>JARHVA010003383.1:405000-1015000 GCA_037957365.1 Torreya grandis | reverse complement strand
TGTACATGAAGTTATTCATGCCAAAATAATCCTCTATAAAATTGGTGTCTTGGTGAGCTTCTTATCTCAAGATATAAAGCTTTAAAGTTAGACTTGCATAATGAAACATTTACAAGGACGTCAAGATAAAGCTACAAAAATTAACCATTGGGATTTAGATATCCTTAAACATGTGTGCAAATGTCAAATTTGAGCTTCATAAAATAACTATTTAAGTTAAAATTCTCCAAGATTAATGGTTGGCATTTAATCATACCAAATATCTAATGGTGAGAGGTAACTTGACAAATGTCAATGGGTCTCACAGATCCAATGGCATGAATTTTATCATGCATTAAAGATCAATGGTGAGCATCAAGTCAAAAGGTTAGCATGAATACATTGATGATAAGTGTCAAGATCTTAGGTACCGCAATAAATATATAATGATGTGCATCAACTAATAAGGCTAGTGGGCCCAAGTAGATCAATAGTGTATGATCCATCATACCAAGTAGATCTAACAATGAGCGATGGGTTAAAAGTTTAACAAATATAAAAGATAAATGTGTGGGTGATAAGTGTCTCAACTATGTTAAATTGGTATAACATCTATGGCTTGCATCCATTCATATATAATAAAATTAATGATGTGAGTGAGGTCAAAAATTCAAGGAATCCAGATCAAGATTGATGGCCAAAATTGAAATTTGAAGCCCAAATCAAGATCAATGGCTGAAATTAAAGTCAAAAGCTAAGGTTTTTTTAGTAGAGGTCAAATACAACTTAGGTCAAACAAAATAAAATGTTTCAAAAGCATATGTTGACATTAAATCTTAGTCGATCATCCTTAAGCATAATACATAGTTATATAGTAAAAGGTTGTTAATGATAGAGTTCCTAAACCATTGAATCTCATTATGAACTTTTGGTTTAAAGATTTGGAACATACAGGGTCCATCTTTTGGGGTTGCAGTATTGTTTCATGACTGTGATCTTTACTCTTTAAAGAAGGATCCATACATATAATGAGTTATTAATTCCTTTGAGTTTAAAAGATATAATGTGTCTATGTAGACCTAATGGAGATCAAGAAGGAGGCTATGCAGTCTATAGGTTTGCATCAATATAAATAGCTATAAGAAAACCAATAAAAGAGATTAGTTTTCCATCTATAGAAAAGATATATATATAAGATGGATTAGGGGTAGGTTTTTGATGTGGAAAAAGTTTCTCATATTTTTTCCAAGCCTTAGCCTCGACCAATAGGTACTTATCACCACTTAAGCAGACATATCATGGCTCTATCAAGTCCATGGACATGAAGACTTTGTCCTTACATAAAATCAAGTGGGAGATAGTGTAGGAATTCATGGAGTAGATTATGGGATTGAATAAATTAGTTATATAATCCAATGTTATTCAAAACCATAAAGATCTTTTCTCTAATAGACTTAGTCATGACTCATCATGAAAAACAAACCCTTGTCTTCTAGTGGATCTCCCAACCATAGGAAGCTTGAAGATTATTGGAGCCAAGTGTAGGTTAACTTATTGATGATGGTTTAGTCTTGATTGGAAAGTATAGGAGGAGTTTCAAGTCTATTATAAATCCTTTTAAAGTGTTTTCTTAATAAACATAGACCATGGCTTAGCACCTCCAACAAGTTCTTCTCTTCTAGTATGTCTTCTAAATCCAATTGGGGGGCTTGAAGTTTTTTGGAGATAATGAATGGATAGTTAGGAGGTATAATTAATGCTAATAGATCAAAAGTGGTTGGAAACCCATCCAAGTGATTATACTTAATTTAATAATCTTGTTTGATGTGCTTCTCTCTCTCCTATCTCTTATATCTCCCATTATTTTATATTTTGTAACTCTCTCTCTAATTTTAGAAGAAGACACTTTCACTTTTGATAGGATTTTATCTCTCAATTTTAGAAGAGTAAATAATCTCATTTGATAAGGCTAGACCCTATCAAAAATTATATGAAAGACCTCTTGAAGCAATAAATAATTTATTTACCTATATCTTCCCTTTGATTATTGTTTAGTAAGCTTGTGCATGATGGAATTATGAAGGATAATATTTCATGCCCATTGTCCTCCTTTGACTATTTTAAGGTGTTTCATAGTTGATTGTAGGTATACATTTATTCTCTTTTTACCATAAATGAAAAACTGATGCGAGTCTTAAAATTCCTCCTAGCTTCATTCATTGCTTCTTAAAACTAATATATGAAATACTTATGTAATTAGCTATATTTTGAGACTATGTGAGCTAGTAATATCTTATGCTTCTTCAGTGTATATTTCATGCTTATATGAGTTCTTATTTAATTTGGTGCATCACCTTGTTAACTTTCTTATGAGCCCTATTTCCCCTTCCTAACCCTTTTTCTAGTGCAAAAATTAATATAATGATCCATCAAGAGGACGTTGACCTTCTTCGAAGGTTCAACCCCACCATAGATGACCCAAAACTTGGGGTTGTTCCCATAGTGTAGCTCAATTGGAGAGAGCCTAAAAATTCCTCTCCTAGGTTACAAATTGATGCTACAATAGTTTATGGCATGACTATTGGGACTATATAGTTAAAAGAATACTGGTCAAAGTTTGATTTTGGTTAGATCAATTTTTAGTAGTTATAGCTTCCAAGCAACAACATCTAGTGACTCCAAAAGAACATTCAACATTTTGATAGTAGAACGGTGACTTTATCTCATACCAAAGGTGACAACAAGGTCATCTTTAAGAGGTATTCCCTTTAACTTTTTTGAAATACCTTTAAATTTATAAAAAAAGATTAAGGTTTGCCAATACACACCCATATAAAGGGATCTTTTCTCTTAGGTCAATTTCAAGGCCTACCCCTACAAGGAGATATTTGTTAAACCCTTTCATAGCCATGGAAATTCCTAGATATTTTATGGATTTTAATGACCAAATTCCTTTAAAGCTACCTCATTATGATCCTATCCCAATATCATCTCTTAAAAGTGTTCCTTATTTTATTAGAGACCAAGCTACAACCCTTTCTGAGCACCTCACACATATAGCTAACTTTTGTAACATTCTTGATATTAATGAGGAAAATGTATAAATTAATTTATTAGCCATCTATTTCAAAGGTAAAGCCCTATATTGGTATATAAGTCTTACTAATAATTCCATTACCACATGGGATCAGTTAGGAGATGAATTATATAAGATATTTAAAGATAAAAGTGACCATTTGTCACTTGTAGAGTAGTTAACCATAATAAAAAGGGCCCCTCATAAAGTCATACAAGACTTCAACAAAAGGTCCCAAAAGACTTGGGATAGAATCCCAGTCTCTATTAGGAATACCCATAACTTTGCCTTCCTATACTATTTTTAGGCCCTAAATAGTGACATTGTAGTAATGATCTAGTCTATGGGAGGGAACACATTACCAAATGCATATGAGGTAACAATTAGAGAAAAAAATTATTTGATGTAGGATGGAAAGCTTATACCTAGACCACTAATGACTTTTTTCCCTGAGATCACACCATCTCTTATTTTTATTCCTCCCCTTGATGGCATTCCTCCTATGCCCAAAATTGCTACTAGACCCTCACCAAATCAAGAAAAGTCTTCAACTAGTCAATCTAGTGATTCCCAAGAACATAAGAACTTCCAAGATTTTAAGAGCATGTTTCAGTCCTTGGGAAATGATCTAGTGAATTTAAAGAGGAAAAGTTTCAATAAGACTTTTCAAGCCTCATATCAACCTCAACAATAATCTTATAAAGAAAATAGGCCACCCTATAAAGGTAAATTTTAAGGTCAAAACCAAGGACAAGGGCAACCTAGCTATAATATAAAAAATAATTATAATTTAAATGCTCTAAGCACTTCCAACACTTTGGTCCTAGTTGAAAATAATGTTGCTCAAAAATTTGAGGGTATCATGCCTTGGAACTAGTATTTTGGGTAATGCATTGTCCCAAACACTAAATTTAATCAAGATTTCAATGATCGATGATAGTAAGATACTAATTATGCATACAATCAAGATCTTATGGCTCAAAACATAAATGTACCCATTATGACAAAACCAAAAGAGCCTCAACAAGGTCAAAACCTTGATTAAAGACCAAGCCAGTTAGGTGCTACAATGGTGAATTATGAGAAAGAAGAGTATTATGCACTCAATCATTAGGCTGGTTCTATCCAAGTATACATTATAGTGGTAGCCAATACAAGGTTCAAAATAAGGAACATGAATGATAACTAGGAATCAGTCAAAGATCCTCCTACCATTACTCCTTCAATATCAGATCCAAATGGACTTACTACTGCTCCAAAGGTTCCAATTGCTCTAAACAATCAAAATCAAGGGAATGCCTTTGTTCCCTAAAGCCCATAAACTCAAGATGCAATTGTGGCTCCCAAAACACAACTAAAGGTTGGTTATTCACCCATCAACATTATGGAACAAATGAAAATGTCCAGTGTGAGTGTGCCAATGTGGGACATGATCTCCATGCCTAGTCAAGGAGACATCCTCCAAGAAGGATTGTCAAAAATCAATGCTTCTAATAAGCCACCAAGCAAAGAAAATATGGTTCTCACCAATACAACCAAAGAACCAATTGAAAGGCAACCAGGTAAGATGGTCAAACCTCCTCCTTTCTACATTTTAGTAATCATTGGTGATTATTTAGTGTAAAATTTCTTGGTAGATAGTGGGGATAGCACCTTAATAATACCAAAGTATATAGATGATTAGCTTGGTCTAAAATATGAGGCCCACTCTAAAAGAATGTTGTATCTTGATGGTTCTTCCACCAAACCATCTGGCATAATCAGAGACCTCAACTTAACCCTGCATGCTTGTTCTAGTGTCTTAGTGGTTCAAGATGTGTTGATCCTAGATGGACCTCCTCATTTTTCCCTATGCCTATCTAGGGAATTCACTATAAATATTGGAGGTTGTCTTTTATTAGATTGGTCATACATGAAATTCATAATAAGATATGGAACCAAGGTATTTATTAAGCCTGAGCCTATTGCACAATTCCACATAGAGCCTTATGGGCCAAATATCATAAAGCTCAATTTCACTATTCTTGATGAGAATGAACATATGGTTGTTCAATAATTAAACACTCACCTATAAAATATACCAAACATGTTCTTGGATGAGCTATGGAATGGTAATCATTTGGTTTATCCTTTGGAAGGAGTTGAAGAAAGGGACATGGGTGTCTACTACTTACATGAAGAGAATATGTTTATGCCATCCCTCATTGGACCTCAATAATATCCTAGTGTCTTATGGAAATTACTATTTGATGGTTCAAGGAGAAAGCATGGATTGGGTACAGGTGCAATGCTAGTATTCCCCTCTAATAACAAGTATTTATCTTCTTACAGGTTCCAATTCAATTGCTCTTAAAATGAAACAAAGTATAAGGTCCTTATCCATGGTCTTTAATCGGATAGTAAGAGAGGGATCAAGCAATCATAAGTTTATGTGGATAGTGAATTGATATTACACTAGGTTAGAAGCCATAATATCAACAAGAAACATTTGATGAAGTCTTACAAACATAGAGTGTGGGACCTAATTCAATATTTTAAAGCCTTTAACATCCAAAAAGTACCAAGGAACCATAATGGACATGGTTATTATTCAAGAGTTATGGGAGCTCAATTTGATATCCCAAATGGGTTAAAAAAGACCAAGATGCAACCACATGTCAAAGTGGTGGTAAGACCATCATTGCTAATTAATGAATCTCATTGGTATGTCTTTGAAAATGACAAGAAAATTACCTATTACTTGCAATAGGAAGTAAACTTATCCTCCATAAACTAGGAAAAGTTTCAACATTAGTATTAAGATAAAATTGTTTAATTGAGATCTAACAAGATTCTTAAAAGAATTGTTACCCTTTAAGGTGTTTTTCATGAAGAATACCATATGAGGAAAGATAAGGTAGTAATGTCAACAAGCGAAGAGAACTATTAAAGAGTCCTTATCTTCAAATACAAGCTCCTCAAGCTTGGAAAGGTAATAACTAAAGTTGAGAAGCATGAATTCATAAAATTTTGTAAATAATATGCTAACATATTTACTTGGGAATACAGTGAAGTGAGGGTTTTTGATCCCAAGTTGGCCCAACACACTATAGAACTATAGGCTAATTCCAAACATGTTCAAAAAATATAGAGGCATATAAAACTCAAAATACAAAAAATTATGAGGAAAGAATTGACCAAGTTAATTTAATACAAGATCATATTTCCCATTAAGCACTCCTCATAGGTATCTAAATTAGTACATGTAAGGAAGAAGAGTGGGAAGATCAGATTATGTGTTGACTTCATAGATCTGAATAGGGTCTCCTTGAAAGATCATTACCCCTTGACATCCATGAAGTGACTACTTTAGATAGTTTCTAGTTTAGAACACTTCTCTCTTTTAGATGGATATTTAGGATACAACTAGGTGTTGGTAAGAGAATAATATCAGTATAAGACTACCTTCACCACTAAGTGGAGCACATATTATTACCAAAATATGCCTTTTAGATTGTCAAATCATGGGGAAACCTTTAAAAACACAATGGGCATGGCTTTCCAAGGGTTACTGAATTAGATAGTACTGGTCTACTTAGATGACATCATAATTTTCTCAAAGAAATCTAGTGAACACTTAGATCATCTAAGGTTGATCTTTGAAAAATGCAAAGAGTATGGGATCTCTTTCAATCTCAATAAATATGTGTTTTCTATTTATGAAGGAAAATTTTTGGGTCACATTATTTTATAAGAAGGACTATCCATTAACCCTAATAGAATAAGTGTTATCTTAGCACTATCTCTACCTAAGTACAATAAAGGAATTCAGAGTTTCCTTGGGAAGATAAACTTTGTGAGAAGGTTTATAACTAGTTTTGAAAACATGGTCAAACCCATCACCACCATGTTGAAGAAGATATAAGTATTTTCTTGGTCAAATGAAGGTAAAGTAGCATTTGAGGCCATCGATCAAGCTATTTCCCAAGCACCCTCACTCAAGAACCCTAATCTCTAAAAGTATTTCATATTTTACACCTTTGCCAATATTGACAACATATCAGCTATGTTGATGTAGCATAATGGTGAAGAATTTAAGCAACCAATTGCCTTTTTAAGTCAAGAGATGGAAGGATATGAGATTAGGTACACTTTTATAGAAAATAAATTTCTTGTAGCTTTGAATAGCCTAAAAAATTTTAGGCTAATGCTTTCCAATAGCAAAGTTTATCTTATGGTGTCTCATCTTGGAGTTAGCGACTTCCTTATTAACAACTTGAATGAGAAAAGAATATGCTAGATTACCAAGGTCATGGAGAATGATGTGGAAATCAAAGTCACCAAGATGATAAGAGACAAAGGCTTATGTGAGCATATGGTAGATGATATCCAAGAAGACAATGAAGTTTTGGTGACACAAGATATCTCACAAGTAAATGCACCTCCACCTCACAATAGTTAACTCTAGGACATGACACATTTCTTGATGATAGGATAATTCCCTCAAAGTTTGGATAGAGAAAAATAAGGTATTTTAGGCTTCAATTCATACCTTATGCATTATTTGATGGTATTGTTTTCAAAATAGAACTCAATGGGGTAATTTTTAGGTGTATTGATGACATTCAAGAAAGAAAGATCTTGGAGCAGTTTCATGATGGACCTGTAGGAGGCCATTTTGATCCAAGAACAACAATAAAGGTAATGAGAGTTAGTTATTACTAGCCTATACTTTTCAAATATGCCTATGCATGGGTTAGGAATTGTTAGAAGTGTGCTCTATTTACAAGAAAATATATATTAGCATCTCTTCCACTCAACCCAATTTAGGTGGAGCAACCCTTAATGTAATGGGGGTTAGACTTCATATGGATGATAAATATACCTTCAAGTGTAGGGAATAAATGGGTGATCATTGCAATTGATTATTTCACAAGGTGGGTGGAAGCAATTGCCATGAAATAAGCCAATGAAATAATAGTATTGGACTTCTATGATAACATAGTTACTAAGTTTGGTGTCCCAACTACTATAATTTTACATAATTATATAACATTTATTGGCATGAAGACAAATGAATGGGAATTTAAGCTGGGCATCTACCCCAACACATCTTCCAATTACTACCCTAAAGGCAATGGATTGACAGAGTTCATAAACAAGAACTTGATAAGGATTATCAAGAGGACCATGGAAGAGAATCAAATAGTGTGGCATACAAAGCTAAGGACAACTTTATGGGTTGATAGAGTGACTCCCAAAGTTACCATTATCAATTCTCCATATGTCCTTATATATGGAAGGGAAGCTAAATTGCCCATTTCTCTTGAATTTCCTACATTAGAGTTATCCCATCAGCTTGAGTTGATAGAGAGTGATCCTATGAATGTGAGGATGATAAAGCTCATGGAGATTGAAAAAACTAAGGACCTTGCAATGAATACATTAGAATCACATCAAGCTCAAGTCAAGAAAGCCTTTGATAAGAGAACCACAATAAGGGACTTTAAGGAAAGGGACTTAGTCCTCAGGTGGTATTCAAATAAGTCCAAGCTAGGAAACCATACCAAGTTTGACAACTTATGGAGTAGTCCTTATTTAATACATGGATGCAAACAACATAATGCTTTTTAGCTTTCCCAATTAGATAGAGAGGTATTACCCATCCCAGTCAATGGCATTCATTTAAAGCCTTATTATTATAAAAATTTACAGTTGTTGTATGATATTGTAACATATTAGAGTAGTTTTTATGCTTTCCTTTAAGTGCCTTATGAAAATTTATTTTAGTTGTGTGTTTCCATTTTAATAAGTGCCTTGGGCACATTTTTTGTTGTTTTAGTTCTTTTAGTCTTTATTGTTTAAGAGGAGGTTTCCTATAAAAAAGGTTAGCCTTCTATCAATCTCATAATAGTTTCAGTAGGGAAGAAATATTGAGACTCCATGCCCAATAGAATAGTTTAAGGCCATTAGTCTTTATATATCAGGCATGCAACCCCAAGATGTCACCATAAATATTGGACAATTTTAGCTTACATATGGAAATTTACCTAATAGATCAATTTTTAGAGGTCTTGGAATGGAGTTATTAGTTGAGAAGAGTTCTTGATTAATTGATCAAAAGACTTGGAAATAGGTCATAGATTGCAAGGTGAAAAGGATCAAAAGGTTCTCATGATGATCATGGCCTTCATGGACATAAATTAGGTTTCACAGGTCTCATAGACTCACTTTTAACCTTAAAAGTTCAAGCACAATCCTAAAATCACCAGATCATCACAAGCATGTCATGCAAAAATGGACTGATCAGTCTAGTTACACATTTAATAAATGCACCTGAATAGCCTCTCAGGCCAAAAGATTACATGGACATGATTTTATTCATGCCAAGATCATCCTCTACAAAATTAGTGTCTTGATGAGCTTTGTATCTCAAGATATAAAGATTCAAAATTAGACTTTTAGAATGAAGCATTCATTGGGACATCTAGTTAAAGCTACAAAAATTAACCATTGGGATTTAAAAATCCTTAAACATGAGTGTAGATGTCAAATTTAAGATTTGTAAAATAACCATTTAAATTCAAATACTCCAAGATCAATGGTCAACATTTAATCATATTAAATATCCAACAGCAATTGGTGATCTGATAGATGTCTGTGGGTCCCAAATATCCAATGGCATGCATTTGATCATGTATCAAAGATCAATGTTGAACAAAAATTAAAAAAGTTAGCATGAATGTTTTGATGATAAGTTTAAATATCTTAGGTACCTAAACAGAGATATAACAATATGCATCAATTGAAAAGGCTAGTGGGCCCAAGTAGATCAATGATGCACAATCCTTCATACCAAATAGATCTAAAGGTGAGAGATGGGTCAAAATTTTAGTGAATATCAAGACAAATGCATGGGTGACAAGTGTCTCAAATGCATTAAATTAGAAGAAGATATATGGTTTTCATCTATTCATATAAAAGAAAATCAATGGTATGAGTGAGATTAAAAAGTCAAGGAACCTGGATCAAGATCGATGGTCAAAATTAAAAGTCAAAGCCTAGATTAAGATCAATGACTGAAATTAAAGTCAAAATCTAAAACTTTTTAGTAAAGGTCAGATTTGACTTAGTTCAAACAAAATAAAATGCTTCAAATTCATATGTCATCATTAAAGCTCAGTTGATCATCCTTAAACATAATACATAGTTATATAGTTAGAGGTTATCAATGATAGCTTTCTAATGCCATTGAAGCTTAGAATGAACCTCTGCTTCAAAGATTTGGAATATACAGGGTTCATCTTTCGGGGTTACAGTATTGTTACATGACTATGATCTTTTCTCTTTAAAGAAGGATCCATGAATATAGTGAGTTCTTAGTTCCTATAAGGTTAAAAGATAGAATGGGTCTATTTGACCTAATGAAGATCAAGAATGTGGCTATGTAGTCTATAGGTATGCATTAATATAAATAGCTATAGGAAAACTAATAAAAGAGATTGAATTTTCATCTATAAAAAATATCTATATTCAAGATGGAGTAGGGGTAGGTTTGTGATGTGGAAAGCATTTCTCATCTTTTGTCCAAGTTATAGACTTGAACAATAGGCACTTATCATAGCTTAAGTAGATATAGTATGGCTCTATTAGGTTTATGGACATGAGGGCTTTGTCCTTACATAAAATCAAGTGGGAGATGGAATAGGAATTCATAGAGTAGATTAGGGGATTAAAGAAAGTATTTGGATCATTACATTTTATTCAAAACCATAAAGATCTTTTATCGAATAGACTTAATCATGACTCATCATGCAAAAAAACCCTTTTCTTCTACTAGATCTCCTAGCTAATGAGGAAGCTTGAAGACTATTAGAGATAAGTGTAGGTTAACTTGTTGATGATGGTTTAGTCTTGATTGGAGAATTAAAAGGGGAGTTTCAAGTTTTTTTATAAATTCTTTTAAATTTTTTTATTCATAAATGTAGATCATGGTTCAACACCTCTAACAAGTTCTTGTCTTTAAGTATGTCTTCTAAAGCCAATAGGGGGGATTCAAGATTTTTAGAGCTAATGAATGGCTAGTTGGGAGGTAGATGATTGCATTTCATGCTAAAATTATCCATATTTTATATATGAGAGGTTACATACCTCAATATTTTATTATATCCAATTTTAAATCATTAGAAAATGGCAAAAACCATATTAAGCTTGTGATTTAACTTGTTAGGGTTATGGAGTTTCAGCCCTAGGTTGCTAAAGGTCTAAGTATAGTAAATCAAGGTATAAATATGTAATAAATATGCCCACTAATTTGTAATAAAATTGAACTAGTTTGACCTTTATAAAAATAAAAATAAATAATGTAAACAAGTAATTATCTAGAAAATGACTGAAACAAGATATTTGAATGCTACAAATTGAGATAAAGGCTGATCTAAGTGTTATGGATGAGACCCAAGTGCCAAAAACCTTCCTAGATAGTAATTTACTAATTGGAAAGTAGTGACATTTGGCAATAGTGTCCTTATTTTGTCACTAGTGTCATTTGTGTAGTAGTATTCCAAACTTTTAGGTGCACTTAGGTCTGGGTCTGCCAAACCTATTCTTGTGCGCATGAGTTATGGATCTCTATAGATGACATGTTATGATTAATTTTATGTGCATACAATGAACCTCCCTATTGATAGGGAATATAATTTTCATAATTATTAAAGTATGTTTGTTAGTCGGGTAGGATTTACATCTTTAACACCTCATTATGATGAGAGTTACCTACATACCAATACTTCAAAGAGGGATCAAGCCCAGTGTAGTTATACCCACCTAAGTGTTGGTTTAAGTGAAAGTGAAACTAGTATGAATGTTGGCTTGAGTGATTTGAATGTGCTTTAGACTAGAAACTTGAGTAATCTAAGATTGGGAATGTTATGTATGGCTATATGCATAAGTATGGAAGAATACGGATTGATAACCTAGATTATGAACAACTTATTTTGAGTTTGTTCACTTAATTTTCATATGATTTCCATATAGTGGATAAAGGGCTAAAATTCATGTATATATATTGTTCTAATGTTTGATCAATCCTTAAAATAGGTCTAGGATGACCTTATGAGGTTGTTCATTTGAAAAGATATCCATTGATAAAAAAGGAGGGAAAAGGACAATATCTCCAAAATAGGGACACTAATACCATAGGGTGCTAATGTCTAAATTATGGTGCTAGTGTCTAGGTTGGAGAACCTAAGTCACCAAGGGTCAGGATGCTAAAATGAGGGTCTAGGACTACTTTAGGGATGCTTAATGATATGTGTGGCCCATAAGAAGCTTGGATAAATGTCTAAATAGGCCCTAAGATAGGTCTATGACTAAGCTATGGATGGGTAGTCTCAAGTAACACTCTTATCACTCAAGTGTCATTTTTAGATGATTACTTCCCCCCCCCCCAATTCTAAAAATGCAAGTAAGTAAAATGACAATAATACAGGAAAATGAAATGTACATAGACATACCTAAGAGGTGAAGCCCATGAATCTACATCTAAGTGTGTGAAGCATGCTCCATTACGTGCCTTGAAAATGAAATTTGCATATATTAGTCCTTAATTAAGAGATATCAAAATCAAAAGACAAAATTGAGTAAAGAAATAAGATAAAGGAAAGGAATGAATACACCTCATTGGGTACATGAACCAATACATAAAATTGGTGAAAACCTATGTATGTGCATGTAGATAGTGATCAATTGGTATATAGTTTAGACTAATATGATGGATTGATCAATCCCCATATGTGGGTGGATTAATAACTTAATCTAGTTTTGAATCCATCATTACCCACCCCTCCTTGGGGGATCATGACCTGGGAATAGTTTTGATTGGACTGATTGTGTGTCCAACCCTCTCATGTAGGTGGTTTAAGAGATAAATTATACTATGACTCCATTATTACCTAACCATGTGTAGTAGATGCATATGAGATTGAAACTACATGATGTAACTAAAAACATCTAATTATAATTGAAATTGTGTATGTCAGCTCTATAACCACATAAATATTAGGTAGCTCTAGGCTACTTAGGAATGTCAACCACTACAGATGGAGAAAGGAATGAATATAGTGTGTAACTTGGAACATAGTGTATGGTGTGTACAATGCATAAAATTACATTGAGTTTGTCATTCCATCTGATAAACTGGTGTATAAGTGAGCACATAAAAACAATGTGTTCCACACATGCCCCCAAATTTGATATCTAAGTATATGGATTCTATATTGAGTTGTAATAATCTATATCTAAACATATGAAATAAAATGATAATGATCATTCCACACATGATGCCCTCAATCTAAGCAAACTGATATGAATCTAAACTAAACTAAGCCAAAATTGGTAACTTGTAATCGAACTTGTGCAAACCTAGACTGTACCTAATATAATTTTTTGTCTAATCTAGAATTTTATGAAACTATGGCTACTAGACAATAGTTTTATATCTTTAAAATTAGTACCATGTGGTACTATTATTCCAATTTTGGTTCTAATGTCCAACTATTTTGATTTTTATGCAAATGAAACTAGTCTCTGTGTCACTATTTCCCACCATGTTTTCTTGAAATGCAATTTTGTATTTTCTACCTATGTTCTAAAAATTGTACTCTTAGTACATTTAGATAACCTAATATCTATGATAAACCTCTATGAATTCCCCATATTTTGAGGGGAGCTATTAAACCTATGTAAAAATGACCTTAAAAGAATAAGCTCTATAAAATTTGTGTTAACTAGAGCATATATGATATCTGCATAATAAACCAATATAATTTGCATACATCACATCAGAATGTAAGCTAATATGAGTATAAATTTTTAATGTGCAATGTATGTTAGGTTTAAAATTCACATGGCTATCAATATAGATATAACAATGTATATGAACAACAAATTTGAATAATAATTGAGTAGCTACCTAGGGGGTGGTATATTATGTCCATCATGACACCCAATTAGGAAGGGGATATGCATGATATCCATTGTCATGTCCCCTTTTCAGTTGACATGTTTTGAGTTCATGGTTAGCCTATTATGCGACCCTCATAGGCTGATAGGATGGTTAGAGGGTCTTGATGGAGATTGGAGTGGCTTCGTTTAGCAGAGTTTTTCCAGTTGGCTTTCATTTGGGCTCGATTGGACATGTATTGAGGGAGATATTAATATTTGATTGATTTAATCAAATATTAATTATTTAGCCTATTTTTAATTAGAAACCCTAATTCTAATTTAAGAAACCCTAATTAGGGCAAGCATATCTTTTTGAGGGTATAAGGGTTTCTCATGGAGGCCATTATTGATTAGACATTGATTATTGATTATTGTTTTTGAAGAATTTCTTCTGTGAAGACTGAGCTAAGGGTTCCAGGATTCCATTTGCATTGGAGAAAGTTCCCTCTTCAGTGTGTGAAATTCAGAGGCTATGAAATATCAGTTGATCTATTGCCAAATTGAGAGATAGCTTCATCTAGAAGTTATCACAGAATTTACAGGGTTAAGAGATAACTTCACACAAAAGTTATCACAGTATTACAGATGATTTGAGAGATAACTTCACATAAAATTTATCATAGCATTTCAGGTATTTATTTTCATTGGGTTTTGCTTTTAGTAATTGTCCAGATTAAGCTTTGATGTATTAGGGCCATATTCCTTGAGATCTGGTATCCAAGATAGAGGCCGCAGCATATTATCTTGCCTCTATACGAAATCTATACCGATCCATACAAGTACGTATAGTTATGCATTAGGTCAGACAGAGCCACAAGTAACTCATAGATTGACATCGGCATCCTAGTGACCGACATTGGCCGACTAAAGACCGATGTCGGCAGATAAGGACCGACAACGATCGACGTCGGTAGTATATCGACTGACGGTGGCGTCTATGTGTCGACACAGAAAAGCTGAGACCTTCCAAAATTTAGGTTTCACTTCTAGGTTTGCAGAAGATTAGGGTTTTAAGTCTATATTCAAATTTGCCTGTATATGCATGATAGAGGACATCCATTGTAATCATCTAGA
This sequence comes from Torreya grandis, assembly GCA_037957365.1. NCBI lineage: Eukaryota > Viridiplantae > Streptophyta > Pinopsida > Cupressales > Taxaceae > Torreya > Torreya grandis. Next base: position 999,888 of record JARHVA010003383.1, on the reverse strand, counting down.
TGAATAATAAGATTTGTGATTTGGCAGTTAAGAGATGTACTGTGGTTTATTGTTTATTTGAATTTATTTTGCAAATTCGTATCTTTATTCAGAGCTATTTGTGTTTAGATATTCCCTACTAAAAGGGGATATTACAGTGATATCAAAGCTAAATCCTACCAGCCTGAGGGTCTATAGATCTTATGCAGCCACAAGAGTTGGGACCACACAAGTATAACACACACAGCAGAGCCTTACTTGAAGGTACCCAGGTGTTAGATCAAATACCGATCATCATGAGTGATAGACGTGAGGGAAGCCCACCTAGGGGCCACAGGTTTGATGCTGATCAGGACACCAAATAATTTCACCATGCTATGATGACAAGCCAACAGCAAATGAATCAGACACTACAGGCACTTATGACTATGATAAGGGGGATGAACGCCCCTGATGGACAGAATGGGGACCAAAGAGATGATAGGAGTGCTATGGTTAATCAGAGACCACAACAAACTCACTCTAGAATAGTTGATAGACCTACACGTCCTACATTTGCTCAAGAAGAACCAGAGGCACCAGCAGAGGAGGAGGTAGGGAATTCCCCATTTGCAGATGTTTACATGGCTGTAAATGATGAGTTGGACTTATTACCTCCTCATTTTCAAGAGAGGACGTCCTTTGATTATTTTATTAATCTGAGGAGAGAGCACTACAGATTGGTTAGATAGGATAGGAGGCCTAGAGTTCAATTCAGTGAGCTGAAGAAGGCTACTGGTAAGCTTTCTTTGACTACTTTTGATGGCAGCGGCAAGATGATAGCTCAAGCTTGGGTTCATAAGCTTGACACATTTTTGGCATTGAGACCAATGTCAGAGATAGAGGCCATCAAATACGCCACTTTGCACTTGGATGGAATAGCACATGATTGGTGGTACCATGGTATGGTAACACTTCAGCATAATCAGGTAACAAAGTACTAGGAATTTGTGGATAGATTGGTTGAGCAGTTTGACAGGAAAGATCCCAAGGTTTACTTTTGAGATCTAGCATAGTTGAGACAAACAAGTAACTTGGAGTCCTTCATTGGTGAGTTTCAGAGATTGGCAGTCATGGTGCCCAATATTTTAGAGCGTAGATTGGTAGTTCTCTTCATAGAGGGATTGACAGAGCCATTGAGAGGTTGGATCAAAGCTTTTGATCCTCCTTCATTATAGGTAGCTATGAAGAAGGCACGTAGTATGGAGATGGTAGCCCCCTCTAATAAATTTAACTCCAGAGGTACTTCTTCATCTAGAGACCATAAGCACTCCCATGCGGATACAGAGAGACCGGATTTTAACATAGATAAATTTGGGGTTAAAAATGATTCAAAGGCCAATCCAACAGCACCACCTTTGAATCGTGAGGCACTTAATGATCTACGCAAGAAGAAAATTTGCTTCTACTGCAAAGGTCCATATGATATCCATCACGATTGTCCTTTGAGGCCTAAGGGCAAGGCGAATCGTGTGATGTGGGCATATTATGAGGATTCAGATTATGAGGATTCCGAATAACAAAATAGTTCTGAGGGGGCAGAGGTAGAGGCTTCAGGGCCTAAGGCAGAGGCAGAGTTAGAGCTTCACATACAGGAGGCACGCCTATCCAGTATTCAATTGGATGAGTCATTCAGACTCCGTGGAGTTTTGGCAGGGCAAAAGGTTATCACCCTTCTTGATACAGGAGCCACACATAATTTCATAGATGCTAGATTTGTGGAGAAGCGTGGACTCACTACCATAGATTTTGAGGGCATCAGAGTTAAGGTAGATGATGGTCACACTCTTAAGTGTGAGTGTTTGATTAGAGACCTCCCATTGTGCTTGAATAACTATGAGTTCAAGGCTGATTATTATGTGGTAAACATGGAGGATATAGACTTAGTCTTGGGTATGAAGTGGCTTCATTCATTTGAGGAAGTTACTCTTCATCTCAAGGACATGGAGGTTCTCTTTAATGTTGATGGGAAGACACATATTCTTAAGGAAATACATGGCAATAGCTTCAGATATATGTTTTTTCATCGGATGGAGGTACCTATACCACATGACATGATAGAGGGCGATGACGAGTGCACATTGGCACCAACACAGGAGAGGTATGAGGATGAGCTTGGTCTTGAGGTGAGTTCAATTTAGGAGTTGTCACATGTGGTGAGGACTAAACTTTCTGTTACATTTGGGTCACAGGTTGATGATGATATGACTATTTCTAGCCTTCACAATCCAGTTTTAGATATTATTCAGGTAAGGAGTTTGCTTGCTGATTTTCATTTATGGATTGGATGTTGGGGTGCCTATCTTAGTACTAGAGATGATGTGATGCCATTACATGAGAGTTGGGATGGACATGGCATGGGGTTCATGTTGATTGACAGTGGTGGAGATCATAACTACATTTGGGATCCAGGTGGATTGATTGATTTGTCATTCAGCGATTGCTTGAGGGCAAGCAATTCCAGGAGGGGCAGATTGTCATGTCCCCTTTTTAGTTGACATGTTCTGAGTTCATGGTTAGCCTATTATGCGACCCTCGTAGGCTGATAGGATAGTTAGAGGGTCTTGATGGAGATTGGAGTGGCTTCATTTAGCAGAGTTTTTCCAGTTGGCTTTCGTTTGGGCTCGATTGGACATGTATTGAGGGAGATATTAATATTTGATTGATTTAATCAAATATTAATTATTTAGCCTATTTTTAATTAGAAACCCTAATTCTAATTTAAGAAACCCTAATTAGGGCAAGCATATCTTTTTGAGGGTATAAGGGTTTCTCATGGAGGCCATTATTGATTAGACATTGATTATTGATTATTGATTTTGAAGAATTTCTTCTATGAAGACTGAGCCAAGGGTTCTAGGATTCCATTTGCATTGGAGAACATTCCCTCTTCAGTGTGTGCAATTTAGAGGCTATGAAATATCATTTGATCTATTGCCAAATTGAGAGATAGCTTCACCCAGAAGTTATCACAAAATTTACAGGGTTGAGAGATAACTTCACACAGAAGTTATCACAGTATTGCAGATGATTTGAGAGATAACTTCACACAGAAGTTATCATAGCATTTCAGGTATTTATTTTCATTGGGTTTTGCTTTTAGTAATTGTCCAGATTAAGATTTGATGTATTAGGGCCATATTCCTTGAGATCTAGTATCCAGCATAGAGGCCGCAGTGTATTATCTTGCCTCTGTATGGAATCCATACCGATCCATACAAGTCCGTACAGTTCTACATTAGGTCAGATTGAGCCGTAGGTAACTCAGAGACCGACATCGGCATCCCAGTGACTGACATCGGCTGACTGAAGACTGACGTCGGTAGATAAGGACCAATAATGATCGACATCGGCAGTATATCGACTGATGATGGCGTCTGTGTGTCGACACAGAAAAGCCAAGACCTTCCAAAATTTAGGTTTCACTTCCAAGTTTGCAGAAGATCAGTGTTTTAAGACTATATTCAAATTTTCCTGTATATTCATGACAGAGGACATCCATTGTAATCATCTGGATGAATAATAAGATTTGTGATTTGGCAGTTAAGAGATGTACTATGGTTTATTGTTTATTTGAATTTATTCTACAAATTCGTATCTTTGTTCAAAGCTATTTGTGTTTAGATATTCCCTACTGAAAGGGGATATTACATCCATCATGGCATCTAAAATTGGAGTGTGTAACAAGAAAGAGACAAGTTTCATGGCTATGATGCATATAATAAATCATACATAAACCATATAAATTATGCTAATGGTCCACAATACAAGGGACATAGACACATGTCACTAAATCTAATAAATAAAGACATACAAGGACATTTTTAAATGTCCACATACATAAACAACAATCGAGTTGGCTTAGAGCCACATGAAAGGACATCTTCAAATGTTTACATACAAAATCAGGAAGGCACACACAAGGACATGGGCACATGTATAAATCATAAATATAATGAAAATAAGTGGTATAGAGCCATAGATCAATGGCATATTCAAATTCCCTTGAATATAACAATAATATAGACACGATCAAGTCTAAATTAGGAAAGATAGAAATAAAAGTATACATGAACATGTGGTACAAATTTGTATAAGAGCTACGATGTACATAGGATGAGTTTAGAGTAGTAATATTTTGAAAAAAATATAAGTAGGTGTAGGATGATCAATATCAAGATATAATAATGTCAAATCTAATATGTAGAGTTTAGGAAAATGTAACCTGCCAACCGAAACTATGTATAGGATTCCCCTAAATGGGAGAATATGTCAAATGAAGAACCCATGTATCTATGTATATACACTTAGTGGGTAGATAGTAATAAATATGGATTTATGTAGTGGACCCGGATCCTATAATTATCTATTAATAATTGACAAGAACAAGTTAAATAATGTATGTATGATAAAAACTAAATATACTAAGATAACTAGCATATGTATGTTTGGAAAATATAAGAGATGTAAATATGAAAATGCATATAATATATAATTTATTTTTTTGTAGACACCTAAAATGTGTCGACTCTCCCTTGGTCCTCTCCTTAACCCTTACACATCTTATTAATTTAAAATACATTACTTATTTTATATTAATAACATCACCCTTGACATCACCTAGGACACCTCACCGTGGACACCTCGCCTTGGACACCTTGCCCTTAGACCATTTCCTATCCCATGACTCATCTTGAAACTAAGTCATTTCCCTAAGACTTATTCTCACCCCCTATTTATTCCCTAACCAACTCTCATGCGTATTTAGCTTGACCTTTGACAATTCTCCAACAGACTATGCACTTGGTAGATGGAGAATGGGCTTCTTAGCCCTTTTACTCATTCCCCACCCACCGACATTGGTCAACTGTCAGTTGATGCCAGTGGTATTGCTGACATTGGTTACATAAACTGATGTCTAACGATGAGTTATGGGTGCTCTTAGCTCTGATCAATCAGTTCTTCGACTCCCAGACGGGCTCCTAGACACTGAAATCACTTTGGGACTCTTTCAATCACTTTTCCTCTCTTGACTCTTAGACTCTAAGACATCACCAGGGATAAGACTTCAATCAACACTCTCCAAGGTTTAGAAACTCTACACCAGTCACTCCAGATTGGACTGAAACATTTCATGAGAACATCGACATCAGCCACAATAGGAACGTTCAACACCTCTGGCTCTCCACCAAACAAGAGCTAAGTATTCTTCTACCCATTATTTTAGTGTTTAGAATATAGTAGTAATTAATGTCTATTTACTATTTCTAAATACAATCAACTAGACCTAACTCGACTATCTTCCTAGAGAGGCTGAAAAGCCATCCTCTTACCCTTACCCTTTATGACAACTTATCATCTACCTTTGCCCTTCTATGGGCCTTATTCATCTCCATGCAACCCTGCACAAACCCAAACTCCTTCCAGACCCCTCTATCAACCAGAAACCCATCCAAAACCTATCCAAGGCCATTACCCTAACCGACATCAACCATTTCCCCTACCGACGTCGATAGACTAACTGACGTCGGCAACCTTGACCAACCGATGCCGGTAGAACTACCGACATCGGTGACTGTGGCAGACTGACTGCAAAGAAATAGGTACACATTATCTAATTTCCTCTTTGTTAGTATTTTGTCATTTCTTTATTTCTGACACTTTTACTTATAAATAGTGGACTGTCATCCCTCAAGGAAGTCTTTACACTTCTGGGACTGAGCTTTGCTTGGCACTCCACCATATCTGTCTCTAACATATTTTTGTTTAAGTCTGATTCTATCTACAGGTGTCATCCTCCACAGCCAAAGAGGAGCTCCTTCAATCACTTGGATATGGTATGCAACTTCATCTAGGTATCATCTAACCCCTGACCATTATCTTTAGTTTCTTATTTCTTCTAATTATTAAATAGCGAAAACGAGTAAAAATAGTTTTTTGAGTAAATATTTGAATGTTTTTATGTTTTTACATATTATATTATTTTTTGTATTTTTTTTATATAAGCTATGTACAAGAAACATGAAAATGAAACTTTATAAAAGGAGAAAAAAATAAGGAAACTATATATAAGAAGGGAGGAACATACTAAGTAATGACTCTCATGGGAAACTCACTATCAATGTGCCTTATGTCAAATAAAGGAACAATAAATGTGTGTGTTTTATGAAAAGGTAAGTAAGGTTTTAATACTTGCTTTACTGAGTGATCTATAGCTAGCACTTCCTGTGAAGTGGTGTTAGGAATCCATGAAGCTGACTAGTGTGTCTTATGAATTGTAGGGGTCTTAGGTACCCATCAAGTAGAAGATGTTTTATTTATCATGGGTACCCTATGATGAGAACCCTAGAAACTCAATAACACTAATCTTTGATGGAAAGGGGTAGAGGGTAACCTTATAGAATATATAACATATCTTTGATTCAGGGGTGTATTTAAGAATAGTATTTTTAGGAGAGTATGCATACATGATAACATTATAGGAATAGACCTCACATGCACTGATGGCCCAACTAAATTCTATGGTATATTGATGGAAACTATGCTCAAAACTATAATTGGTAGTTGTGGTCTAGATAGTACTATAATATGATACACACTAATGATATTGTGTAGGGGGTGTGCATCCTCTATAGTAGTGTGATAAGATGTTAGTGGTAAATGTGCCTGATATGTATAGTGAACATTTGAAGTGTTGCATGTCTCATTAGTTATATGTTTTAGAAATGGATCTGAAAATGTTTTATATGCTTCTATTTTTTAAACTTTAGGTTCCTCCATGGGTGTGACCACATACAACCTATACTACTATGCAACCTATACTATTATTACTATTTCCCATACTCAGCCTATCCATGCCTCTAACTCTCCCCTACAAGCTGTGTCTACATGTTCAATCAAAAGCCACCAGGGTTTGCACTTGTGAGACTCTAAGGATCAAATTTTTAGTATGAGCAAGTTAATATTAGAATTATAGAATCAATATTAGTTATTAAGTGAAAAGTTCACATTATTTGAAAATCAAATTACATGTAAAAATTTATCATAATATACTAGTGGTCATCACATATATTTATCTACACCTACCAAAGTTGTGCCTAACACTCTTTCATATCCAAATAATAAATTACAAGATGATAAATATAATCAAGATCAAAATAATACACAAGATGGGAATTAGGACACTCTCCCCCCACTTAACAATGAAAATATTTTATTCAATAAGCATGAGATTATATAGAGTTTTAAAGATAGACTTCAGGAATAGCCCCATAATCATGCACAAATTCTACAATCCATAATGAAAATAAAGAACAAATCAAATAATGGTTAATCTTCTACTCCACCAAATAACAACATTGTTAAACCTAATTTTGGGGTAACTCATTTTGTACAATAACCTATTTTAACACATAAAACTTTAGTAGTAGCTACACATCCTATGGTTAGTTCCTCCTCTCCAAATGTACAATCCCTTAGCATGATATTCATATTCTATAGGCTAAGGTGTTACATCTTGAGTAGGGAGCTACTATTACATCACATGCATTAGATTATCATGTTATTTTACATACACATTTGGCACACCACATAGCATTAGCTCCTTTCCCATAAGGATTTGTGGCACATAAGCTTATCTTGTATAATGGTAAAGGTGACCAAGAGCACCATCTATGAGCTTTCCATATAACATGTTTGTAATATGTGTCTAATGATTGGATCCTTACTAAGTTGTTCTCATCCTATCTAAAATAATATACCTTATATTGGTTCTATGATCTTACAAATCAATCTATCATCACATTCAATCCATTGGAAGATATTTTTTAGCACACTTTTCACTTAACATCAGAGATAAGATCTCATATACTCAAGTAACACAACTAAAAAAAAAATTCAAAGAGCCTATTGTAAAATATGTCTTTTGATATAAAACTATATTGGCAAAGATGACTATCCACATAGTAGATAAAAAGGTCTAAAACATATTCAAACAAATATTACTACCAGTATTGCATGAATATATCTTGTTCAAGAAGTTTACAACCTTCACAAATTTATGGAATAGAGTGAAAGAAATAAAATTCAAGCTTCTCTCTATGGTAAAGTTAAAGTATAAAAGTGGATTAGAATCAACTAATAATATTTATAATAAGCCTTCATACTAATTAAGGTCCACTAAAAACAAGAATTATCCAAAGTCAATAGTTAATGTAACTTCAGAGCCATCTCTTCGCTTGGTCTTATCGGCTCTTCTATGGATAGTTTTCACCAAATGATTTAACTTTTTAGGGTTATGGAGTTTAATACCTAGGTTTTTAAAGGTTTGATTATAGTAAATAAATGTATAAATATTCAATAATTACATCCATTAATTTTTAATAGAATTAACTTTGTTTGATCTTTTTAAAAATAGTAATAAATAATGTAAACAAGTCCTTAGCTAGAAAATGATTGAAATGGGAGATCTAGAGGTTCCAAACTAAGATAAAGGTTGATATGAGTGTTGTTTATAGGATCTAGGTTTCAAAACCCTTCCTATATAGTAGTTACCTAACTATATAGTAGTACCATATGGTGTTAGTGTCTATGTTTTGGTGCTAGTGTCCTATATACAATATTATTTTGAGCTTTTAGGTACATCTATGTTTGGGTCTTCCAAGCCTATTCCTATGTGCATGAATTATAGATAGTTTTAGATGACCTATTATGACTAATTTTATGTGCAAACTGTAAACCTTAATGTTTCTATGGCATCCATTTAGAAAATTTAGTAAAGTGTGTTTGTTAGTGGGGTAGGTTGGACATACTAAACACCCTATTATGATTATATTTGCCTACATACCAATACTCTAAAGATGGATCAAGACCAATTTCATTCTCCCCACCTAAGTTTTAGTGCTAATTTAAGGCCTAATATATCTCTAGGGATAATGTTATGACAAATTTTATGTGCATACCCTAAACCTCCATGTTACTAGGACATCTAGTTAGAAAAACTAGTAAAGTATGTTAGTGGGGTAGGATATACATACTCAACACCCTATTGTGATCCGATTTGCTTACATACCAATAATATAAAGAGGGATAAATCCTGATGTATTTCTTCCCACCTAAGTTCTAGTGCAAATACAAGTGAAACTAATATGAATGTTGGATTAAGTGCTTTTAATGTGTTTGAGACTAGAAACCTGATTAATATGAGCTTTGGAATGATGTAGATGGTTATATTTAGAATTTTAAAATAATAGAGATTGATAACCTTGATTGTGCACAACTTATTCTAAGTTTGTTTATGTATTTGCATCTAATTTCCATCTAGTGGATAAAGGGCTAAAAGTCATGTATATATAATATTATTAATCTTGTGTGGATCTTAAAAGAGGTCTAGGCCAAACCTAGGGGGTTTTTCATTTGAAAATATATACATTAGTAAAAAAATGAAGGAAAATGACAATAGTGCCAAAATTGAGACACTAGTGCCATGGGGTGATACTATCCAAATTATGGCACTAGTGTCCAAGTGGTAGAACCTATTGCACTAGGGGCCAAAATGCTCAAATGAAGGTTTAGGACTAATTTAGGGATGTTTAGAGATGTGTGTCCCACACAAAGGTTGGATAAGTGTCTAAATAGGCCCTAATATATTTTTAGGGCTAAGTTAGGGATGGGTGGTCTTAAGTAACACTCTTAACACTCAAGTGTCATTTTTAGGTGATTAAAAATTGTAATGTTTTTTTAAGATATCTAATATTTAGCTAACTTAAATTTTTATATGTGAATCACATGAAATTTGGGGATGCCCATCTTGTAAATATTGGAGACATAATAATGAATTGCATAAAATGATTTAGGTGTGTCACTAACTTAGTAGTTTAATTATTTTGGGAATAATGGAGTTTTATTCCTATTTTAATTAAGGGTTTTGAATAATAAACCAGTACATAATATTGTAATAATTATATCCCTAATTTGTATAATTTATTTGTCTTTGTTACCTTTCTAAAAATAGTAATAAATAAGGAGAAAATATAACTTATCTTGAAATAAGATGATGATCATTGATACAAGGTCTAAAATTGGCTATGTAGGACTGGGACAATGTCACAAATCAAAATCTAGCTTTTATTTAGTGAAAGGATAGGAGCACTAAAAATAGGACACTTTGAGGTCTGGAACTATTGTCCACTTGTGCTACTATTATCCAAACTAGTCATAAAGACCTACATTTTTTGGGTTCTTTGCATTGTTCTTATGTGAGCCTACCTATGAAATTTTGGGTGTCAAATGTCGATAGAGCTTGTTTTAGAGTTTTTTAATCTTCAAACCCTAACCCTTGATCAAGATTGATAAAATAGGGTTTGAATCACTTAGATAAATGGGGGGGTTAGTGTGTAATATGCACTAAATGTGTAATTCACACCCCTTGTGTGGTTACACTACCTAAATACCAATACTATGAAGAGGTATCAAGCCATATGTAGTTCTACCACTTGATGTGATTTGTGCAATAGTGTGATGTAGATCCAAAAATGCTAAATTGAGTGTGCTTGAAGTGGCTAGGGACTAATATGGTGGTTTGAGTGTGTTTTCAACTGTGTTGGGTGACTGTATGTAGAGAATAGGGAATTTTGCCTTAGTGATTTTATTTGTATTATTGCTTGCTTTATAATATTTGTCACCTCCCTTGTAAATGAGATTTGTATGGGATTTTATAGGGAATCATTGGTCATGGGTTAGATGTGTAAATGCTAGGCTAAAATGATGAAGGATAGGAATCAGATGAAAATGAATATTGAGGTTTAAATTATAAAAAGATAAGAGCATTGAAAATGGGACACCCTAGGGTTTGGTGCTATGGTCAAGGTATGAGGCTCCTATCCTACAAGATCGAGACCTAGGGGGAAGGATTAGTATATAAAATAGAGTTTGGTTGAGCTAGAATGAACATTTAAAAGTCTATGGATGACTATTAATGAATAAAAAGGTGTTTAAAAGGGTCATAAAAGCATGAAAAAAGGATTTATGTATAAGGTGTTACAATCCACACTTAAACTACTAATTTGGACATTTTATATGACTACATTTCCCCCCCTCCTTTATTATAGTGATACAATAAAGAAAAATACTTAGATAAAGAAAAATTAGAAAGCATACCTGGACTTACCTGTCAGGGTAAATCCCATGATGATGTGTGATGTTGAGTGTGTATAGAGAGAACATATCATGAAGTATAAATCTGTAAGCAAAAAAAAAGAGTAGATTAGTTCTTACTAGATATGTTATGTCTAAAATAAAAATGTACAAAATCTAGGTAAGAGAGAAAGAGAAAAATAAAGGAATGAATACACCTCATTGGGTACGTGAAGCAATACAAGACTTGTTATGCTATTGAGTGATGTTGAGTGATGTTGGATATGTGTTATACCAAAATTAATATTGTGAATGGAACTGAGTACTCAATTCCTCAATAATGGCTCAAAAATAAAAGGCTGGCCCTTTATCTCCACTATCACCCACTAAGTGAAGTTATATCACCATGCATGTGTTAATCAATGTTTGGACTAAGTGTCGAATCCCTCTGAGTAGGTGGTTCAAGAATACAAAGGCTAGCTAGTCATTTAGCTCCATCATTGCCCACTAAGTGAAGCTATGAACTGATACTAGTATGAATGTGTGTTGTATGATATAGTTCCTAAAGACCATGAATGATATATAATCTAATAATATGGTGTGGATAAATGAATGTGTACTAATAACTAGGCCAATCTTGGCCACTCTAAAAGGTAGAGATTAGGCTTGTATGAAAGCCACTCTAAAATTGATAACTAAGCTTATATGAAATCCACTCTGAAATGATGCCAACCAAATATAAATGTAATAAGGCACACAAATGATGAGAACACCTAGGTAATGTACTAAGCTTGAAAAGAAAAGAAGGCAAATGTACCACACACATTGACCCCAATCACTAATGTCTATAACATGAATTATAATCTAGAAGTTGTACCAACTACTTAATCTAAAATTGGAAGTGAGATCCATCATGTTGTGCATGATGCCCCCTATATCTAGATGCTCTAAGAAGAACTATAATAAAACTACCCAATCTGAACTAAATTGTAATTGAAAAAATTGTAACTGTACTTACCTTTCTATCTATTTTTGAAAAATCTAGGTGTTTTGTTGTTTGGATAAGAGTGTCAAAAATAGGACACTTTATTGTTTGGCATTATAGTCTAAGTATGGTTCTCTTATCTTTTATTGTCTTTGATCACTATTATATATTCATCACTATTTTCCTAGTCTATTCTACCTATTTTGGGTTCTAAATGTTGTTTTGAGTGTTCTAAAAACTAGTTTTTGACCAGAAGAAGGCTCAAATCTCTATGACAAAACCCCTATTTGTTTCCCCCTCTTCTAAGGGTAGGAATGAAGACCCTATAATGACTTCCCTCAAAATAAATATCCATGCAAGTGTGTTATGTTTTTAAATACATGATATAACAATGATAATTATTAAGATGTCTCAAAATATAGCATAGTTTGTATTGGAGTTGTTAGATTAATAGGGGTATGCCTAGATAGATATAATAATGTAATAACATGTATAGTATACTAAACTAAAACTAGAAAATTTTAGTTGTTATTTGTTAGTTATTAGGTGTTGAAGAGGTATGGAGTATGATTTCCATCATGGAATCTAAGAAAGCAAGATAATGCATGATGTGAATCATGGCATTGTAGATAATTAAGAAGCAATCAAGTAAACAAGCACACAAGGTAAGAAGCAAGAAGCATACAAAAGTGGCCAAGGAGCCAAGAAAACAAGAAACATGGGCACATGTCACTCAAATTGGTAAATCAAGCATACAAAGCATGTTTAAATTCCCATATACACATACAATTTAAAAACAAGTAAGGTTGGCATGAGGGATATAAACACATAGAAGAGTACAAGAAAAGGACATTAGCAAATGTCCTAAGGCACACACAAGAGACAAAATAGGAACTGATAAATGCAAACACATCTATCTACTTAAATAAAGAAAGGAAATCATGTAAATGATATAAATACTACTACATCTAACTAATCAAATAAACAATTGAAAGTATGCAAAACATGGAGTACAAGACTAGTATATGCTAAGAAATACATAAGTGTTATATACTAGTGAGTGTTGATGGAATAATCTATGTAATCTATTAATTAATGTACATCAACATCATAGATAGAGTGTGTGGTGTAGGCATGACATAACTTGGATGGTGTAGTCATGTAGAAGATGCCCCTAGTAGGTAGATATGTCAATGTATGTCTCAAATGTAGAAGTAGGATGCCCCCTCAATGGGTAGAGTGAGACAATGAGGGATCTAGGTGTCACTGCACACACTCAAAAAAGATCAAGTGAAGCTTGTAATGTAGATAAATCTATAAAAAATAGCATATAATAGCAAAATGTAAGTCTAGCATGGAGTATAAATTTAAAGCATGGATAATGCAGACAATTTGAAATGTTTTTGGTGTTTTGAGATATTATATTATTTTTGAAATTTGACATGTTATATTGTTTTTGTATTTTTGAAATAAGCTATGTACAAGCAAGAAAAAAGAAACTGTATACAAGTAATATTGAGAAGGAATGATACTAACTGATGAGTCTCATAAGAGACTCCCTATCATGGTGTCTTGTATCAAGGAGATAGATCTTGCATGATTGTGAATCATGATGGAAGGGTTGCGACCATGACTCTACAAGTTCTGTATGTTTTAAATGCTCTAAAATATCTATAATTTAAATTGACTATGTGGTCCCCTTGTAACTTTGATAAGTGGATGCAATTGTAGAGCTCTTAAGGACACATCTGGTAGTAGAGGAAGCTCTCTAAAAGTGTGATATGTGTGTAGAGGCATAAGACATCAATGATAATACCCTAGGTGTGAATATTGTAGCTAAAAACTATTCAGAGTCTTGAAACTATGGTTTATCTATAAGAGGCCTCTATGGAGGTGTATGAACTCTCTGTAATAGTGAGGTAGGCCTTGATTATGGCTAAATCTCAATTAGAGGAACAACTATAACTAGTGGAAAAGCTAAAACTAGTGACTACAAAGTAGGAGATGGCTCTGAAGTGGGGAGTGGTAACTCATACAAAACTCCACCAACTATAATAACCTAATTAGCATGAATGAATTTCATGCATCTGTTAACTATAGAAGGTAATTCATAAAGTTTTTGGATGCATGGTCGACCAAGAAACATATCAAAGATTCTTGTACTTAGAACAATAGTAAATGGTGTGGCCACATGTGTAGGTCTAACCTATAGAGGAAGTAAAATTTCACATAATAAAATCTATATGTGCCCACTTAATCCACTAATAACTATGTCCATCAAGGTAACATCTTACTCTAAATATCTCAAATTTTGAAGTAATGTCATAGTGCACATGTTCACATTAGATCCATTGTTTATGAGAACACTATGAATGGAATGATGATTAATGTAGGATCTGATAAAGAGTGAATGGTAATATAAATCATCATCAATTATTTCCTACTTTGAGAAGGATATGGAAGGTTTAGATAAAACTCTATAATTATACACACCAATCATGTTGCTTAAAGGATGTGACTCAACTGAAGGTGTCTAACATGTAGCTAGTGGATGATATGCATGGTGAACACCTGATGTGTCCCCTGTTTCTTGTTTATAATGTTATGGGAAAGGATCTAAGAAATTTTTTAGAACCTTATCCTATTTTTTATTTTCCTGAGGAGGCTCAACTGGAGTACCAAGATCAATAAGGTTGCCATTTATAAAATCCTATATCATATGCTGTAAACTAATGCATATGTTGATTATGTGGCTTTATGCCCTATGAAAACCATAAAATTAATTCTAATCATATCCACATGGAAGAGGCTTTTTTGTATCAACTTCCCAAATATGAGGGAGAGATATGATATTTCATTCTAATTACTATTGTAAGACTCTAGCTGGAGATACTGGTAGATTGGTAAAATCTCACCAAGGAGGTACTAATAAAACCACTCACTGAGGGGGCTCTAAAGCCACATTAATTGTAGGTTGATTTTTAATTTTGATATCATCAACCTTTAATTTGCATGGGACTTTATTGTTACTCTTGTTTTTTGTTTTTTATATGTTTGTGTACTTGAGTTTGCCCATTGAAATTGATTTGATTTCCCTTTTTTTTAGTGTATGACATAACTCAGTGAAGAAAGAGAATCTTTTGAGCATTATTAACTCATGTAAAACTAATAGAAGGATCTATTTGAAGAGATCCTATAATTCTTGAATGGCCATGGGGCTAGTCATTTTAGCTAAGATAGTCTTATATCAAAGAACATAATATGTAAGATGCTCATTTGACCTTTTTTTCCATTGTGTAACTTGGGCATAAGAAACCTTATCACCTATGTTAATGCTGAAATGAGCTAAGAACATGCTATCTAAAGGATTGAATGCATTGACCAACTAATTTGGTAGACTATAGAACTAGTGTAGAGCATAATCCTTTAAACTCTATGGAAATAGCTTGGTTAATAAGTAATAATTTGGCACATAGTGTAATCATGATACATGAAAATCTCTCAAGCGTGTCTCTAGATCACCCTTATCACCATATAGAGTGAGCTTTGGTTGAACAAAACCTGGTAGTAAGGGTGTAGAATCAATATGGCATGCTAATGGTGTATGAAGTAGAGCAAAAGAATCCAAGGCCTGTGTTAGTCTATAGGTACCTTGATCAAGATGTAGCACCTTATATTGAAGGGATTTTATCTCTTACATAAGGGTAGCCACATTAGGAGAAAAATATGTATTAGACATAACTGGTGGTGTCTTATAGAAATGTTGGGTTGCTATAGGGGTTGCTGAGACATAGTTTCCCCTATAGTGTCATTTGAAATTGGTTATTCTATGGTTTGAGAGGATTGACCATTGTTTGATTTTTGTTTTTGTTCTTGTAGTATTTTAATCATGCCATCTTGTATATCAAGATGTTTAGTTAAAAGTTATTGAAGCTCCCTCTTATCAGTTTCATCAAATTGGTATATTGGGCCATTGTAAAAGTAAGAAAATAAATCAAAAATGGATTGAATTTTTTGCAATAAGTTGTAATAAACAAAATGTGATCTAAGGAAAGTACTGAATAAAGGAAATTTAAAGTCCTAAAAATATAAAATGGGGATATTCATAAAAAATATATGAAGCTTACACACATGTAAGGTGATACCTCAAGAAGCAAAGGGAGCTAGTAAATTCAATTAGGGTTTGAAAGAAATAATTTTTAAAATTACTATGGTAAATTTTAAAAATTAAATGTGAAATTTTGATTTAAATATGTAGGAAAAAATCAAAAAAATATTGGAAAAATCAGCAAGGAATTTTCCCTAGGGTTTTTAGGGTTTTTGTGCACAAATGAAGTAAGTCATGTTCACCAAATGATTTAATAATTTTTAGAATAATGCATTTTTATTTTTATTTTATTTAAGGGTCTATATTAATAAATTAGTAAATAGTATTTCAATAATTATAGTCTTGATTTGTATAATTTATTTATCTTTTTTACCTTTCTAAAAATAGAAAAAAATAAGGAGAAATATAACTTATCTTGAAACAGGCTAAGATGGCTGATACAGGGTCTAAAATTGGTTGTGAACGATTGGTACATTATCAAAAATTAGAATATATATTTTGTTTGGTGAAAGGTTAAGAGTACCAAAAATAGGACACTTTGGGGTCTAGCACTATTATCCACTCCTACCACTATTATCCAAACTAATTACAAAGACCTAAATTTTCTAGGTTCTTTGCATTGTTCCTATGTGAGATTACCCATGAAATTTTGAGTGCTAAATGTTAACAAATATCGCTATATATCTATTTTAATCTTCAAAACCTAACCCTCCATTCTTGATAAAATGAGATTTAAATCACTTAAAGAAATGGGGCAGGTAGTGTGTAATATGCACTGAACATGTAATCTATATCACTTGTGTGGTCATGCTACCTACATACTAATACTTTTAAGAGGGATAAAACCATATGTAGTTATCCTACTTGATGTGCTTTGTGTAATAATGTGATGTAAATGCAAAATTTCCAAATTAATAGTGCCTGAGGTGGCTAGGGACTAGTATGATGGTTTGAGTGTGTTTGCAGCTGTGTTAGATGATTGTATGCAAAGAATAGGGAAGTTTACTTAGTGATTTTATTTGTATTCTTTATTACTTTATAATATTTTTCACCTCTCTTCTAAATGAACTTTGGATGGGATTTTATAGAGAACCATTAGTCATGGGTTAGATGTTTTCACACTAGGATAACATGATAAAGAATAAGAATCAGATGAAAATGACCATTGAAGCTCAAATTGAAAAAGGATGGGAGAATTAAAAATGAGACACCCTAGGGTCTAGAACTATAGTCTAGGTATGGTTTTCCTATCCTAAAGGATCAACACCTGGGGGGATAGGATTAGTCTAGGAAATATGAGCTAGAATAAACATTCAGAAGTCTATGAATGAATGGTAAATGAGAAAAAGGTGTCTAAAAAGGTCATAAGAGCATGAAAAAAGGACTATGGATAGGGTTTCACAATCCACACTCAAAATACCAATTTGGACATTTTATATGATTATACTTAGTTAATAAAGTATTAAACTACTTTACCTATTTTACCATAAATAAACATATGTCTTCATTTATCTTAATGTATTTGGTTATTTTGATACAAAACACACTATGATATAATAAATCTAATTATGGATATCCATTTAAGTTTGGTGAATGTGGTCACTCTTGGAGAAACAAAAATTAACCTATTATTTCTATCTCTTCTATACAAGTAGATTATATAAGCGGTATGTGTATGCAATCATAAATGCAACATGTCTATAAATCAATCATGGCTCAGATAAGATAGAGCATACCTACACTTTTGATTGGGAATACATTTGTTAAGTAGGGGCATGGCCAATTTTGGGATCTATTAGACCCAATTAGAGGATCACTTATCACAATACATTATGCTAAGGAGGTTTCCAAATCCTCCAATATAAGACAATCATGCAATAACCCTAAGGGGTTCCTAGGTTTTATATTCACCTATGCTAATAATAATAAAGTAAATTTAATCTAGTGCTCACCAAAGCTTATGGCACAAACTGGAGCTTAGAAACAAAACAAAAACCAAGATAAACATGTATAAAAAACATATACTCACATCAATGTATACAGAATCCTATTACATAGAAGAGAAAACACAAATGAATTATCTATCTACTCTTATAAATGAGAAATATAGTTAAGAATACTTACTTTTAAAGACAAACCCACTGAGCCTCAATCTCTCCCTTGGCCAAGGTGCTTCACAAAATATTGTTATGGTATGTAATAATGACAAAGACAACTCATCTCTAGGATACACAACCTATATATGCATCCAAAATACTTATCCACAAGACAAGATCCGTATCTCTAAATAAAGTATGGAACCCTAATATTTATTCCTCAAATAAAATGGTCAATAAGCAAATGTTCATTCACACTTATTATTATTCACTTGCTCTCTTCTTATCAAAAGGTCAACCCAGTATATTTATAGATAATAATTCACTATGTCACAATCTAGGTTGGCTAAAGGTCAAAATAACTCCTAAATGAAAATAACCCAAAACTATATAGGGTTAACCTTGTATAGTTGATTGATAAAATGGGATTTAGGTAAGTAAAATGAGGATAAAATGTATCAAAATACTAGAATGGGTACAATAGGTAAGAACAAGTATAGGGTAAATGGTATAAGGATAAAAGTGTATAGATAGCATGTGGAAAAGGTGACAACAATTTTATGAAGTATCAATGGTCTGCCCACCCCTTTCCTAGTGTACTCCTTAAGGCATGCACTCAGAGAGATTGAGACTTGATGGGTTCCTTCAAGATACAAAGTTCCAGTAATCGATAAAATTTTGAAAATATTATGTGTATACAATATGAAAGTTGTTAAATAAGCCATGTACCTATACACGTTATTAATATAAATTCATTTGTATGTTTCTCACAGTACCACCCTTCATTTTGATAACCAAAGTTGTATTTTTATAGAAAAAACATTGAGTGTGGCACCAATGAACTAATCATAATGAAGTTCATGTGCATTTTATCTAAGGGAAAGACCTCAATGGTGATATTAATCTACAATTATATCCTACAGATGAAAAAATTATAGATATATTCATAAAACCACTTGGTGCTACCCATTTTTGTTAATTTCATGAAATGTTGGACCTCTTAGAGTTTCCATTAAGGGGAGTGTGCATAAAAATTCCACTTCCTAATGGCCATGTGTTCCTTTTTCTTATCTATACTTATTCTCATTTTAAAACATTGTAATATATCACATTATGTGATTCTTGTAAACTTTGTGTAGAAGTTTTAATTTTTTATCCCAATACATAAAATCATACTTTATAATGGATTCCTTATGTTATAAAAGGCTTTAAATATGCTTCAATGATTATTCATGAGAAATTTTGAGATGTAGTCTCACGATCATGCTATCCTAGACTTACCTTATAGTAGTTTATGTATTTTATTTCCTTTTATTTCAAAAGGTGATGTTTGGCATGATGAAGGTTTTTAAATCCTTAAATTATGTACAATTTAAGGATTTAAAAACCTTCATCATGCCAAACATCATCTTTCCTCATGTAAATAAATAATAAAATATTGTGGTTTATTATTTACCAATGGTTGGATTTTTTAGTTACAATGGTCACCTCCCCTCATCCAAATTATAAACAGGGTTTTACCTCTATTGTAAAATACATTTGGTAATTCAAGAAACTTAATATGAACTTGGTGAATTTTATATTTTCATGTGGAAAATATTTTACAAAGTTTCTATGAAGGATTATGTGAATAAGTAAAAAGTAAGAAGGCTTTGTATTAGGGTGTAGAGTTTCTCAATTATATAAAAATCATCTTTGTGGGTTTTTTGCCTTTGGAGTTTTTCCCACATTAAGTTATTGTGTCACTATGTTCATTGATATGTATGCTTTGCTATAATTCACTCATCTAGATCTATTTCTTGCATATTATTTTATATATTTAATGCATTATTTAATAGGTGATACTACTCTATAATAAATTTTAGGTGCCATGTGATGTATTAAGGTCTAATCATGTACCACATCCATGAGATTATCTCTATCCACCCAAAATTAATCTACATGTAGGAAGTCCAGATGAAGTCCCCATCCACTATTTCATTTATATCTCGATAGTAAAAGGGTAGGTTACCTTTGTGACCCCATTGAGGTCCTCTAGTCAGGTATCAACCATATGTTAATAGCTCCTTTATACCTTGTAGTCTCCTCTAGCCCACTACCATCTTAATAACAATGTGCTCCAAGGCCTAGACCTATAGTAATGTGCATGTCTCAATGTTTCTTCCTTACTAATAAGCCACCATATGTATATCCCTATACAATTGAGCCAATACTACACACCCAAAATAAAAGCATGTAGTGTCAAAACTCATGTCTTAAAGTGCCCCTCTTAGGCCCATGTGAAAATGTCACCTTCTCTTCTTAGACATCAATCTTTCATTACCAACAACCATGATAATCACTCCCTATCAATCAATTAGAGTCTTAGCCTCTAAATTATACATATCTATAACACCCTCCTACATAATAATGTTTGTGGTGGACATTAGGTCCTATAAAACTCCCTTTTGCCCTTAACACATCCAGTAAATATATTTTATAAATATAGGGATGCACAGAATGCACCATATGTCCTATAGAGTCATGATAGCCTCTCTAGTAGGCAAATGAAAAGTGTGAGTCTTAAAGTGCCATCACTTAGCCAACATAGATATAACATATCTATCCACTTTAATCACCAACATCTATGTAATATGAAGAAAACTAACCACTGATAGAAGTTCCATAACCTCTTAGATCCATATAACAGGCTACCATATAATTTATGATCATAACTTGCATGTTATCACTATTGGGACTCACTCCTATAATTAAAAAACATGTTAGTACACTTAGTCAAATTAGTCTATCTAGACATTAATAATCAAATCAAATCATACATTCCTCTGATTTTCTTCTAATTAATCAAGTCAATCATTTTACTCATTTTTATCTCAATCCAATCAATTGCATTCAAGAAAAAACTTCATCAAAATCAATACTTAGGTGATCTCACCATTTTTTAATCAATATCATCATTTAGCAAGACATTCCCACCATTTAACAAGACATTCCCACTATTTCTATTGTTATTTACACAATTTTCAAAAATCACAATTGAGAACCCTCCATTTTCCTCCATGAAATCAATGTTTAACAAGGCACTCCTAATGTTTAGTATGATTCTAATATTTTTAGTGATCCTACCAATTTATTGGCAATATCATAGATTTTATGAGTTCCACCATTAATTTGATCACATTCATACCATTTTTTCAAAATGACGGGATTACCATTTTTCATAATTCTACATAGACTCAATGGAATTAAAAACAAAAAAATCAAAAGTTAAAAGTACTCACTAAATGCCCAACCCCACTAATATTTTGTACTCTTATACCCACTCGTCAACATGCCTATGTTAATGAATGTGCACCATCAAACTCAAAATGCTCACATGCCAAATCTATAGTAATAAATTCTAAATAGGGAGGGTGAAAATGAACTATTTTTACCCATAGGGGTGAATTTATAACTCAATTTAATTTTTTACCCCCTACCCTCCCATTACTTCATTTTTCATCTTAGGATGCCTATGTATGGCTCCTTTATCCATTTTTAGTCCTATTTCCACTGCTCATCTTCATTTATTGGCATCTTTGGCTAAAAATGTGGTATTTTCTTCCTTTTAAGGGCCCATCCATCAAAAATATATTTTGACACTCCCTTAAGGGGCCATCCTAGGCATCACAAATGTTAATTTGGTAATCGTTATGAACTTATTTTTTAGTAGATTGAAAAATAATCAATAAAATATGAACACAAGATGTCATGTACCTGAAATCATCTCATTATCCATTCAAAATGAATGCACCTTGAGATAAGATGGTGATTGGGTAGCTACATGTACAAAACGTACTCCTCAAGTGATGGATTTCAAATATGATTACCTGTCATTATTCAAATGTAAGTATTATTTATTACATAAGGTGGGAGGAAGCATGTACTTTAAGTCTTTTTCAAACCATTAATAGTAAGCCATACCAAAACCTACTAAATTCCATCTTTGGCTTGCTATGTATCATGGAAATAGGGGGAGATAGGGACCACATTGAACTAACTTCTTGATTAGAAGTTTGAAGTATGAATAAGGGTGGAAGAATCTCTATAGAGTTGGGCTTATAAATTTTATGCTAAGGATAATTGAACATGATGTGGGCTTGGCAAGAGAATTCGTTACTGGATGAAATAAGAAGGTTGTGGAGCTAAGAGGGGTCAAAATCTTGATCATGAAGGAGTTGATTGGATAAGTTATGATTATGTCATGTGATAGAGAAAAGGCATATAAATACCAATAAAAAAAGTAGGAGCTTCTATAGAGGTTCGTTTACACTAATGAATTCATTAAGATAGACAAAAAGGGGTTCAATAATGCCAACCTTCTATGCCAATGGCCTGAAGTATGCTTGAAAATAATGAAGTACTTAATGCTTGAAGGTAAGCACACCTTATTATTATCTCATCACTTTCTACTTCTAAATAATTTTTAGGGGTATAAAATCAACCTCACCTTTTATCTCCTCAAATCCCTAGGGATCACTACTCTCACACACCAAATAAATTATACAAATCCCATTCTACACTAGGGCCTTATCTTACTATTGGTTAAGCTCAAATAAACCTTTCAGGGTAGGGAGATTCCTCTAGAGGGGTCCTTTGATGAGGAGGACTCCCCTGAGGAATACCCTAACTTAGGTTCTTATCATCTGATGATTAATACTTACCATGCTAGCCCTTTATCCAAAATATTTGCTAAAGACCCTCTCCTGAAACTCATTAATCCTAAACCTAAACCACTCTTACTAGATGAGGGAACCTTCAAGGAAGAGACAAGGAAAAGAAAGACCCTTCTATTATAGGATATCAAATATGACCCTTCTATTATAGGATATCAAATATAATAAAGAGCATCTATAAAATTTTAATATTAAGCTTCATGAGGTTAGGATGAGTTTGGTGGGTCTTATATAATATTGGAATGCCATGAGTAGAGACATTTATAAAACAATCCAATCCTTCAACCATTATATTAAGGCAAACTAGATCCCCCTAAAGTAACACATGATGATGGTGGATATCTCCTCTCCCAAGATTCCCCTCATAACCCCCACCAAGAAGATCCTAATGAAAGAATAGGTACAAAGGAGACCCTAGATGATCTTTCTTAGGGAGGACATAAAAGGGCCAAAAAAAAGAATAAGGGACAAAATTTTAAAGATTAAATAGGGTGGGTAGGAGAAGATGATGAAGGACAAGAAGTAACCAATGGATGGATCTCCCCTCTTAGAATATATTTGTTTTTATCTTTCTATTGGTTTGCCTTCTGAAGGGATAGTTAACTAGTTCTATTTCTTTTTGTTGTTCAGCCCTTGGGACTTGCTACTTTAATTTACACCTTTTAACTATGGTTTTTGGTCCTTTTAAAACCAATTTATTTACCTTATCAAATAAAAAAAACAAAATATGAACACATCATTTTAAAATCATTAGTAAAAAAATTTAGCGAGGACTTCATTATTTAAAAATTTGTTACTTATTTTATTCCTTACAATTCCCTTTCAAACATGGGTAAAATGTGGACACTCTAATTTCATCACTTCCATGTCTAAATTATAATTAGAATGAATTTTTGTAAAAAGGTATGAATTTAATTGAAAATTGTCAATTTCTCCAAACAATTCACATAATTAATGATTTGATCTTAAATCACAATGACACATCCCTAACTAGGGAAATGCACCATAAAACAACATCAAAATTATCAACAACATCCAAAACTAAGTCAACACTTTTCAAATGTAACACAGGATAATTAAATAAAACATGATATTGATAGATATTATAAAATTCATAGTAATCCTCAAGGCTAACTAACCCTTGTTGATTAGTCATAGTCTTCCTCTAATTGTAAATTCTATAGCCTTTTGGAATTTTTTATGTTCTAAAATTAAATTTGGATTATTGCCTCACCAAAGATGACATCACTAAGGCAAGTGTGCAAGTCAAAGGTGTGACATGCTCTTACATACCTCTTACACACATGATATATTAATGATATAATACTCTTACATAATTCATGATTTCATTAATGGATTTTCTTACAAATTCACCCTCCAACATCTATGAGGATGAGGGCTCATCCTCAACCATTGATCCTAATCTTAGATGGGCAGTCCATAATTAGTTATATATATATATATATATATATATATATATATATATATATATATATATATATATATAACCAATTATGGACTGCCCATCTAAGATTAGGATCCTCAACCATTGATCCTAATCTTAGATGGGCAGTCCATAATTAGTTATATATATATATATATATATATATATATATATATATATATATATATATATATATATATATATATATATATATATATTGAGGAGACCTTTCTTTTTAATAATTTTTTTATGATAGACTTACTTTTCCAAATCTTCAACCAATTTCTTCATTTCTTAATTAAAAAACATGCATAGTACAAGGGGATATGCTTCTATAATTACATCATTTCATTTAGATCTCAAGCACTATATTTGGGACAATCAAACTTGCATTCCAACAAGAAAGACAATATAAAGGGAAGGTATACCATTGTATTTTATTTTCTTTCCATTGCATTTGTTTCTCTCTTTCCATGATCTTGACCAATCTGAGGACATGCACTTGGGTTTTATGTTGTATGAATTTCATTTATATTTCATACTAACATGGAACTAACTCCCTTGTACTCATGTGTTTACAACATGTAATAAAGATAAGTGTATACACCCAAATTTTACACCATATAACATTTCCAAAAAATCCAATGATGATGTAAGGACCTTCAAAAAATAATAACATGCTTACATCCATTATTTTACCCATTTTCCTTTTATGTTACTTTTCATACTTTCCCCAAGTGTTATTTTTAAAAAATAAAAGTCTAAACCTTATAAAACTATAAGGTCCACAGTGCATAACAACACTGTCATTAAAATTTCATAATCACCAAAATAGTTTCACAAGAATTTTTGATGGCTTCATTAACCTCTATGGTAGTTTTGAAACCATCATTCTACTTAAGGTGGTAATTTTCTCATTTTTATTATGACTATGCATGCAACCCCCAAAAAATTGTTTTGTAATTTGTTTTCTTGTTCACTATTCCTCTGATTTTGCATCCCAATTATCTCCTATTCAATCCATTTAAGTCCCAATAAATCCTAATTAGTTTCCAACTAATTCTATTGAATGTCTAATCAATGTTAGTTAACTCATAGTTATCCAAATTATCATATTATTTACAAATAAACCCATTTATTATGAAATTTAAATTGGAATATTAAATAATTAGAGTTTATTATAGTGTGCACTCTATTATTTTCTTACAAATCAACCACTATATGTGGTAATTTTCCTTTCACCCTACTCTTATTTAGAGTGGAAAATTACTTAATGAACAACATGAACTTTGTCATTTGGGAAAGTCACCCACAACACTGTTGAATTTTCCCTTCACACTTTTTTTGAGTTTTAGTATCTTACATCCTTCTTGCTAGCAAATACATCCCTTATCAAAATTGAGAAATTTCATGGAGGTAATATCCTAAAAATTTGAGGATCAATAGTCCACAACATACTTTTCACTTTTCATCTACACTTGATATGTTAGAGGTTTATTTATTTTAGTTTTTTGGTGCACTCTTATTTTGGCATTATCATTTTCACAATATGGATGATAAGCCTCCATTGCTCACTTATTAAAACTTATACACTTGGAGATTTAAAAACTATTAACATACTAAGAAGTAAAATTTTATATAGAGTAATAATTGGAATATAATTAGAGCCTACCTAAGCTATTAAGAATCGAAATTAATTTAATTAGTGTGATGAGGCCTTTGGTCTCATATGTGTGTCTACATCACTTAAGATATTATTTCAAATTGAACCTCTCACTAGCATAAATATTTTATAGATAGAGATAAAATAATTTCATCAAAAGAGTGGAAATATTATTGTATTTTAATTATACTCATATATTATGCTCTCAATTTAGTTGACTTTGATAAATTTTAGGACTATATTTCAAAAATTAACTCTTCAATACTAAAAATTCAAGATTTTAGTATCAAAAAAGAAGATGGGTAGTTTATATATCATATTTTTTTCTAAATTAGATAATCCATACTATTTTTTTATCTAACTCCTACTCTAACCAAAAGGCAAATTAATACCTAAAATCAATGTTTTTATTGGTTGGTCACTCAAAAAAAAAAAATTCATTCATAACTTAATGAAAATGGATATTACAATGCCAAACAGGTGTGTTTTATGTAAAAAAGAGGCTAAGTCAACTAATTATATTTTCCTTTTCTACCCTTTTGTTTCATCTATCTTACATTCATTCTTTATTTTCTCTAATTATTCTTGGGTCTCTCTGAATTCTATTTGGGATTTGATTTATCAATGTAAGGTCCCTTGGGACTATCCCCCCTTGGGTTTTTGGTTGGATGTATCTCTTCCCCATATTTTTTTACGAATCTATAAGACCAAAAATTCAACTATTTTTGACAATTTGAACCCTAGTCTCGAGTCCACCTTTAAGAAGATAATGGTGTCTATTAAGGAGAATTGGTCATCATTTGTTTCTTCATTCCATGATCCTATCCCCTTTCACATTTCTCAGGTTCTTAAATATTTTAACTTAATGATCTCTACTAAAGTTTATAAGCATAATGTTGATAGATCTTTGATTAAATGGATTCATCCTCTAGATTCATGGTTTAAGCTAAATTTTGATGGAGTAGCAAAAGGGAATCCTAGTCTAGTAGGGGGAGGTAGGGCAATAAGGGATTCTAATGGTAATATTATGAAAGCTTATGCAGGTCTTCTATGGATTCAAATAAATCATGTGGTATAAGCTTCTGTAAAATGGTGGGGGATTGAGTTGGCTACTAAGTTAGGAGTGGAGAATCTTTAAGTGGAAGGGGACTCGCTTAATATCATTAATTATTTGAAGGGTATTTTCCAACCTTCTTGGTCAATTGATAGTACTATGGATGATAACAAAACACTCTTCCTCTCATTCAAATGATTAATAATCTTCCACATCTACATGAAAGGAAATAAGGGAGAAAATAAGATGGCTAATATAAGGCTTAGGAGTGACTCTCTCAAGCATTGGTATAGTGATGTGGACTTTCCTAATGATGTCACATATATTATTCAAAATGAAAAAGTTTGATCAAATGTGTGACATAATAAATATAAATATTGGAAAATCCAAGTCATGTGGGAGTAATTATGATGTTACATGTATTGTAATCATGATCTATCCATACTTAAAGGGAACACACAAGCATAAAAGTTTGGCTTTAAATGTTATCATTAAATGGAAAAAGCAAAATAAGGGCTTTATTTCTTTGACAACTTGTAACTTTTTTAGAATTTGAATTAAATATGATAAGATAGTTATGGGTGGTGACAGAGATAGGGTGGAGTTAATTTCCTATGTAGAGGCTAAGGAGGAACCTTATGTCTAGAAGAAGATGGTGAAGGGTGGACTGTCAAATTTCATGGAGAGGATTGTAGGGCATGATGTGGATATTTTTTTTGATTTCATAATAGGATTGTCTAAGAGATAAGTTTAGATGCATGACCTCAAGATCACCATGTCCAAATAAATTATTAGTGAGGTTACATGTATGGATTGTGATGGGGTTAAGGCATTTAAGGATAAAAAAGGAAAGAATAGGTGTTTAACATTTTTTATAGTACTAAGAAGAAAAAAATGAAGACATCTAGTTATTTATTCCACATTGATTTGCCTATAAAATGACCAAAAGTGTGTTTATAGGTCATTAAATACATAAACCTAGAGGGTAATCACACAATTATTTTCTCCCACCATTTTTTTCTCAACCATTTCAAAGGGCAGCCTATAAGCATTCCTTTTTTTGGTTAAAGTATTTAGAGGTATCTATAAACAATTTTAAGAACAATCCTTTTGCTAACCTCATTCACCAGGTTTTTATCCTTTTGATTGTTGAAAGGGGAGAGCCCCTTTAGAGTAAATATATTTCAGAGGTAATTCATATTCAAAGTGACTAGGAAGATTCTATAAGGAATAGTGAGGATTTTTGGGGGAATGGTGAGGGGAAGAATCCTGGGAGGTTAGGAGGAGATAATATCTCTAGAGATTTATCCCCCAGAGGTATTTAGAAAGGAAACCATGTTTTTGTTGACCCCATTGCTAGTTTGGGTCTATATAATTTGACTATTGAAGTTGAACTATCTCTACAAAAGCTTTATAAAAAAAGTTGTAGTCCAGAGGCTTTTGAGTTTTTATATTTTGGAATAAGTGGACAAGCCAAAATTATTACTGTATTCAAAGGAATATTTTTTGAAGAAGGGTCGTAATTAAAGAGATGGAAATGAAAATTTGTGGGTGTTGTCTCAACCCCACCCTTTAAAAAGAGAAACAATGTTCAGAGCATAGAGGGAGAGGTGGAAAGGAAGAAGATTGGACAAGCTAAAGAAGAAGTAAGAGCTATGGGAATTAAAAGAAATAAGGATATAATGGATTCTCTATAGATCCCTTATAATAAAACCAAGGGAAATGAAAATAATAAATAAAATTTGAGTACTAATAAGCTAGTTATTTATTTGGATTCAAAGGACTCGGGTTTTTAGTATCTCTAGGTCTATTTTTTGTTGTCTTTTTGGTAGGAATATGGTATAAGTTTGTCTATTGTAGCTGGTAGTTAATGGTTAGTTGATCCTTGTGGCTCTATTAGGTTCTTGGTTTTGTTTGTTGTGTTTTCCTATCCTTCAGTTATTTTTTATAATGTGTATGAGCCCCTTAACCCATTTTTTTACCTGATATAATAAAAAAATATTCTTGGGGTGCTATTAATAAAATTATCACATTTGATGAGTTTAGTGAAAAGTTTACTCATGAGAAATACAAGATAACTCAAATGGGAAGTATTTCAAAATCTAAAAAGTCACATGGTTTTTTTGTAAAGAAACCAAAAACTACATAAACACCTTGAAAAAAATATAATCAAGGTTTAAAAATACAATTATTCTTCTTCATATAATGATTCTAATAAAAATAATGTATGTTTGATAAAATGTAACTTTTGTGGAGTAAATATAAATCCTCAACCTACATGTTTCAATAATATTTATATTCTTAGAAAGGAAATTAAGAATCACAAACTCAATTTTCCATTAGTTATTCCTCATATGGAAATGTAAATTTAGAATCCCTCTTTGCCATTATTATTGCTTCATCTTTAGATAGTGAATGGGTACTTGACTTCATAGCCACTCACCACATGGCTTGATTTATAAATTTATTTTCTTATCTTGATACTTGTTCTACATAACATAACTTTGTGGTTGAATCTTTTTCTCTAAATATTTATGGGAAAGGGTATGTTGAAATTAATAATGATGCTTTGAAAAATGTATTTTCCATGCCTTTTTACTTAAGTAATCATAGATCATTTAAATAAGCATGTTCATTTTAATCAGTATAAGCATCAATCTATAAGAGTATGAAACACAGGAACACAATATTTATGTGTAAAACCCTAAAGGGGAATAAAACCCATATAAATATAGCTTGTAAAACTTGTCCTATAATACCATGAAGCAAATTTAATTAAGCACTAACCCAACAAAGAGCACCAACCCCTAAATTTATCAAGCACCAACTTATTAGGAGGCTACAATCCCCTTGTTGATCAAGAACCCACTCAATCAACACTATGACACCATATACCTTCCTCTTGTTTCCATATCACAAGTGATGATGGTCTTATTTTTCTCAATTACACTCAAATCTACCTCTCACATAAGTAAAAATTGTCCTTTACCTTCACGCTCAATTAACCCTTATATGGCTCGAAACTATCATGAAATCACTTATATAACATTGTATATGTATATTAATGATTTATATCATTTATTTGATGTGTTTCACCACCTTTTTATACTCACACAATCCTCTTATTATTCTCTTCACATCTACTCACTATGCATTCACACATTAGGCCTAAAAATGCCTAGTATATATACAATTTTCTTGTCCATATCCTTCTTAGTTAGACAATCACTCTTATCCTCTTAGTTAAGCCAAGGAATGATTCTTAAAATAATTCATATACATGGATAAAATGTGATTTAAGTCCCTTTAGATATGACTTTTCTCAAATAGGCCTTATCTCTCCTTTAGGTCTCATGGAGACCTAATCCCATTCGACCTAATTAGCACACATTATCCTTTGATTATTTTAGAGACAATTAAAACACTTTACATTGTATAAAAAAATAATATTTGATATAAATATACCTATTCTAAGTTCATATAATCTCCAAAATATTTTTTAACTCAAATCACCACTTGGAGCACATTATTAGAATAGTTCATATTAACCCTGTGTAAACCTAGAAACTCTATCAAAAAAATTGAGTAATAGACACAATTTTGTAAAAAAACCATGGAAAAAACATATAATTAGAACAATTATGACATAAATGTCATCACCATGTGCATTATACCTCAAAAATCAAGGCAAAAGTGCACAACCCCTTCTCTACAATTTGCTCATTTAGAACTATCAATTGTTCTTAAAATACAATCATGGAACCAATGACTTTTGACACATATAATAATAGTTTTAAGGTTATATAATTCATGAATATGATCTTAAATTATCATTAGATCAAATCCCATCAAAAATATCACAATCACAAATGGAAACTATTGGTCTTACAAACTAATCTGTTGACCTCCTTTCTCACAAACCTTACTCAGTCAAATAAGTCATTTTAGCTTTAATGTTATAATATATTATACTAAATTTAAAGATTTTTCAAAGAATTGATAGGAAAATAATGTCTTAAAAAACAACAATGTATGCATTGGATGCTTCAGCTAAGGGTATATGGCTTCCAATTCATCACTCTCACTTAATTACTCAGACTTGTCAATACACCTCCAAACATAGTCATGGTGAAAATGAATTTCAACTCTTGTGTAAATAATTTCAAATAATATTTATGCATGAGGATGATAGTATGATATCATTATGTAACTTTCATATAGAAATATACCATGTTTAAGTGAAAATATTGATCTTGTAGACCAATCTCATAACCTTACACCTTTACTGTCTCATCTACAATAAACAAGTCAATTCATTGACCTCAATAAAATATAAACGCCATGAACATGTTTTATATGTATTGAAAAAAAACATGCATTTATATCCATTCCTAATCCATGACAACATATCCCTAATCTCATTCTCACTTCTTGGTTTTTTTCATTATCTACATCACTAGGCCTTTTTAGTGATAGGAAAAATTCCATGACCAATTTAACATATTTGAGGTTTATAACCTACTCAAAAACCACAATGGTCATAAGATCTAAGTCTCAATATTAAACCTCCATCCATATAGTATCTTTGACTCGATCAACCCTACCTACTATAGAAAGTTTTTGAGAAATAAGGATTTTCCTATAAGGTCCACTCACTCCCCTAATAGACCAATTCCAACTAGAGGTACCTATGAGAGTAATCTACATGATCCAATAATAAAAATAGTTCATCCAATACACTCTAAGTCATTTCTATCAAGATATTCCATATCGGGTAATTGTTAGGGTTTTAGAGAGGGTTAAACCATCTTACAGTCTTAATGATCATTAATAAAGCTTACGCCCTTATCCTATAAACCTATGCTTTTAAATTTGACATAAGACCCTTCCCCATTGACCATGAATGGATTACATTCTCATGTATAGGTTACATGATCCAATTATTACAATAAATTTCTTCTTGGGTTGAGAATCCTTCATTCTATGCACATAGGAATCCTCAAAACCACATTACATGTCCTTTCTTACATACTTTGACCTCAAAATTAGTAAACATACTTGAAACAACATGGAATACCTCTATCAATTCTTATATTTCCATTATTACCTTGATAACTAAACCTCATACCTCATTTGGTTACCTTCTCTCTTTTGTTTTCTTGAACCTTGACTTGTAATACACATTAGGCCTTGAAGCTAACCTATTAGCCATTGTCCATGAATTCTTCACCTCACTCACATGATAAAGAAATAATTATAATGTTATATCACTTGTTTCAATTCTTAATAGGTCTTGAAAATATCTAATGGTACCTCATAGGTTTATATAGAGACTAGAACTAGTCTATTTACATGCTAGGTCTATAGGTTCTATACTATGTATAATATAATCAATGAACACTTCAATTCCATTGAATACGATATAGTAAACCCTACCCAATCAGAAAATAAACATAATATATTATTATATAATATTTAAAAACCATTTAACATTTTAACATAGTCCATTTAATATAATAAATCAAACCTAGTTATTAGTTAGACACAATCCAATATTATATCATAACCAAAGTTGATTCCTTATCTTTATTTTTTCTAAATATAATTCATAATAATAAACCCTATGAATATAGTCATAGTATATATATATACACATTCCAAACTCATACATTAATTTATTAAATTAGCTACATACAACATTACCTCATAATAACCATACATTCTCATACCAAAAAGATCCTTAATCAACTCATAGTTATCATGGATGTTAATGCTAGTCACACACACACACACACACACACACCCCATACCATCAAGTTACTATAGGGTTTATATATATATATATATATATATATATATATATATATATATCCCTAAATATATTAATATATATGTATATATACTATTTAAGTGAATAAAGGAAATAATCCCCACCTCCATTTTTACATAGTTGAACCAATTTAATATATAGTCTACCCTTATAATAAAATTGATTGTATATACCTTATTCAAATGCCATAAAAACTTAATAGTCAAGTCAATGAATCCTTCAGCATTTTTTAACTGACATAGGGTTAAATATATAGCTTTCATAGTGGAAAATTCAAAATAGGCAAACACCTACAACCCTACCCCTTACCTTTTGGGATTATGGGATTGAATGTAGGGTTCTATGGAGGATGATACCTCCATAGGGCCTTACATAAAACCCCTTATTTTTTTTCAATTCATTTATAAAAAATGAAAAACCAATAATTCAATTACTTATTTTCACAAATCTATCCAACATTAACACACAAAAATTTAAGTACAAGACTGACCTGTATATTCAGCCCAAAAACTCAAATCCTTAGTTCTAAATCCTTTTTATCTTTCTCTTCTTGTTTGCAACTTTCTGTATGCCTATGTTATCCCCAAAAAATATTAATTTCTTTTATTTTATTCCATCACCTTACTTTCCTCCAGTTTTTCCTCCATTACCAATAAACAAAACTAACTAATAAAATGAATGCAAAAATAGCTCAACAGAACTCTACAGTCTGCCACCATGCAACCCAGCCAAAATCTATATCTATTTTTCCAAAATATGGTTAACTCAAATTCAATGGGTGATTATAAACCCTAATAATATTGAGGCTTCCATAATAATAATTTTATAATCTATTTAATATTTGCATGAAATTGAATTAAAACAATTCTATCATCGACTTCCCAAAATCAACCAACTAAACCACAAGTCACATAAACCAAATGTTTATTCCATGTAATGACTATCATCTTAGTCAATAACCATTATATTTCCATGTAAATTTGAATATATACTAAATATAATAATGTCTATATAGCATGGCAATACAATTAGGTATTACAAGAATATTGTTTAATGTTAAAATGTTATCTACAAAAACACTTTGTAAATATAATGATTTCCTTAAATCATTTAACAATTAAAATCAATAAATTCATTAACTAGCATATATTATGAATATCAAACCTTAGGTCAAACATTTAATTGAATACAATGATATTTTAAAATAATGTTATTTATATCTTTCAACATTTGGATTAAACATATATATTATAATAATATTTAATTAGTATTACATAAATCTTATTAATCAATAACAATAATGGAATCTATCATAACATCATATCATTATACTATAAAACCATACCTAATAAGGTAGTAAGGTAAGTAAAACATAAACAAATTCACTCATTCAGCCCAAAAATTACATTATATAAGATAAGCTATGTATGATCACAAAATTAGTGAAATCACTCAAACAAATCAACATGATCATCAACAACAATAAATATCATACTAGAAAGCATCATAAAAATTAGGTAAAGGAAAAGTACACAAAACATGATACACTATCTATCTCAAATAATTAACATGATATACTATGTGGTATGTGCAAGGGTTTATGGATTCATTCTTTGTTATCCCCTAACATCTCCATCTAAACCACCCTCTCTAATGATGTTCTCCCTCCTTCAAACTCTAAGGGATGAATTTGTATTTCATCCACCTTAAAAAATGAAGGTAGTTATCCTAAAACATCATTATATCGATAAAATAATGTAGTATTATTAATAAACATGATCATAATGTACAAAATATAAAAGTACTACTAACTCATAGCAACTAATCATGTAAAGCAATCATCACATAAATGTCCCATAATCAATATATGACAAAGTTTAATCAAATAATCAACCATAATAATCCATGGATCAAATAGGTTATTTAGTTTAGAGAGAAATCAAGATGTGACATCTTTCCCCCTAAAGCTATTCATCATCTTGATGACATTTATTCAAATAAAAATTATGAATTGAAAACATTATTTAGTGTAAAAAATATAATATGTAGTAATAAATCAAGAAAACAAATATGGAAATATCCTATAAAACTCATCATAGTCCTCCCAAGTGGCATTATCCTTAGAGTATTGGTCCCATAGGAAATTTTATTATAAAACTTAACTATTACACAAATAGAGTTTGAGAGTCTCAATTATTCTGATTAGCTCTACCATGACCACCCTAGGGTCCAAAACTATAAAATCTTTCCAATCTAACACATGTGAAATATCAACAACATAATTTTTAAGATAATACACATGAAATACATTAAACAAAATAACTAGAGCTAGTGGCAATGCAAGCTTATACACTACAAGATTGACCACTTCTAAAATCTCAAAGGTTCCTACATATTTTGGTGAAATTTTTGCTGACTTCCCAAATTTTATCAATATTTTCTAAGGATTAACCCATATAAACAATTTATCACCTATATAAAAATTGCCTAGCTATTATATCCATATCATCATAACTTTTTGTCTATCATTGGCCTCAGCCAACCTCTGCCTAATTTTCCTAACTTTCTCTTCCATTTATGAAATTATCTTAGGTCCAAAAACTGCACTATCTCCTAACTTATCCCAACTGATTGGTGTTCTACACCTTATTTTGTATAATGCCTCAAATGAATCCATCTTTAATGTTGATTGGTGTGAGTTATTGTAAGCAAAATCAATGAATGGAAGGTACTCCTCCCACTTGTATTGTTTATCCATGTAATACATATGAAGGAGATCTTCTAAAACCTAGTTAACTCACTCTATTTGTCCATCTATTTATGGGTAATAAGTAATGCTAAAGTTTAAATATGTACCTAGAGTTGAATTCAGAGTTAACTAAAATCTAGAAGTCATCTTTAGATCTCAATCTAAAATGATCTTCTCTATAAAACCATTCAATCGATACACTTCTTTAATAAATATCTTCACAAGCATAGGTGCATCATCTTTCAAGTTTCCTAGTATGAAGTGGGATACGTTGGTTATTTTGTCATTAATAACCAAGATCATGTCATGTTTATTTCATGATAATAACAAACCCTAGATGAATTTCATACTAATCACTTACCACTTCCATTCTTGTATATCATGTGGATATAGCAATCCATCTAGATGCACATGTTTAAATTTCACATGTTGACATTCCAGACAATGAGTCATTAAATATGTTTCATCTTTGTTGATTCATTTCTAGAAATAGAGTGTATTGAGCTTAGCCATAAGCTTGGTTCCTCTTGGATGTCCTGAGTATGGGGTATTATCCAATTCCTTTAGCATTGTGCTCTTCATATTTTTTTTATCAAGTATATACATCCTACCATTGTACTACATAAGACCATCACTCTTTATGTTTAATCCTTTATACCTAGGATTCTAAGCATTCTCAGACAATGCTTTTTGACCTGACCATAAAAGGCAAGAATTTGATTAATTGATATCAAAAAGTACTTCTAATAGTATCCATGACTACTATGTACATCCTACAACTTAGATCATTAAATAATCTATTTTCCTTGCCTTTGATATAATTAATTTCAAAATCATAATTAGACAATAAATCTAACCATTATATTTGATGAAAATTTAGGTTTAGTTGGGTGAAGATGTACTTGAGACCCAAGTTATTAGTCTTGATCTCAAAGAATTTATCTAATAGATAATGCCTCCAAACTTACAAAGCATACCCAATTACTACAAGTTATAGGTTATGAAGGGCATAATTCACCTCATATGGCTTTAGTTTCCTAGACTTGTAGGATAACACTAAGCCATCTTGCATAAGAACTCCTCTTAGCCCATCCCCTAATGCATCGATGATCACTGAGAATTAACCATTAGGATTGGTAACTCTTAGCACTAGTACTAAATTAAGCCTCCTTTTTAATTATTGAAAGTATACCTCACACATATCTAACTAGACGAAACTTTGATTCTTTTGCTAAATAGAGTAATTAGATTAGATATCTTAGAGAAATTTGGAATGAATTTACTGTAATATCTCACTAATTTCATGAAACTTCTTACCTCATGCACATTCTTTGGTGCCAAACACTCCATTATGGCTCTTATCTTTTATGGATCCACTTATATACCATGTTCTAAGATAATATGTCCTAAATACTACACTTTTCTTTGGAAAAATGCACTCTTATACAACTTGCCATACAACATGTGATTCCACAAACATTATAAAAATAGTTCTAGATGTTGTAAGTGTTTTTATTGAATCTTATCATAAATGAGGATGTCATCTAGAAAAACAAAAACAAAATGATCCATGAAATTTATGAACACATTGTTCATAAGATTCATAAATGTTGTTAGATCATTTATCAATCCAAATAGTAACATTGTGAACTTGTATTTCTTATATCGAGCCCTAAACATTATTTTTGGAATATCCTCTTCGTGGATCCTCAAATGATGATACCCTGCTCTAAGATCAATCTTAGAAAAGATTTTTCCCCATGCATTTTCGAAAAGAGATCATCAATGCATGGAAATGGATATTTTTTATTGATCATTAATTTATTCAACATCCTATAATCTATACATAGGTAAAGAGTATCATCCTTCTTCTTGATGAAGATAAGTGGTGTACCCCAAAGTGACACACTTGGTTGAATTATCCATTTCAACAAAAACTCCTAAAGTTGTGCCTTTAACTCAACTAATTTAGTGGTTATCATTATATACATTGACTTCAACTATGGTTCCAATCTAGGTATTATATCAATCAAGAAATCAAACTCATGCTTAGGTGGGAACCCTTGTAATTTTTTGAGAAACACATCATGAAATTTTCTTTGAAAAGGGAAATATTATATATATGGTTGCTTAGATTATTCCATCTCATTTATCTTAATGATAAATTCTTGGCATCGCTTCCTTTGAGCCTTATTGAGTTGAATTTTAGAAATTTGCCTTAGCTTCAACTCCCTTTTCTTGCCCTGAAGTTGTGTCTAATTTATGAAATTATTTTGACAGTCAACCTTCTTCATAAAATAG
Organism: Torreya grandis; assembly: GCA_037957365.1. Lineage (NCBI taxonomy): Eukaryota > Viridiplantae > Streptophyta > Pinopsida > Cupressales > Taxaceae > Torreya > Torreya grandis. The sequence goes on along the minus strand of JARHVA010003383.1, from coordinate 961,792 downwards.
TCAACCTTGGCTTTGTGCTTCACAAGCCAATTGACTCCTAGGATCACATCATATGATCCCAATGATATTGTAAAAATATCTAATACTATAGTGAATTCCATCAACCTAATCTCTGATTTGACTAAACACTTATCAATTTTGACCATTAACTCATTCCCATATTGTACCAACCATGTATTTACTATAACTCCAACTTTTTTAGATAATTTACTAAGAATTCTAAGAGAAATGAAACATTATGTTTCTCTAACATCAATAAAAATAGAAATTGGATGATTGAATAAAATACATGATAATTCTATAGGCAAAGATTGATACTTAGCCTATCAATTGTCAATAGCTACAAGAATCCATTACTGGAATGCACCTTGATGAGAATTAGAACCCTTATTCTTTGATTTATCCTGAGGACATTCTTGAGCAAAATGGTCACCTCCATAAATGAGACAACCTCCAATAGGTCCTTTCTTATCATATTATTATGTTACATTAAAACCAACCTTGAAACCATTACCAAGTTTTCTATTCCCTGAACCACTATTAAACTTGCCATTTTGATTCTTGCACTGACCCTTGGAATCTACACTCCTCTACTTCCAATTCTTATTTTTGAAATATATTTTGGAACTTTCAGATTTCTTTTTGAACATATCTCTAATTTGGGCAAGAGATTTTAGTTTTTTCTCCTAATTAATTACCTTATCAAACACCTAATCCATGGTAGATGGACCATGCACATCTACTTCATAGCCAAATCAAGGTTTTAATCCCATAATAAATTTATTGATTCTAAACCTATCATCCACTTGATACTGAGGTACATACTTAAGGAGATTGGTGAATTGCTACCAATATTCATTCAATAGCAAATCCCCTTACTTAATATTCTAAAAATCTATAAGATTTTGATTAAAATATAGTTGTGGAAGCCATCATGACCTAAACAATGTGAAAAATTATTCCCCAAGTGGTGGTACTTAAGTCAAGGTTAATCTCAAGCTTCTTATTTTCCTACCAAGTTGTTGCTTCACTAGAAAGATAATAAGCACCATAGACTAATTTCATAACTTTAGAATTATTCTAAATCTCAAAAACATTCTCCATTTATGTTACCCATGCTTTATCTCTATCTCCCAAAATAGTTTCATCGAACTTAGGTGGATTTACATTTTTCATATCTTGTGCCAACTCTATAGCTACTCAATCTCTCACATCCTATCACACTTTTGCATGCCTCTACTGTTGAATATGTTCTTGGTCATAAGGATGCTCTTCAAGTTCCTTTTAATCATTCTTCTCTTCATGGTCATGAAAATCCCTACTCTAGGTTTGTGATTTGGTCCCTATTTTCCTACATGGTTGTGAGGATTAGATCCAACTTTACAAATTTCTTAGTGACAAACTAATTTCGATCGAAAGAGGGTTTGGTATTTAAATTAATCTCACCTCATATTTTAGTGATAAACATTATTATTATTGTTTATTAGGAGAATGATTTTGTGTTGGAAGATGTGGATCTAGGAATTTGAATCAAGAGAGGATGGTTCATATGGTGTTAGTTCCAAAATGAAAAAAAAATGAAAGAAACACACTAACTAGCATAACATATCTAGGCCTAGACACTAAGGAGAGCTTAGTTAACAAACATGAATAAAACACACAACTAAAATATAAAATAAACCCTCTTTTACCTTCCTTGGATGCTCCAAAAATTTTGTTGTAGTGGCTTGTTCAGCTTGTGCTCATGAACTCCTTGGCAATGGAAGCTTGGGTACCTCCATCTCTCCTTAGCACCTTTGGCTTGTGGCTTGGCTTGGCTTGGATAAAAATCAATTTGGCATGGTAACACTAATTACAATGTCTTCTTGAAGATATTTGTGCATTATAACTTTGTACCAAAATAGCCTAAAAATGTAGTAAGGCCTCCTATTTATAGATTTTTGAGAATGTCTAGAATCAACCTAAACCATCTATCTTGATATTGAGATATGTGGTTGAGGATTAATTTTATTTTTGGAATTAATTTTATAATTATCCTCATCATGACATTAGAAAAAGGGGTAATTAAGAGGCATGGAGGGCATTGATGAGGCATGGAGGGCTTTGAATCCTAATATTTATGGCATTTATGGTCTAGGGATGTCTTCCCAAAAAATGAGGTCACTTAATGATGCAGATATTCAATATTCATTTCCAAAAATAATTTTTCAACAAGTTTCTATGGAATTATTGATTAGGCTCTAACTTGGTTTAATTAGCTCGTAAGCATGTTTAAGAACTTTGTGCACAAATTACTCAAATTGATTAGAATGCCTTGTTATTGGTTTAAAACTTGACTAGATTAGAATTAAAAGTTGATGTCAGATGCATTGGAACTGTATTCCTATTTAGGATGTTACCAATAGCAAATAACAAAGGCACGTGTCTTATGCAAGAGATTTGATAGGAAATATCAATCTAGAGAACCTATGTGTGAAATTGGCATTTTGACTTAGAATGATCTGATCAAAGTTAGCTAGCCCATAAATTATATTACCCCATTTAGTGATACCCTGGCCAAAATTGGCACTTGAATATGTCAGTTTCAAATCTTTTAATGTACTTTAGTGTTTTTAGGCCAAATTGTGCATTTTGGGTAGAAATTGGTTAAAATCTTGATTAGAGGTTATCGATGGCCAGTTTTAGGTGTCTATAGTTTCCCCCTATTTGGGAATATGTTGAAAACCATAGGCAAAGCAATGTCTTCTCAAATAATGAGATATATCATGTATGCCAAAAAGAAGATGATGATTAAAGGATAAATCTCCAAATGGTTTTGGAAAGCCTATGATGATGCCCCCTCAAGGGATTGGCCGTCACATTTATTGATGGAAAATCCCTTGAAAAGAAACAAGAAAGGTGGAATTAAACTATGGTTGAGATTAATCCAAATGAGAAAATGTCTGCATGTATTGATTGTAAGAGGCTGATTTTCCCAAAAGCAATTATAATCAGGAATAAAAGTCAAAATAATGATTTGCCCATAGGTGGTTATAATCATGAAGATGACTTGGATTGGCTAAAATTGATGGTTGTGTCCCAGTTAGGGCTACTTAGCAAGCATAACTCAAGGATATAACCTATAATACAGATTAAAGATGAGTGGGTGCAAAGTGATGAAAGAGATGGATAGAGGAATAAGATTGATCATTATAAATGATTTAGTTGTACTTACCAATGAGGATATGCACATCCTCATTAAAAATAATACAAATAGAATGGGTAATGGGTTGATTTTTTCAAGATGGGTAAAAAGATTTTCCTAGGTGCCAAGGTGAAACGTTTGTAGCTCCATTGATTGTAGACCTTCGTGAAACTTATTTTTGCTATAACATGTGATAGTAGGCTTAGTGATAGAACACCATGAAGACTTGGCTGAAATATTCATAAGGACTAACTCTTGAACCAATAAACACTCAAAAATAATGCACCAATGATAAAAACCATGATGATAATGTTGATGTATGAATAAGGATGGACCCAAGAATAATATTTTAAAGGAATCACCTAATGAACACATATAGACTAAGTCAAGGCAATAGTGTTGAAAGTAAACAAATAAACAAACAAATTGAAAAAACAAACAAACAACCTAAAATAAATAAACAAATAGAAAGCCTAAAAACAAAATCAAAATAAAGCATCCTAACAATGACAATGCCCCAGTAAGGTGGATCGAGGATAACTGACTAGGCTTAAATAGGATAAATGTTTTTGGAAGTTTTGAGGTATCTTAACTCGTTAGAGAATGACAAGATACCTACTCAAAAAATGGTGAGAGCATTTGTCTTAGGTTGCTCACAAAATGGTGAGAGCATATGGAAAGAGGGAATGAGGTGACCTCAACATGAATTGAGCATGACCCACATAGTCTTGAAATGACCTCAAGTGATAGTAATTCCATCCACAAAAAAGGTGAGGAAAAACCAAATAGGTCCTAACAAGTTCTCAAATCTGGTAAATGGCTAGTCAAATGAAAACAGTGATGGCAAGGTGATGTATTAATGCATGATAAATGAATGTTTCCCCCAATTTGCCCATAGGTAGTTATAACTAGGATACAATGACATAGGTCAATGATACTAATTTTCCCATAGGTAGTTATAATTATTAGCAAGACTGGTAAAACATTTATTTGCCCATAGGTGGTTATAATTAAGCTCATATAAACAAATGTGGATATAGAAAAAAAGATATCTTGCCAGATCAACTATCACACTACTTTCATAGAATATCATTATAAACATGGATTAGATAGATGGTTTAAAATTGATTGTAATCCACCCAAAAAATGTGCAAGAAGAACCAAATGAATCAAGATCAATATAAGATTAGGTAGGATGGCTAAAAATAGGCTTTGGTCTAGATAGGAATGGAATGATAGGATTGCATGGTCTTACTTTAGGATAATTATGGTTTGATAAATTTGATAAAATGGTAAGAGGTTTTTCCCCAAGTGATGGGTTGAATGGCAAGATCTATGATAATGGCAAATGGATATGTAATAACGACAATGGCATGGTAATGTGAAATGGTATGGTACATGATTTTGGCCTGGGTGATTGTTGGTTTTTGATTCTATTGTTCCTATTGATGGGGAGATGCATGTCCTAATCAAAAAATGATATAAATAAAATACTTGATCATGTTAATTACTAGCCCACACCTTTTTGAATAGTTACTCTATCAATAATGGCCTGTATATTTGGTTGCTAAGAATACTTTTGTGATCTTTGTTGGTCATTGATTCTGATTCCTTCAAATATTAAGACAAGGTATCCTTATAGCCTCTAAAAAGGAAGTTATGACCATAGATGGTAAATAAGGATAATAATGGATGGTAGATTTGATTTTAAAATGGAATGGTAGATGATAATGGAATGTGGATGGTAGGGAAACAAATGAAGATCAGGAATTTTAGTCACACATAATGTTGTTGATGTCAGATTTGACATAATTTTGGTTTTGGTGGAACCAAAGACTTTCTCTCAATAGGACCATCATATTTTTCTTTTGTTTGAACCTGAGAGTAGCTACCATCTGATTAGGTTGTAGATAAGAAGCTATTTTGATTTGATCTTTGATTTTTTCCTCATCAAGTAGTGAAGAACTTTTATGCTTAGCTATTGGTGATTCAAAGAGGTTTTCACTAATGAAGTCATCTTGATTGTCACGTATCACCTTTTATAAGGTTTCACTAATGAATATTGGCTTTTGACTTTGACTGTCTTCTAGTGCTTCCAAAAAAGTTTCACTAGAAGATGCTAATTTATGACTTTGATTGTCCCCTAGTGCCTTTGAAAAGGTTTCACTAGGAGAGTGTTCTTCTACTACATAAATGTTTTCTTCACCTCCTTGCTCTTATTTAATCACTATGTCACCATGGATGCATTTCAACAAAGTGTGATTCTATCTATCCCAATCAACACTTGTGGGAGATAGAATGTCAATGATATGGCTATTTTGGTTTATGGTAATGGCTTGTGGAATGGTAATGGAATGAGTAGAGGCTACACAATCTTTATAAAATATATTAGGATAACTTGTGTTGAAGCTAAAGTAATCATCCTCAAAAACTATAGAATGATCAAAAATGTATTCAAATTGATCTAAAAGGCATGCGTAACCAATATTGTAACAACCAAAAACATATTCTTCTTTTAAATTTGATTCCAACCGAAGGGATTCTCAATCTGATGTTGAGATTGATGTCGATTTATATTTTGATGCTAAATTTGATGTCAATTCAAGAATAGACCTTGACTCTAATTTTGATTCTTCATCTGATGGGTACTCTATTAAAATGATGTCTTGTTAAATGCTTGGTATTAGATAAGAAACAACATATAATGGCATGATGGGCTCCATAAAGATTAGTTTTTCAAAGTGAGGCTCCTCTAGGATGGGAAAAAGGTAAAGAGATAACTCTTTAGAGACTAGCTCTTGAAAAATAGACACATGGTTGAGGTAATGATTTGCCCAAAGGTGGTTATAATCATTAAGAAGTGACTCAATAAATACTAGCTTGTTAGTGTAAGACTCCTTGATAATTGGTATAGGATCAATAGGTGATTCATCATAGATTAAATTATCACAAATGGTTGGTTCAACAAAAACAACTTATACTGGTTGGTTATTTTAGCCTTAGTTTCCAATGAGTAGAAAGATACCAATTTTGAACACAACTTGGTCTTTGAATGATTGGATCTATTGAGGCTTGGATGGGATTGGTACTAGATGAAAAATGACTTGTAGTTGGATAATGGTGGGGCCTTGGGGAACATGATTACTCTCATGATCCAAAAGACAAAATCCTAAGATGGTAATGATAGGGAATTGTCAGGTTTGATTGCCTACATGAGCCAAAGGACTAAGTCCTATAATGATGAAGGGGAATTATGGAGCTTGATTACTCACATAATCCAAAGGATGAGGTCCTGGTATAGAAATGGTTTGGCATTATGGAACCTAATTGCTTGCACAAACCAAAAGATGAGGTCTTGGTATGGGAATGGTGTGATATTGTGGTCTTAGAATAGAAAAGGTATGATGTGGTGGATCCTGATTACTCATATAAGCCAAAGCATCCAAGTCTTCCTCATAAACCATATCATCTTAGTTGTGAGTTGGCTCATAAGCTAGTTCTTGACATTATTCCATACACTGATTATTTTAAATAGGGTATGAATTTGTATCCCAAACAACATTATCTATAGTTGGGTCTTCAAAGTCCTCTTCATAAGCCTCTTCATACTAATCAAGGTCTCAATTTAGATTGTAATTTTTTTCATGAATTTTTTAACCATGAATGATTAATATGAGATGGATAGAAATCTATCTCACAAACCATATTAGCATCATTGGGGTCTTGACTAAAGCCATAAAAGTCATTTTATATGGCCATTATATCATAAGTTACATTATACATGACTCCACTATAAGTGTAGCGAGACATATCTGCATAAATAATGGAAGATCTAAAACAAAAAGTCTTAGAGTTTTATAAACTTTGAAAAACTATGTCTAAAGGACAAAAGGTTCAAACTTGATCTAACTTGGTCAAATGGGTGGAACTATATCTCCAATGTGGTCTGAAAGTGGAGCTATATCTCTAAAATAATTTGTGTTAAGACTTAGCATAAAATAGCCTAACTTCAAATGTCTAAATTAAAATGTCATACACACAAAAGGTCAAGCATCTGAATAAAAATTGGCATGTCAAAGGTCTAGGTTAAAGTGTTCCAAACAAAGTCTAAACTAGGAAGGGAAAAATTGAGTTACTAGGTCTTTTGTCCAAACATGGAGTCAAAAGTTGGGCTCAAACAAATAGGTATGATGTTATTTGATTTTATTTAAAAATTTTGGAAACAAATTTGACATGGACCCAACACACAAAATCAAACATAAACATGATCAATTGGCATAAGGCATGAGGTAAAAGGCCCTTTGAAGAAAGACTATGTTTTCCCAAATAAAGGTACAAACAATGATGAAGATAGGCATTAAACAAACAAACCATAAATATTTTTCAAATTTAGGTAATCGATTAACCAAAGTTATGCAACCTAAAAGATAAATATGTATGTGTCAGCCCCATTAATTAAGGCCTAAATATAAATCAACCAATGTTTAGATCCAAACTTGACAACACTGATTGAAAACTCAATGATGAAAACTAGGTTTTGACCAAACAATCTAGACAAGATTGGGCAGCATGATGGCACAAGATAAAGGTCCATATGGTATACATGGCATGATTTAAAATAAATGGTTTTGATACAATGGTAAACAAGTCTTGAAACAAATTGAGCAGCCTAACAGTGTAAACATACTTTAATAATGTGGTCAATGTTATATTTCAAAGACTTAAAAGGCTCAAAATATTTTGACATGATTTGGGAAGCATAATGCTACCCTCCTCAACTCAAATGACACACACACAAACAAGTTTAGTAAAACTTTCAAGGCACAAGTGTGGTGTAAAATGACTAGCATAACACCTCTTTAGTAAAAAAGAGTAACATATAGACAAATTGGTTTTGACATGGCTTATGAATAAACAAACAAACAAACAAGTTTTAGTCTCAAAAACACCAAGTGAGAAAATGATCCAAAAATACACTAAGTATAATCATCCAAATCCTAGCAAGGGTATGGCAAAATGGGGTTAACTAAACTATCAAGTTTTGAAAATTTTTAAGGGAATCAATTGAACAATGACTTTCACATCAAATGATGCAAAAGACAAGCATGGAAATTATGTGAACACAAGATTGGATAGTTGTAAAAAGGTCTAGTCTCTTTTACAATCACTACATCCTTCTGTTTACTCAGTGTAGTGCGATGTCAAAATATAGATACGTCCCATGTGTAACTCCAAAGGAGTAAGTGAAGTCAATGCTGGGAGATGAAACCCTAGGTCAAAGCTTCCCTAAATAACTTGTAGGAGGTAATGATGTCTCCCTCATAAGCCAAGATGTAATAAAATGAAAGACATAAAAAGAAAGACTTTAGGGTCATTTTCAAGGTCACCCAAAATTTGACGAGTTTTTTGGGAGTGCTTTAGATGACATTCTTTCTAAGCCTTGGACTAGGCTTTGTGTAATAGGAATGGCACTTTTGATTCCAAGGGTTCCCTAAAGGGGACAAATGGAAGAGAATACATGCAACATCCCTGTTTTTGCCAAACAAAATTTAATCTAAACAACTAAGTAAATACAAAAGGCTTTAAATAGGTGAGTTCAATTTTAAGCCCAAAGGGAAAGTGAGGTGGTGTTCATTTGACCCCTTGGTCTTAGTTGTAACTTTGAAAACATTCACCATAAACATCTAATTTTTTTGTTAAACACCAAAACAAGGTTCCTAATTGATTTTTAAGTATGCAAAAGGTGATCTAAAACATGTTTTTAGAAAATGTCAAGCTTGGTCCTATAACAAAAATGATAGCATGTCCTTTAGCCTTGAAGTTATCTTGGGTTTGAAATAATAAACTTTAGAAAAAGAGCTCTCAGGTCTATGTTTTAAGAAAAACATAGTGACCGATCTCAATTTATATAACTGATGATGGTTACATTTTCTAACTAATGTTAGTTATCCAACTGAAATTAGTTATACTAATGTGACTATCGACAAGTATACAACTGATGTTAGTTTCACTAACTGATGTCAGTTCAGCAATTCAACCAATGTCAGTTTTACTAGCTGATGTTGGTTATTGTGTAAACCCATAGCAAATAAAAATGGAAAAATAAAGATATAAAATCAATTTAAAAGAGTTTTAAGGGTCCAAATGAATATTTTAAAGCTATAAAATGATTTTATTTAGGTGTGAGATGCATCTAGTCCCCCGAGCACGCTATATGTGGATCTAGGAATTTGACTCAAGAGAGGATGGCTTGTATGGTGTTAATTCCAAAATGAAAATAAAATGAAAGAAACACACTAACTAGCATAAAATCTCTAGTCCTAGACACTTGGGAGAGCTTAGTTAACAAAAATAAATAAAACACAACTAAAATGCAAAAGAAACCCTCTTTTACCTTCCTTGGATGCTCCAAATTGCTTGTTGTAGTGACTTGCTTGGCTTGTGCTCATGAGGTCCTTGGCAATAGAAGCTTGGCTACCTCCATCTCTCCTTGGCACCTTTGGCTTATGTCTTGGCTTGGAATCAATTTGGCATTGTAACACTAATCGTAATAGTTTCTTGAAGATATTTGTGCATTATAACTTTGCACCAAAATAGCTTAGAAATGATGTAGTAAGGCCTCTTATTTATAAATTTTTGAGAATGTCTAGAATCAACCTAAACCATCCATCCTAAGATTGAGATGTGTGGTTGAGGATTAATTTAATTTTTAAAATTAAATTTATAATTATCCACATCATGACATTGAAAAAAAGGGAAATTAAGAGGCATGGAGTGCATCATGGAAGGCATTAATGAGGCATGGAGGGCTTTGAATCTAGATATTTATGGCATTTATGGCCTAGGAATGTCTTCCTAAGAAATGAGGTTATCTAATGATGTAGATATTCAATATTCATTTTCAAAAATAAGTTTTCAACAAGTTTCTATGAAATTCTTGATTAGGCTCTAATTTGGTTTAATTAGGTCTTAAGCATGTTTAAGCACTTTGTGTACAAATTACTCAAATTGATTAGAATGCCTTGTTATTGATCTAAAATTTGATTGGATTGGAATTAAAAGTTGATGTTATATGTGTTGGAACCATATTCCCATTTAGGATTTTACCAACAACAAATAACAAAGCCACGTGTCTTGTGTAAGAGATTTTATAGGAAAGATCAATCTAGAGCACCTAGGTGCAAAATTGACATTTTGACTCAGAATGATCTGATCAAAATTAGCTAGCCCATAAATTGCACTACCCCATTTAGTCATACCCTAGCCAAAATCAGCACTTGAATATGTAAATTTTAAATCTTTTAATGTGTTTTAGTGTTTTTAGGCCAAATTGTGCATTTTGGGTGGAAATAGGTCAAAAGCCTAATTTTAGGTTACCAGTGGCTAGTTTTAGGTGTCTAGAGAATACACATTAAGTCATAGAGTTTGAGCCTCAACTCTGATACCAAAATATAACAAATCCATAGGGTTTTACCAAAATATAGTAATATTTTTTTCTTAATTAATTACACATATTCAACATATATATTTCACCACAAGAAATCTAAATAGTGATATTTAAATAACTACATTCATTTAGTTAACCATTAGATTTATAGTTAATCTGCTTATCTAAGAATCACCATGAATAGATATAATAATCATGAATAAAGTTGACAAATCAATGAATACTACATCTAATCATAAATAAAATAGCACAAATTCAGCCATGGCTGATACAACATCATAATGATTGTTGTAGAAGTATAATGTATAAATAGTATAGTTTTCATCAAAACTTGATAAAATCTCAAATATCAAAACATGATACAAAGCTCCATGGAATGGAGTCTCCATGACTCAAATACCAATCTATAATCTCAATTTTAGTGCTCCAACTAGATGGAGAGCATCATCTAAGCATTTTTTCACACCAACCATGGATCATAGATCCCCCGTACTATCTCCCAAATATGAAGATAGTCCTCCCTTCACAAATGGGTAGATAATGATGGTGTGAGAATTCATAATGACAAACCAAAAATTGTGTGTTGAAGATATATAATACATAATATGTATTATAAATAAATCCTTTCTAACATGATATTACATATATATTAAAATTATATCAACATATGAAATGACAATGTTTAATTAAAACATTACTTTGGCCAAAGTTTTCAATAATTAATGATCTCTAGGATCAGTCAATTTCATACACACCACTCAATCATATTACTCTTCATCTTGCATTGATGGCACTAATTAATCTAGTGGAATCAGTCCACTACTTATTTAGTGTCATGAATGAGAGATTTGATTAAAAGATAATAATATAAAAAACAATAAATTCTAACATGATATTTCTTATTAGTAGATAAAATATGCTAATTATGAAATATTTTTTTCATTCATTTATTCTATCAAATAAAATGCAATGAATCTAAGATCCTCTAATTTATTATAGAATAATAAATAGAATCAAAATATAGTCCTCAATACAATCTTGCCATCTAGGTAAGAATCTTATCTAGACTACAAGTTAATATCATTGTGTAACTGTAAAACTTATTTCCTCAACTTTTATTAATTTAAACAAATTATATTTCTTGTTCATATTTCCCAAATATAAAAAAAAAACCAATCTTTTATCAATTATAAAATATCTATATTTTAACAATTTAATTATTTTAGAATTTTAACCAAACATCTAACACACAATAGATACCGTATTCCTTGTTATGTTAAATATTGGTCACAATTACTAAACAATGTCTAAACATCTCTATAAGGATTATTATTTCAGATTTATAAGAATTTCCAAATCACCTCTATATTTCATATATTTATACTTTATAAACATATAGTTTATGATTAATAACTCATTCATTATAAATTCTAAGTATGCATAAGGTTTACTACACTTATTATTTATCTCTAACTAAATAAATATAATATGCATTATTTCAAACTATGTTAAGCACAAGATATACTAAGAGGGGGGCTAAATCAATATATCTTATATCTTATAAATCTTTTCCTTAACCAAATTCCACTTAATCAAACATTCAAGAGATGCAATAAAACTCAAACAATAAACACCACACAAGATAGAGAGAGACACCAGCTATAACATGGAAACCCAATGTGGGAAAAACCATAGAGAACAATCTCAAGTAATGAATGAGCACCAACCCAAACAATATTTGCAAGCCAAGCTTTTAGGAGCACCATACCCCTTTGCCAAGCACCAACCCAGCTACTATTTGTGAGCACCAACCCACAAGAGCACCAACCCCTTTTCCGAGCACCAATCTAGCAACAATTCATGAGCACCAACCCATATGAGCACCAACCCCTTTACCGAGCACCAACCTAGCAACAATTTGTGAGCACCAACCCATAGGATTACCAACCCCTTTGCCGAGCACCAACCCAACAACAATTCGTGAGCGCCAACCCACAGGAGCACCAACCCCTTTGTGTATACCACACACCTATCTCTCAATGTTGCTATCTCAACAAATGATAGTTCAATACAACATATCTTTCCTCTCTCTCACCTTTGCTCTTCTAAGCTAGATATAATAAATACAAATCATATTCATCTCTCACAATTGCTCTTCGAAGCTAGATATTACAATATCAAATCAACCTCTATCTCTCATATTACAAATGGCTTCTCAAGCCTTTATTTATAGCTTTCCAAATGACCTTTGGCCTTCTCCCTTTGTGACCCTTCAATCCTCATGGAAAATGGCACCAAACTTGTAGGTTCCTTCATATTCAAGCCTTTGAAAACTCATGTGGTGACCCTTCATGATCAAAAATGTCCTCCCCACTTTTGTCCTTATCTTTGGTGACTTTTCATATTCCTCAAAGTATCCCTTCATGATAAATTGTGCCCTTACTCTTTTGTCTTCACTTGGTGACTCTTGGAATTCCCCAAGATGGCTCTTCATGGTAAAATGCATCCCATCCTTCTTTTATCTTTACCCTGTGGCTCTTTAACTTCTCCATGGGCCGTTCATTTGTCTCATATGCAACCAAAAATATATTCGTTAATATTAAATAAATATTAACTCATATTAGCCAAGATATATTTATTACAAACAACATTAAATGCAATGGGGCCTTTATCACCAATAATTCTAAACCTTTGACATCAATGACAATATTTCCAATAATCTCCCCCTTTGTCATTGATGGCAACCTCAATCCTAAAACTACCACATCCTATCACTTGCACATATTGTCATCTAACAACATACAGTAACTCCCCCTTACTATAGCAACATGTACCTATTCCCTATACCTATTTTCTGCACCTATACCTAGTATTCTCCCCCTTTGACATCAATGGCAAAGGGCCTACCTAGAGCTGACACTTAGTTCCCCCTCACTTGATGTTGAACATCAATGGCAGGAAGTAATAGAAATTACTCCCAACTCCTCTCGCCGATCTTTGTGTCGGAGAATCCAAGAACAAACACACTTGTTCTGATCCCACTTGTTAGGATCTTGCTCCTTAGAAAGAGCACAATATGATTACCAAAATTAAGCAATTAAACATGCAAAAATATACCAGAAGCACAAGTAACTAGAATTCACAAATAGCATAGAATATGAGAGACAATACACTATCTTGTATTAACATTTGTACAAAAAAAAATACAATAAAGAGCCACCACACTCTTCCACCTTACAGAGGCTCGCCACACCTCAAGTGTACAGTAATTCTTCTTCAAAACACTCTCCTACCAAAAATGGTCCCAACACACAACTCACACATAGAATTGGTGTTCACCTCTCCAACCAGTCAGTAATAACCCTGCCAGTACCCAAGTACTCTATAGTACTTCAATTTGATCTCCCATGAACCTGTAACCTACAATTCAACAGACCATACTTACAATGGAAGGATCTTCCTTGCCTTCCTTTCTAGCTCATTAGTGGAACTAGGAGAAACACACTCTTTGTTCTCTTCACTAGCACACTTTACAATACATGCCAATAGGTCTATAAATAGATCCCAAACTTAAACAATAACTTAGACTCTTAGTTTTCTATAATTATCCACATAGCTCAAGACTCGAAATAGCCTTTACATGCAAACACTATGTTCACTTAACTAACTGTTTGTGCAATGAACAGTTCTAGAACACACAGGTGATCGATGCCGGTCCCTGCTTGCCTAGTTCTATCGACGTCGATCAACTTCCTACCAACGCCGATTTCCTTCACTAATCATGACCGATGTCGATCATGCTACCAACGCTGGTGCTTCTGGGTCTTCAGCAACCTCCTTTTCTTTATCTATAGCAAGTTGAAGCTTTTATCTCCACACCCTAACAATCTCCCACTTGGAGATAAATAGCTACAACTGTACCTATACCTATACACCATCTAGTTTGTTCCCTTAGCTCTGTATCCCTCTTCAAAATCACTCTTGAAGACCAACCACCACAAAACCTGTATTACAACCCCTGTCACCCAAATCACCTGCCACATCCACATCTACAAACCATGTAGAAAATAACTTGAACCTGCATAGCATGTGCACCTATTACTGGTCCCTCTAAGAATCCATTAAACTACCCTCCAATGCTTCTTTCCTAAATTGGCTCCAAACTTGTGACAACTCCCACTACTTGGGAAATCTCGGGTCTAGTACATACCATGCACTTAACCTCATTATGTGAATCAAGACACTGTTCTGTCAACTGTCCAACCATCGGTGTGCTAACCGGTTTCACACAATCATCCTGAAATAAAGTCAACCTATGACCTTCCATGTCCCTAGAACACACTCATGCCAAAGAATCTTGATGCTCCCAGATTCTCCATGACACACCCCTAAACTAGCTTTACCTTTAGTTCAGCAACTCCGTGTATATGTAACCCTGCAACAAGCACATCATACAATAATAGGATAATGTAGCTAATATTATCCAACCTGGTAAAGAGAAACATAGTGATCAAACCTCCATTGCCCTGTAGCTTACTCAAGACCATATACCCTGATCTTCCATCTCACGTATCCATTTCTGCTCTTCTTCATCCTAAACATCCATTCGTCTCTCAGTGCTTACTTTCAGCTGGCAACTCCACCAAAAAATCATGTTTGGTTCTCCTCCAAGGAATCACATCCTCCATCCATGCCAAGCTCCCACTATTTCCTAGATCTACCTATTTTGCTTCTTTAACAACTTCCTAGTTCTTTACCATAAGTGAGCAAAAAGTAGTGTAAATAAGGAAAATGATGAATTTGACGCTTACTTACCCTTTAAGTCCTCCATATGGGTGCTTGAGACTCCTTGATAGCTTGCTGTCCACCCAAAATTCATCTCAGTGACCGATGCCAGTCACATTCTAGTCTGCACTCGATTGATGTCAGTTCCCTGCGATTGCCTCATCACTGACATCGGTTCCCCCTAACCAATGCTGGTGTTTATCTGCCCTGAGTCACCGACATCGGGCTGCACATAGCTGATGTCAATCCCTGTCTAGATGTCGACACCATTTTTCTAGCTGATGTCAGTCTCTATGTTTTACTTGTGAGAACTAACCTTTTCTCGCGAGCTCCTTTTGGATCAAACCCTTGTCCAAATCACCCTTGATCTACTTAGAATTCTTCTACCCCTTGTGTTGAACTGTGTCTGTCACCTTCTCCTTGAAAACCAAGGCTTTCCTGTTCTTGTCACTAACATTGGATTCCTCAAGAAACGTCACCTTCTTCTTCTGCATACAGAAACCTCGATCTATGCTCTTCAAATTCGAAAGCATACCCTTTGACTCAATAACATGCATCTCCTTCTTATTCATGTGACCAAGCCTATTAAGCCACATCTCTGAATCTATAGCTGAAGTAGATAACCCAGAAAGAGAATCAGTAATACAAGTAGATAGATAAATCATACCTACTTTCTTACCTCTTGCTATAACAAGTGCACCCTTGGTAACCTTCCAAGAGTCCACTGTGAGAATTACTGTGCAACCCTCATCACCCAAAATTCTTACAGAAATCAAATTCTACTCTAGACTGGGACATGCATGACCTCCTTTAACACCCATGTGTTACCTATCTACAATTTCAGCTTCACTTTCCCTTTGTCAACCATCTGACAAGGCTTACCATCCCCTACACAAATTTCTCCAAAGTCTCCCTGGACATACTCATGAAAAAATTCCCTATTTGAGGATGCATGAAAAAAGGCACCATAATATAAAACCCAAGATTCTACTTTATTCAAAGAACATACCAGAGCATCTTATGCAATGAAATCCGCAACATCTGCTTCTTCTTCATGTCCTCCATGCTGATCTGCTACCAACCAACAATCTTTCTTTTCCTGCTCTTTCTTTCCACATATCCAGTAGGTTATTCTACCATACCTAGACTTGGACCTCATGCCATTAAACTTCTCCATTCGTAGCTTACTGTCTTCTACCATTGCTTCACTCCCACTCAAATAGAAACCCCTGTGAGTAACCTGTAATCAACACACACTAACCAAATCTAATCCAACTTGTTAGTATCCCAACCAAAAGCTCTGATACCAGTTGTCAGGGAATCCAAGAACAAACACACTTGTTCTGATCCCACTTGTTAGGATCTTTCTCCTCAAAAAGAGCACAATATGATTACCAAACTTAAGCAATTAAATATGCATAAATATACCAGAAGCACAAGTAACTAGAATTCACAAATAACACAGAATATGAGAGACAATACACTATCTTGTATTAACATTTGTACAAAAAAGAACACAATAAAGAGCCGCCACACTCTTCCACCTTACAGAGGCTTGCCACACCTCAAGTGTACAGTAATTCTTCTTCAAAACACTCTCCTACCAAAAACAGTCCCAACACACAACTCACACACAGAATTGGTGTTCACCTCTCCAACCAATCAGTAATAACTCTGCCAGTACCCAAGCACTCTATAGTACTTCAAGTTGATCTCCCATGAACCTGCAACCTACAATTCAATAGACCATACTTACAATGGAAGGATCTCCCTTGCCTTCCTTTCTAGCTCGTTAGTGGAACTAGGAGAAACACACTCTTTGTTCTCTTCACTAGCACACTTTACAATACATGCCAATAGGTCTATAAATAGATCCCAAACTTAAACAATAACTTAGACTCTTAGTTTTCTATAATTATCCACGCAGCTCAAGACTTGAAATAGCCTTTACATGCAAACACTCCGTTCACTTAACTAATTGTTCGTGCAATGAACAGTTCTGGAACACACAGGTGACTGACACCGGTCCTTGCTTGCCTGGTTCTGTCGACGTCGGTCATGCTATCGACACCGGTGCTTTTGGGTCTTTAACAACCTCCTTTTCTTTATCTGTAACAAGTTGAAGCTTTTAGCTCCACACCCTAACACTTTGAATGTATCCTTTGATCGTGCCTTTGAGAAGATATCTGACAATACATACACATTATTCCTTATCCTTTGAGCATTTACAATCAACTCATTTTAATCTTTTCTTCTAATCTTACAACCTTCTTTATGAAACTTTAATGTATATCCTTGATCACATATTTGAATAACACTCAATAGATTATGCTTAAGACTTTTTACATCTAAAACATTCTTAGTCTTAGTTCTACCATAATCCAAACTCAAAGTACCCTTTTGCAGCTATCCTAGAAGTGGTTTTATCTCTAAATATCACTGTACCACCATTGATCTTCTTTAGAGATATGAATTTACTTTTATCTCCTATCATATGCCTCAAACATCTACTATCAATTAACCATGACTGATCTTTACCTCTTACATACAAGGCAATCTGAACCATCATAGAATTTTCATGTTGTTTCTTCTACCATGAACATGTCTGAACCTTGTCCCTGATGAATGGAGCTTTGGGACTCTGATCCTTCTTCTTGATGAATAGAGCTTTGAAGCTTTGATCCTTCTTGACTGACTCAAACATGCTTCTATAATATCGAGCTATGTGTCTGAAGTTGTTGCGCTTGTAGCATACTATGGTCTCTTCATCAAAGCTTGATAGAGGAGCAAAAGAGTTGTGGCTTTTGCTTGACTCTACTTGACTTTCCTTCTCCTTATTTCTAAAATTGTTATCTCTTTTTCTACATTCTAATTTCTTGTGACCATATCCATTACAATAAAAATAATAGCCATAAAAATAAGACTTTTCTGTCTATCTCTGACTTGATTGCCTTTTGTAGCTTTATTCCTTCCAGCCTTCTCTATTTGGAATGTCCTCTGTATTCTTCACTTCTCCCCTTTTTGTTTCCTCTTTTGTAAGAGCTTCAACATAGCTCTTTTTCTTTTCAAATCTGATCCCTATCTTATCTAAATTTGCTTTTTGACTTTCCAATATCTTATTCAGCATGTTAGTGCTATCTTCAAATTTTGAATCACTAACTTCTTTATCACTGACTGCTTTCTTAATCTCTTCTTTTAAAGAGGCAATTTCAATAACATACCTTTGACATTCTTTTTTTGCTATTTCCAACTGTGTTGTGAGGTCTTCTTCATTCTTCTTGGCTTATTCAAAGTGTGCTTGTAGATCTTCAATCATTTCCTTTCACTCTTGTTCATTTTTCTTGATCTGGCACTTTAATATTCGATTCTTCTTTTGAATAGCTTCTAACTCTTCTAAGGCACAAATGAGCTCTCTTTCCATATTCACTTTAGCTTCCTCCTCTTATTCTTCTTGATCACCTTCATGTATGGCCATGAATAGAATCTCTTCTTCTTCTGAATCACTGACTCCACTATCTTTGCCTGAGCTAGGATCCTTAGAATGCAGGCTCTTCTTCTTGAATCTCTTCTTAGATTTGCCTTTGAAATTATTCTCTTATGTAGGCTTTCTTCTTCATTATCATTAACCTTATCTAGGCATCTAGCTGAAAAATGTCCAATCTTTCCACAATTAAAATATTTAAAAGGTAATTTTCCTTGATATTTACCTATTCCTTTTTTCAGCTTGTGAATGAAAAGTGCTCCAATGTCATCTTCATCATCACTAGAACTATCACTTGATTCTTGAATCTTAGCTTTCTCCTTCTTTGATGTATTGAAAGCCACTTCTCTCTTTGAGGGTTTATCTTATTCTGTCCGCATCTCATATGCCGTGAGAATACCATGAAGTTCATCCATCTTTAGCTTGGCTAAATTTTTCATCTCCTTGATTGCTGAAAAGTTTGCATCATATCTCATTGGTAGAGATCTCAAAAACTTTTACACCACCATTGACTCATCCAATGTTTCTCTAAGACCTTAAATCTGATTTATGATTTGATCAACTCACAAAAGATAACTTGCTATATCTTCTTCTTCTTCCATCTTCAAACTTTCAAACTGCCTTATAAAAGTCTGCAACTTAGCTTGCTAAACCTCTCCATCACCTTTGTAAATATTCTCAAGTTTTACCTAAGTTTCATGAGAAGATTTACATTGCATAACTTTAACAAATTCATATTCACATAATCCACATAAAATTGCATTTAAAGCTTTAGCATTACATTCACTTGCCTTCTTTTCTACTGGAGTAATTGCAAATGTCTGTGGCTTTTCATATTCCTCCACCACTACTTTCGATATTTTGAATCCAAGGTCCATCAAATAAAACTTCATTCTCATGCTCCAAAAAGCATAATTCATCTCATCAAACAAATGTGCCTTATTTGTATAAAATCCTTCCTGTGACCTAGCCATCGTGCTTTCTTGATCTACCTTCAAGTTGTAAAACTTTTCAAAAAGGAACCTGCTCTGATACCAATTGCTAAGCACAAGATATACTAAGAGGGGAGTGAATCAGTATATCATATATCTTATAAATATTTTCCTTAACCAAATTCCACTTAATCAAACATTCAAGATATGCAATAAAACTCAAACAATAAACACTACACAAGATAGAGAGAGACACCAGATATAACGTGGAAACCCAATGTGGGAAAACCCATAGAGAACAATCTCAAGTATATGAATGAGCACCAACCCAAACAATATTCACAAGCCAAGCTTGCAGGAGCACCATACCCCTTTGTTGAACACCAACCTAGCTACTATTCATGAGCACCAACCCATAGGAGCACCAACCCCTTTGCCAAGCACCATTCCAGCAACAATTCATGAGCACCAACCCACAGGAACACCAACCCCTTTGCCAAGCACCAACCCAACAACAATTTGTGAGCACCAACCCATAGGAGCACCAACCCCTTTGTGTATACCACACACCTATCTGTCAATGTTTCTATCTTAACAAATGATAGTTCAATACAACATCTCTTTCCTCTCTCTCACCTTTGCTCTTCTAAGCTAGATATAACAAATACAAATCATATTCATCTCTCAAAATTGCTCTTCTAAGCTAGATATTACAATATAAAATCAACCTCTATCTCTCATATTACAAATGGATTCTCAAGCCTTTATTTATAGCTTTCCAAATGACCTTTGGCCTTCCCCCTTTGTGACCCTTCAATCCTCATGGAAAATGGCACCAAACTTGTAGGACCCTTCATATTCAATCCTTTGAAAACTCATGTGGTGACCCTTCATGATCAAAAACGTCCTCCTCACTCTTGTCCTTATCTTTGGTGACTTTTCATATTCCTCAAAGTGTCCCTTCATGATAAATTGTGCCCTTACTCTTTTGTCTTCACTTGGTTGTTAAGCACAGAATATAATAAGAGGGGGGGTGAATCAATATATTATATATCTTATAAATCTTTCCTTTAACCAAATTCCACTTAATCAAACATTCAAGATATGCAATAAAACTTAAACAATAAACATCACACAAGATAGAGACACCAGATATAACGTGGAAACCCAATGTGAGAAAAACCACAGAGAACAATCTCAAGTATATTAGTGAGAAAAAAACTCACATGAGCACCATACCCCTTTGCCAAGTATCAACTTCAGCTACAATTCGTAAGCACCAACCCACAAGAGCTTCAAACCCCTTTGCCGAGCACCAACTTAGCTATCATTCACGAACACCAACCCACATGAGCATCATCCACTTTGTGTAAATCACACACCTATCTCTCAATGTTGCTAAATCAACAAATGATAGTTCAATACAACATCTCTTTCCTCTATCTCACCTTTGCTCTTCTAAGCTAGATAATACAATATCAAATTAACCTCTCACACTCATATTACAAATGGCTACTCAAGCCTTTATTTATAGCTTTCCAAATGACCTTTGGCCTTCCCCCTTTGTGATCCTTCAATCCTCATGGAAAATGACACCAATCTTGGATGACTCTTCATATCCAAGCATTTGAAAAGTCATGTGGTAACCCTTCATGACCAAAAACGTCCTTCCCACTTTTGTCTTTATCTTTGGTGACTTTTCGTATTCCTTAAAGTGTCCCTTCATGAGAAATTTGCCCTTACTCTTTTTTCTTCACTTGGTGACTCTTGGTATTCCCCAAAATGACTCTTCATGGGAAAATACGTCCCATCCTTCTTTTGTCTTTACCCCATGGCTCTTCGACTTCTCCATGGGCCCTTCTTTTGTCTCATATGCAACCAAAAATATATTCATTAATATTAAATAAATATTAACTCATATTAGCCAAGATAAACAATACTAAATGTAATGGGGCCTTTATCATCAATAATTCTAAATCTTTGACATCAATGACAATATTTCCAGCATTGGTGACTCTTGGAATTCCCCAAGATGACTCTTCATGGGAAAATGCATCCCATCCTTCTTTTGTCTTTACCTCATGGCTCTTCGACTTCTGCATGGGCCCTTCTTTTGCCTCATATGCAACCAAAAATATATTCATTAATATTAAATAAATAGTAACTCATATTAGCCAAGATATATTTATTACAAACAACATTAAATGCAATGGGGCCTTTATCACCAATAATGCTAAACCTTGGACATCAATGATAATATTTCCAACAAACTAAACTTCAATAACTAACTAATTTGTACTTTAGTGGTTTTTCTAAAACATATTCACAAAATTTTCATTTATATGAAGTTATCAAACCAAATACAACCAAGTTAGAGCCTTACTCATTCTTTTAAAATTGAAAGACATGGCAAATTTATTTAAATATTTTTAACAATTCAATTCATGCTCTATCTAAAAACCTGACCAGGACCTCAAGGCTTATTTTTTTAAACTTAAATGTTAACTTTGTTTACATATCCAAATGCATATAAACATATCCCAATAAAAACAAAATTTGACACAGTCAAATACTTATAAACATAACCCAAAAAATTAGACATTCGACATAGTCAAATACTTTATATAATATAATCAATCAATATTTCAAAACTATCAATTATGATCTAGTAAACCCTACCCAATCAACAAATTGACATAGTTGATTATGATATAATATTTCAAACCCATTTAACATTTTGACATAATGAATTTTTTATCAGTTTAACATAGTCCAATATTATATCATAACCAAACTTGATTCCTTTTATTTATTTTTCCAAATATAATCTGTAATCATAGACCCTACAAATATAGTCATAGTATGTGTGTGTGTGTGTGTGTGTGTGTGTGTGTGTGTGTGTGTGTGTGTGTGTGTGTGTGTGTGTGTGTGTATATATATATATACATATATATATATATATACATATATATATATACATATATATATACATATATATATATACATATACATACACACACACACACACACACACACACACACACACACACACACACACACACACACACACACACACACACACACACACACACACACACACACACATTCTAAATGCATAGATTTATTTATTTATTTGAGTGCATACAACATTTCCTCACAATAACCAGTCATTCCCATGCCAAAATATCCTTAATTGACTCATAGTTATCATGGATGTTAATGCTAGTCACACACACACACACACACACACACACACACACACACATTGATGTGTATATATTCTCCAAGCCATCAAGGTATTAGAAAGTGTATATACACACCCCTACATATATTAATATATACTATTTAAGTAAATAAAATAAATAATCCCCATTTCCATTTTTACATACTCAAACCAATTTTATATATAGCTTACCCTTATAATAAAATTGGTTGTATATACCTTATTTAGATGCTTTAAAAACTTAATAAAGAAGTCAATAAATCCTTCAACATTTTTGAATTCATATAGGGTTAAAGACAAATATTTCATAGTGGTGAATTAAAATAAGGCAAACACCTATGGCCCTACCCCTTACCATTTAGGATTATGGGGTTGAATGTAGGGTTATGTGGAGGACAAGGCATTAACATCCATGATAACTATGAGTCAATTAAGGATATTTTGGCATGAGAATGACTGGTTATTGTGAGGAAATGTTGTATGCACTCAAATAAATAAATAAATCTATGCATTTAGAATGTGTGTGTGTGTGTGTGTGTGTGTGTGTGTGTGTGTGTGTGTGTGTGTGTGTGTGTGTGTGTGTGTGTGTGTGTGTGTGTATGTATATATATGTATATGTATATATATATGTATATATATATATATATATATATGTATATATATATATATGTATATATATATATATATGTACATATATATATATATGTATATATATATATATACATACACACACACACACACACACACACACACACACACACACACACACACACACACACACACACACACATTGATGTGTATATATTCTCCAAGCCATCAAGTTATTAGAAAGTGTATATACACACCCCTACATATATTAATATATACTATTTAAGTAAATAAAATAAATAATCCCCATTTCCATTTTTACATACTCAAACCAATTTAATATATAGCTTACCCTTATAATAAAATTGGTTGTATATACCTTATTTAGATGCTTTAAAAAATTAATAAAGAAGTCAATAAATCCTTCAACATTTTTGAATTCATATAGGGTTAAAGACAAATATTTCATAGTGGTGAATTAAAATAAGGCAAACACCTATGGCCCTACCCCTTACCATTTAGGATTATGGGGTTGAATGTAGGGTTATGTGGAGGACAAGCCTTCCATAGGGTCCTACATACAACCCCTTATTTTTTTTCAATTCATTTCTAACTAATGAAAAACCCATTATTCAATCAATTATTTTACAAATCCATTCAACATTAACACACATAAATTCAAGTACAAGACCAACCTATATATTCTACCCATAAATTTGAATCCTTTTTAGCTCCATATCCTTTTTATCTTTCTTTTTTTGTCTGCAAATTCCCATATGTCATCCCCCACAACACTTATTTTATTTTATTTCCTTCCATCACCTTAATTTCCTCTAATTTCTCCTCCATTCCTGGCAAGAAAAACTTACTAATAAATTGCATGCAAAAATATCTCAACAAAACTCTATAGTCCTCCACCATTCACCCCAACCAAACTCTATTTTTTTACCAAATGATGGTTAACTTGAAGTCATTGGGTGATTATAAACCCTAATCATCTCGAGGCTTCCATGATAATCATTTTATAATCTATATAATATTTGTATGATATTGATTTAAAATAATTATATCATCGACATCCCAAAATTAACTAACTAAACCACAAGTCACATAACCCCAATGTTTATTCCATGAAACAACTATCATCTTAGTCAACAACCAATGTATTTACATGCAAATTTGACCATCAACTAAATAGAATAGTGACTATATATCATGGAAATATACCTAGGTATTATAAGACTATTATTTAATGTTAAAATGCTATCCACAAACACACTTTGCAAATACA
Organism: Torreya grandis; assembly: GCA_037957365.1. Classification (NCBI taxonomy): domain Eukaryota; kingdom Viridiplantae; phylum Streptophyta; class Pinopsida; order Cupressales; family Taxaceae; genus Torreya; species Torreya grandis. Next base: position 936,861 of record JARHVA010003383.1, on the reverse strand, counting down.
ATTATTTCCTTAAATCATTTGACAATTAAAATCAATATATTCATTATCTAGCATATATTATGAATATCAAACCTTTCATCAAACATTTAATCAAATACAAAGACATTTTAAAATAATGTTATTTATATCTTTTGACCTTTAGATTAAACATATATACTATAATAATAATATTTAATTATTATTACCTAAATCTGATAGATAAATAACAATAATGGAATCTATCATATCATTATTATGCAACCATACCTAATAAGGCAGTAAGGTAAGTAAAACATAAAAAAAAAATCACTCATTCAACCAAACCATTACTTTATATAATATAAGCTATATATGATCAAAAAATTAGTGAAATCACTCAAACAAATCAACATGATCATCAACAAAAATTAGGATAATACTAGAAATCATAACAATAATCACCTAAAGTGAGTACACAAGACATGCTACACTATCTATCTCAAATAATTAACATGATATACTATGTGGTGTGTACAAGGGTTTATAGATTCATTCTATGTCATCGAAAAACATCTCCATCTAAACCACCCTCTATGATGATGCACTCCCTCTATCAAACTTTGAGAGATGAATCTATCCTACATCCACCTCATAACAATGGAGGTAGTTATCCCAAAACACCATTATATCCATAAAATAATGAAACATTATTAATAAACATGATCATAATGTACATAATGTAAAATTACTTCTAACTCATAGAAACTAATCATATAAATTAAGCATCACATAACTATCCCATAATCATCATATCACATAAATTTTAATTAAATATTAGTTAATCAACTAATCAATCATAATAATCCATGGATCAAATAGGTTATTCAGCTTAGAGATAAATTAGGATGTGACAATTTTAGCTTTTTGTGTCATCATAACATCCTTATTTAGTCCCTAATAGACAAAAATAATTATGATGCAAGACTAAAAAGAAACATATATAGCCAAACAAAACATAAGATAATCATATATATACATGATAAATGACATGCAAATAAGCCAAACAACCTAAAACAAATAAATAACACACACAAGTATCTATATGTGAAAGCATTATGAGTGGTGTCTTGTCTATTTTCCTAATGATAGTCGATGGTATGAGTGATCAGGTGATGAGTTGGACTAAGTTGGTAATGATGATCATGATGTGAGTTTGGATTAAGGATAGGAATTTGGACAAGGTGTGGACTTGGAGTAGACTAGTGACTCGGATTAGGATTAATACAGTGTACTTGAATAAATTTTCACTTGAATAAAGGGTATAGTCAATCGATGGATTGACTATGTTTTGAACTTAGATGACAGATTTAAGAATTATCAAATGAAAGTTAGACTATATTTACCCCATTTTAGAATAGGGAATGAAATAAAATAGCAAGATGGATAGTTTTGAATTGGTCTTGAGGGATGAAATGCATGAAGATGGATATAATAGTAATAAGATTAGACACATTAGAATATTTTTTGATTTTTCTATATTTTTGATATATTTCACTTTTTAAGACTTTTTAGGGATATGTATGTGTATACACTAAATTTTTCTCACCTTAATTATTATAATTAATCCTACTAATTTATCCTCTTTATCCTAATCCTATTTATTTATCTAATATCCCCCCTCATCATTTCTTCATTCACTAACCTTATCCTTATCCCATAAATTTATTAATTCTTTTAATTATGTCTTATCCCATCCTAATCTCTCTTATTTATTATTTTGGAATTTAAAATTCCCATGGCTCACCTACCCACATACCAAGCCTACTCCTAATCTCTCATACACCCCTGGTCCCTAATCACCCACCTAATCCCTATCCTAATCCCTAACTAATCATAATTAATCCCTAAGGAGATTCTAGAATTCTCCAATTCTATAACCTCATCTAACTTGGACCCTTCTCTCTAGAATCCTCTATTCTAAAGGCTTTCAATGAATTTTTAATTCCTTAGAAACTCCTCCACACTTGATCATCATGGTATAAATTTGAATATGAGCCATATATCTTCCATCCTTACCTTATTTATACAATTCTTTCCTCCATGGAAACCAACTAACAAAATCCAAGGAAGCCATATAATCTCGATGCCAAATCTATAATCATTAATCATGAATCAAACTATCATAATGTTACAAATTTGAGTCTAATTGCAATCATAAATCTACTTGAATATCTTGGAGAGATACTAGTTGAAGCAAGGTATTGGTAAGATCTTCTTTATCTTTTTTTATTTTCCTCAATAATGTCTCATATTGAGTGTATTGTGCATTTTGGGTAAAATTCCTATGTTTTAGTAGCTTGTTATTCATAGCTCAAAATTTCATACACATTTTGGTGACCACAGTGGTAAAACCCATTTAATATAACCATATTGATTATTATAAGCATTTTTTTATCACTTTCAATGTTGACTATGTGGAGAATAAGCACTCGATTTTGCCAAATTATCATGCCTAGATAAATTACGATTTTATTTTTAAAAACCACTAAAACACAGTCATAATTTTGCCCCTAAGAGTCATGATATTGTCCTGACCTCCATATTGATCACTAATAATTATCTTTTTTGAATATTTTTGACTTTTTGTAATATCACTAATTTATGAATTGTGATTTTGTGTTAAAAACTATGATTTTGTCTTTATATTCATGATTTTGCAAGTTTGAATTATATAAAATGTCTAGGTACCGAAGGATAAAACTACAACTTCATAGTCATGATATTGCCTTAAAAATCATGGTATTACAATAAAAAATAATGATTTTGTGTTTTTAGTTAAAAATACAAATGTTGAACTGCTAACTAGTTAACTGCTTGGTCTCTATCTATTTTTAAAAAATTATCTATAGGAAAAAGTGCCAACACTAATCTTATAAATCCTTTTTACATAAAATTATAGTTTTAATCAAAGGCATTAGGGTATTTTTTCTAACAAATTTTGATTCATTTATGTGTGGATATTGTCTGTTAATAGGGGAAAGAAAGACCATTTGAACAAAAATCAAGTTTATATCCTTACCCTTTTTGCCCATTTTCTACGATATCACAGATCATGAATTAGTAGTTTTTTACTAATCTAGGTGATATTGTCTTTAAATAATTTTTTTTTCATGGATTAAGAAATCTTTCATTTTAATTTCTTTCTAATCACATCTATCTAAGTATTAGTCTAAAAACACATCAAAACCTTTTTTTGACTTTTTGTAAATATCTTCAATCCTCGTATATATTTAATGAAATATATTATTCTATTTTTGGGATAATTGTCAAAATCCTATAATTTATATCAACTCACAATACCACTAATTATGAAATTACAATTTCATAATAAAAGTAGTGATATTTCCTTAAATCTCATGATTTTGTCAAAAACCATGTGGTAACTACTAGTAGTTGCCCTTTTCTACAAAATCATGACTTTGCAGTCATGATATTATAGAAAATTCATGATTTTACACTCTTAGAAATGGTATTTAATTAGTTTGACTATGTAGCTATGATTTTATTTTCTTCTATTTCATTTTGGCACTCATTTTTTCCTTCAATTTGTCCTTTTTGAGTGCATTTTTAGAGTCATTTTTAGCAAATTTTTTATTCATTCCAAGGGTCCCACAAGTCCCAAATTGTGTTTGGAATTAGAGCTGATACTTGTATGAAATTGGAAATGTATTATATCTATAAATAAATCCTAGCTCAGAGAAGATAGAGCAGACCTACACTTCTGATTGGGGATACACTTGTTAAGAAAGAGCATGACCAATATGGGGATGTGCTAGACCTGATTAGGGGATCACTTGTCACAACATATCATGATATTAAGGGTTACAAATCCTAAAGCCTAACAAAATTTCACAAAAACCCTAATGCAGTCCTAGGGTTTAAAACATTCACCTATTGTAATATGCAAGAAATTAAATATAATCTAGTGAACACCAAATCTTGTGGCACAAAGTATGAGTAACACCCTAATACATAAAATTATGAAAGATTATTCACGCTAACATTACTGCTACTTATATCTACTAAAAGAGAGGAGAAAAAATTTAGAATATACTTACCTAAATGTGAACCCATTGAGACTCAATCTCTCCCTTGGCCAAAGGGCTTTTCAAGATGTTGTTATGGTTTGTAAGGATCACTAATAAAGTCTAAAGCATCCAAGACTTATCCACAAGACTATATTCATCAAATAAGAAACCTAAGTGAAGTCTCCTCAAGTAAAATGGTGAAAGATAAAATTGTGAAGAAGCATAAGAAAATAATAACTCTTTATTACACATATCAAATAATGATGAAATGATCTTGTATTTATAGGTGGGTCTTTTATAGGTGGGTCTTTCCCTAAATCCTTTTGACCCAGTTGACCCAATGTGTTTTTAGGGACAATTCACTAGGTCTGAGCTAGGTTGGATAAAATTCCAAAATCTAAGAAAGTGAAAAATATAAATAAATCATATTAGGTTGACCCAGTTGACCTAGTACAACCAACTAAATAAAAGGTTTTTAAGACAAGAAAAGGAGGGATGGATAGAGGAAAAGACTAGAGGAATATTCAAGGGAGGAGAAATAGCTTAGGGAATGGTTTTAGGAAATAGGTGGATTGTTAATTATTTTCACTTATATTTTCACCCTTTGAGGAGATGTAAAATCTCTCCTCATATAAGAGGCACAATATAATCACCTCTAGGCTTGTGGGCAGCTTAAGGATGAGGTGAATCTCTAAATAGGGCTAGCTATCTTGATGTACCACTTTGGATTGTAACTACACACAAATTTAGGGGAGGGGGGTGAAAATGGGGAGGGAGAACTGAAATAAAAATAACTTAAGGGAGGTGATACACCAAATATATCGATGACTTCTAACCATATTCATGTTACACTTGAAATCAAAGCACAAACTGAAAATACACTTTTCTAATCTTCATCTTCTCGCATCAATGTTACGTTGTGAGGTTATGGATGAATGTAAAAAGTTAAGAGGACTAGAAAAGAGGCCTATGATGGAAATAACTCAATACTTGACATATCCTAAAAAGATTCACATGCCTTGTAATAAGAATCTTTCCAACTATAAATAGGATGAAAGAATGATAAAACATGCTAAGGAATCCATAGTCTTCACTTATGCAAAATCAAACATTCCAAATGAACACACTAATAATATTCATGAAATAATTAAAAATAATTTGTATTATTGATCAAAATTTATAAAAATGAGTATGTATTTTCCATACTCAGGTGGAGCATAGAATATAATGGCCAAAATGGCTAGTTCTTATAGAACTTGAGAGAGAGAAAAGAAGAGAGAATTCCAAGGCTCACAAGGACACTTGTCAAGCTGAGAAAATTAGTTAATTTTTAATGTGAATAGTTTATGGTATGAAACATGAAATTCAAATAACTAAAAATGTCAATCTAATTCATAAACCTCATGAAAAGTGGTGAGAAACTCCCCACTTAGGTTTAGAAAAATTGCCTTCATGATTAGCTGTGTTTGAATGCCTTATAACTAATTGGGACCAAGTATAATGATTTTAATGAAGTTTAAGTATATAATAAATTCCTCTCCATTCATTATTTTCATGCCTACTCATTTGGAATCACTTAGAGAGGAAAAATCATCATCTATTGTAAAGAAAATTGCTCTTCCATTCACCCTGCACACTTGGCCTCAAAATTGGCATTAGTTGATAATTAAAATATATGGGAGGAAGTAAATGAAACCTATAAAGAACCTCAATGTATATATAAGCACCAATGGAACCTTAAAAATCTATTCACTTGAAGCTTTCACACTTCTCCCTAGCTTTTCCATTAGGCTAATTTTGACTGGCTGAGTTGAATCGCCTAGTTTGGAAACTTAGAAGTTTTTATATAGAAATAAAAGAATATATAGAGTTATAAAATGTATAAATATTCCTATAAAAAAAAATTCATCCTCAAACTCATCATGTATCCCGCACAACATAAAAAATGGTAAAAAATACACTATTTCTGCCATGTTTTTACAATTTTGTATAACTAAAAATCATGGGAGGGATCTTGAGTGAGTACTATAAATTTTTAAATAAATTTCATGAGAAAAATATTCTACTATATTATCTTTCCAACTTCATTTTCACAAATTGGTCACTAGCAAGGTTTTGCAAGGGTTTCAGCTTATTTAATCTCTTAAGCTTTGTTCATAAAACTCTAACGTCCAACTTAAAAATAAATTACACAAAAATTTCCTTCAAGACCCATTATAACATCATTTAACTCCCTTGGCACACATTCAAATCATAAATAAATGTGTGAGCTTTCAAACTTATCCTATCAAACTCCTTTCCATGTTTCCTACAGGTCTGAGTTGGTTTTATTCCAAAAATGGCTTCTTCATGACTTATATTACATAAAAATAGCTTTAAAACCTATAAATTTTCCCCAAAAACATGTTTAAAAAATTTATAATGCTCATCTCATATGGAAAGTAAAGGTGAACATCCATTTGGGGTCAATGCCAAACCTTGTCCTTAAGCCTGACTATAATGTTTGATGTTTAGACCTCCCTATTCTGTTTATTTTTCTTTCACTAGATTTTATACATCTATAATTATCTTATATAAATGTTAAAATTCACTATAAAGTCCTCCTAGATCTATAATTAAGACTAACTTCTTGTTTGGTCTTTAGGCATAACCACGCCTTAGAGGTTTGTCTACACTTTTGAATGTCTAGACCCTTATGCTAGGTTCCCTCCTTATGTGATGTATTTATCATACTTACCTAGATGTATTCCAACTCAATACACCTTATATAAAGGTTTATATAAGTCCCAACTCATCCTTTTGTCACCCTCTTTAAGACTTCTAGGGTTTGTGCATGGGTAAAGTACCCCCTATCTAAGAGAAAATAGGGGATAATTCCCATATTTTTCTAGAAAAAATATATATATGAGCTTATATAGATTTAAATTACCTTATGGATAAAATTTTAGCTCCTGGTCATCTCATATGACCCTTCAAAAGATGAAAAAACCAAAATAGACCCTATGAAGCAAATTGTATGTAGGGGATTCCATAAAGATTGTGAGTACATTCTCTGAGCCAATTTTTTGCTTGATAGACCACTTGTGAGAGTATCATGAATTTTTATGACAATAAATAATAAGCTTTGATCTCTTGAAACTCACTTTAACCTTCACGTTCTCACTTCACACCCTGACTGGGATAAGATTGGGTTTCCCTTTTGACTGTGTTTCTTGCTTCTTGGGGTATAACATGTTTGTTAAGGGTTCATTTAGGTGATCTCATATTAAATTTAGATTTTTATCATTTAATAACCCTTTCATTCATTCCTCTATTTTCACTTAGCATTTGTTGGTCCCATGTTCACCTTTCTCACCTTAGATCATCAATTTCAAAATTGAAACCCTGCTCACTAGTTGTAACAGCAACCTACAATGGTTGTAGGTATTCATAGGGTTTTAATAGGTTTGGGTTATAGTTATTATAAGAATCCCTTGAACTTATTTAAATTACAAATCACTTTTTCATGTTTGTATTTCCCTTGAATGTATTCAAAGATCATCAAAACATCATGTTTAGGTCATTATTTTCTATACCTTGTTGTAGATGTGTGTTACTAATGTACAAACTTTAGGTGGCCTTGAATATTGTAACTTGTGTCAATTGATCTAAAAAAATAATATGAAGTCTTAAATAAGTATTGTGTTCCAACACATGTTTATATACTTATAGGGTACCTTACTTAAAACACACCATGGACTGAGACTTTACAACTAGTTATAGGTGATCTTTCCTTGAAAAAAGCCACCTATAGGAGTGCTTGAGACTTGAAACATAGTATAAATTCTTATTTTTAGTGACTTATATGTTCCTTGTCACGTCCTTCACCTATCAAGGTCATTCAAAACATGAAAATAGCTTTGTGTTGAACACACCTATCTATTGAGAGGGGGTGAATCAGTAGATATCAAAACCAGTTCCTTAAATGTTTTTAAATGGATCCTAAACAAATGCAAACTTAAAGAGCAAAATAAATATTCACATGCACAAAATCAAGGCTCATAACCCTAGATTTATACATGTAAACCCAAATGGAAAAAATTGGTGAGAATGCTGCTAGAAGCTACTATTCTAATCTAGCCTCAAAAAAAATTGTTACACTACTGAACCTCACTAGTTACATTATAGAAAACCAATCCTAAGGAGACACCCATCCACTATTCTGGTCACTAACTTGTAATGACCTCACTAATCATATATTTAAGGGATACAACCCTAAGGAGACACCAATCCCCTAACTAAGCACCAATTCATCCTCACTAATGGCACCAACAAAATAGTTGTATGAAGATAAAACTCCATCTAATGAAAAATACATTCAAAATATAATTTGTGTATGTTACTTATTATAATTTTGATCTTTAACTACTCATGCTCTACACAATACTTGTATCTACATTCTTCTTCGTAGTCTCTCTTTTTGTGTCTAGATTCTTCTATTCAACACACTGCCTAATTCCCTTCCCCCCCGCTTTTTCTATGTCTGAATATATCTAATTGACACTCTACATAACTCCTTTTTGTGTCTTAGTTTTTCTAATTAATACACTATATGGATTTCATATTCGATTATCTCATCAAAAAAAAACATAGATGAGTCTCTTTACTTTATACATTTTGCATTCGTCACTTGTCTCTTCTCATTCCAAGCAAATGACTATTTTTCTTCCATTCTATAAGCCTCTTCTAATTCTACCCTTCATATACAACATTCATACAATTGGAATGAATCTATGATTAGTTATTTTATTTCATAGTTATTCAAAATATTGACTATTGATTTTCTTCAATTGTCACACCATATTTTTGTAACTACCTCACTTTTTCAATTCTTCAAATGTTTTTCCTTACTTAACACATTAGTTAAGTGATGAGCTCCTTATATCATCTCACTACATCCTGAGTATTTGGAATGATTTCACTTCATTAGATCTTACAATACATGCTTGGACTTTAACTCTGCCACTGTGCCATAAACCTTCAAATATGTTTAAACTTCGGATTCACTCACTCTGTTGGATCTTCTCAGTCCTAGCTTCCATGCATCATTAGATCATTAAAGATGCATGCTATTTACATTGAATAGATCATTATCCTTTGGTGTGTTGACCTCATCTCATTTTCTTTGGCATTCATTTATTGATTTTACTCCTTTGATCTCTTCAAACTTGCTCGACCTTTAACTCACCTTAATCCTTTGGCACTTTTGAAAATTCCCTACAAGACTCCACACTTATCCTTTGTAAATGTTGCAAGTAACCTATATTTATTATGAAATATCCTTTAAAAACTTTGTAAGAGTCCATTCCATCTAAAATTATACTTCATGAACTTTGTAAGTGTCCTCTCCAACCAAAATTATCCTTTAAGAACTTTGTAAGTGTCCACCTACCTTAGACAAATTCTCTAAAATAATTCATCAATGCCCTTCTTCCAAAAGTGTCCTTTATAACTTATATAAGTGACCTACTTAGAGCTTTTGTTTGGATTACATTACCTTTGAAGCTTTAGCAAAGTACCTTCATAATTTTTGTTTGGGTCATATGCCCTTTAGAACATTGGCAAAGTACCCTTCAGGATTTTTGTTTGGGTCATATGCCCTTTAGAACTTTGTCAAAGTACCCTTCAACAACTTTTAATGGTTCACTTACCCTTCAGAAACTTTGAACGGTTCACTTACCCTTTAGCATTTTGAAAAGATCACTTCAAAACTTTTGTAAATTACCCTTCAAAATTTTTGAATAGTTCACTTACCCTTCGATATTTTTGAAAAGATCCCTTTGGAAACTTTGAACAATTCACTTAACCTTCGGCATTTTGAAAAGATCCCTTCAGAACTTTTGTTCAGGATAATTATTCTGACAAAGACTTAGCCATTTTTTCAAAATAATTCACCAAACCACTTTTTCTAAAAGAATTCCAAATTGCACTCATTTCCTTCAAAAAAAAATTTTTGTATATTTTGTTTGACAAAGTCTAAACCATTTTCTTGAAAGAATTCACCAAACCACATTATTCAAAATAATTCCCCAAACAAATGCAAAGGTGAAAAATTGACTAAGTATGGAAACTTAGTATACTTTTAGCTGAGGAATAAACTTATGCCTTTGTAACATTTGCTCTACTTATCCTTATGACTTAGAACATAGACCACAAAGAGATGTATGCAAATGTTGTTAACATCCACCTATGTACTTATCCATATCTATCAAGATAACCATGTGATCAAAGACATTCATATGACTGCTCTTGTATTTTCATAGTCATTCAAAGTACATTCTTCATTTGACATTAATGAAAAACATTCATACATCAAGTAATATGTCCAATAATCTCCCCCTTTATCATTTATGGCAAAAATATCCTCTACAAATTAGCACAATCTCTGTTTTGCACCTGTATATTGCTCTTTTCTCCCCCTTTGACATTAATGACAAATCATCTCTGTCACAAATTCAAGTAGCTCCACCTAAATTACACTTCTTTAGGTATGACATTGTTTTATCTTTAGACCTGTAAGATAAGAAAATTTTATGAGAAGCTCCCCCTTTAGGCCATGAAACAATTTCCTAAAATCTTCTTCTTTTAGGAGTTAGTGATGTTCCTTTTATACTCCCCCTAGAGACATCCCTAATCACTAGAAACTAGTGATGTGGTGTAGGAGCTACCACTCCCAACCACTATCTCAAATTTTCAAATTGGTCCTTAGGAAAATGTTTAGTGAATATGTCTATAATTTGATCTTTTGTTGGAACATATTCCATTGTGACCTCTTGATCATCAACCTTCTCTCTCAAAAAGTGATACTTGATTGATATGTGCTTTGTTTTGGAGTGCATCACTGGATTATTGGATATAATTATAGCACTTAAATTGTCACACAGAATGGGAATTGGTCCTTTGAACTCCAATTTAATATCTTTTAGTGACTTCTTCATCCACAACACTTGAGTGTAACATGCCACTACTCCAACATATTTTTCTTCCATTTTAGATAGTGTAACTAACTCTTATTTTTTATACATCCATGAAACAAATTTGTTACCAAAGAAGAATGCAACACCACTAGTACTTCTTCTATCATCTGTGCTTCCTACCCAATCAACATTTGTGTATGCTATCAAAGTGAAATCATCACTTGAAAGATACTATAAACCATAGTATACTATGATTTTGATATATCTGAAGACTCTCTTTACTGCATTTACATGTGTTTCTTTTGGTGCAACCTATAATCTAGCAACCATGCATATAGCCTACATGATGTCTGGTTTTGATGCAGTGAGATATAGAAAACTACTAATCATAGATCTATGCATTATATTATTCAATTTATGAGATTCATCACCTTTCCTCAATTTACATTTAGTTATCATGGGAGTGCTAATTGATCTGCTATCATCCATACTAAATTTCTTGAGCATCTCCTTCACATACTTGGTCTGGGATATGAATATCCCTTCTTTGGATTGTGCAACCTCTAGACCAATAAAAAATGAAAGTTCTCCTAGCATGGACATTTTAAAATCCTTTTTCATTTGATTTGCAAATTATCTACACATATTATTGTTGTTGCCACCAAAAATGATGTCATCAATGTAGACAACTATGATCAACATATGTCTATTTTTAGACTTAACATACAAGTTACTATCTACACATCCTTTGATAAATATTTTTTGTTGTAAATATTGATCTATCCTTTAATACCATGCTCTAGGTTCTTGTTTTAGACCATATAGTGCTTTATTCAATTTGTACACATAGTCTTCTTCATCTGTCAGCTAAAAACCTTTAGGTTGTTCAATATAGACTTCTTCTTCCAAGGTTCCATTTAGGAAAGCTAACTTAACATCCATTTGATAGACTTTAAACTTCTTAAATATTGAGAATGCTAAAACCATTCTGAAGGCTTCCAATCTTGCCACTGGGGAAAATATCTCCTCAAAGTCTATTCCTTCTACCTAAGCACATCCTTTGCAAATAAGTCTAGCTTTATTTCTCACAATAGTTCCATCTTCATTCAACTTGTTTTTAAAGACACATTTTGTTCCTATGTCATTCTTGTATGTGGGTCTTAGAACTAGCTACTAGGTTTTACTCTTTTCTATTTGACTTAGTTCCTCATCCATGGCCTTTTGCCAATTCTCATCTTTGCTAGCCTCAACATAGATTTTGGGCTCAACTTTAGATAGTAAATAAAAACTTACCTATTCTTTGTTCATTGTTACCCTTCCCCTCATTTGGAATCCTTCATTCATGTTGCCAATGATCTGCTCCTTAGGATGATCCTTTTGAACAAACCTTAAGGGTGTCTTTTTAGTCCTCTTTATCTCTTCTTCAATATCTAATATTTCATCCTTAGCTTCTTCTTTTAGTTCCTCAATTATGATCTCCTTTATAGGTTTAGTTTCTTCTTTGAGGATCTCTTCAACTTTAACATGGATGTTCTCCACTAGCTTATGTAGCCTTTTGTTATAGAAAACATAGGCTTAGATAAGAGTAGAATAACCAAGGAATATTCCCTCATCACATCTCAACTCAAAATTGCCTAGCTTTTTCTCCTTCCTTTAAATGTAGCATTTGCTTCTAAACACTCTAAAATACTTGACTGAAGTAGGCTTTTCATACCATAGTTCATATGGAGTATTGTCATTGTTTACTCTCAATTGGACTATGGTCAAGATGTATACTACTATCTGGACTACCTCTATCCAATAACCATCTGATAAGTTGGCTTATTTCAACATTATTCTATCCATCTCCTTAATGGTCTTGTTCTTCTTTTTAACAACTCCATTTTGATGTGGATTTCTTATAGTAGAGTAGAGTCTCTTAATTCCATACTTTTCATAGTAGTCTATGAATTCATTTGAAGTGAATTCACCATATTTGTTAGATCTAAGGCACTTGATATCTCTACCAATTTTATTTTCAACCATGGCTCTAAAAATATTGAATATCTAAAAGGCTTGAGACGTGTCCTTTAAGAAGGTTACCCATGTCATTTTAGTATAGTCATCTACAAACAACATGAAATAATACACTCCTTTGTAACCTCTTGTCTTGGTTGGTCCACAAAGATTAGTATGAAATATCTATAGAGGTTTTGTAGTTACATACTCTTTATTTTGGAATTAGAACCTGGTCTATTTACTGAGCTAACATTCTCTACATGTTGTGTCAGCAGGCTTGGTTATCTTAGGTATGTGTCTTACACACTTTATATAACTTACTTTGAATAAATTATCAAAGTTAACATGACCCATCCTTCTATGCCATAACCAAATCTCATCAATTTTTCCCATGAGATAATTTGTACCATTTACCTCAATCATATTATATATGTTACTCTTAGTTATTTTTCTTTGTGCAACAATTTTTTGAGACTTTCTTAGTTCACAACCTTTAACATCAAATATTACTTTATATCCATTGTCACACATCTAAATGACACTCAAAAAATTATGTTTTAGTCCTTTAACATAAAGGACATTATGTGTAGGGAACTTACCATCAATATGCAAGGTTTTTTTGCCTCTAATTTTATCTACAATATTATCTCCCAAACTGACAGTCCCTTCTTTGCATTTGCTCAAATTGATGAACTTTCTCTTATCACTAGCCATATGTTTTGAGCATCCACTATCTATGACCCATATATTTTGCTATTTATCATATATCATAGTTTGAGCAATCATAGACTGATTCTTCTTTTTCCACATCTCCTTTGGCTTCTTTACTTTACTTTCCTTTGTTATGTCACTGATTTGTGAGCCTCTACTTAATTTAGGAGTATCAACATTTTTACCATTATTAGATTTTGATTTAATAGGCTTTGTTCTATAATACTTTTCTATATGCCCAAAATTATTACATTTGTAGATTAAAACATCTATATCTAATAGAGGGGAAAATTAATTTCTACTTAAGAAGCTTCTCCTTCTTTTAGGTACAACTTTACAATCAATTACTCTATGGCCAAAATGATTATAGTTATAACAATAACCATAAAATGATGAAGAGTACCTGATTATCACTCTCCTTTGAGAATATAAAGGAGGTCTCCTAAGCTTTATTTTCTTCACATTCTTTACTAGTATGTTGCTTTTTGTAGCAGCAACCTTGGTCTTTATAGGAATAAAGTCATTGCTTTCCTTTTTCTCTTTAGGAATGTAGTTTTTTTCTTTTCTAATTCTTGACTCTACTACCTTGAAGTTTTCATATAGATTTATAGTTGTTCTCAACATGGGAATCTTTCCTTTCTCATACCCAAGACCTAATCTTTCATTGGAGGGCTTTTATGAGCTGATCAATTCATCTAGTATGACAAATCCGCCTTTTAGTTTTAGACCTTTATCAACCTATAATTTGGCCTTTTTGATATTTTATCTTAGGTCCATGATTTATTATTCCATCTTCAAGCATTCTATAGACTTTAATTTTAGGTCAGCTTTGACTACATCCTCTATCCTCTTCGCCTCCTCAAATTGGGTCTTCAAGTTCACTATCATCTGATCTGTTTCTTCATTTATTTTAGTCAATTTCTCAAAATCTTTTGACTAAGATTATTTTGTTTAGAATTTTCTTAACTAAGATTTTAAATTTATTTTAAATCAAATATGAGTTCGCATTCTATATTTACTTCTCCTTCATCATCTTCTAAGTCCTCTTCATCTTGGCATAAAGAAGTTGATTCAAATGTTATGAATAGGACTTCATTTTGTTTGGACACAAAATCATTGTCATGCTCATCACTTGAACTACTTATATCATGCACCTAGTCATTATCTTCTTTTGAATATAACCCCTTTTTCTTCTTAAAGAAGCTTTTCTTCTTCTTGGGATAATAGGATTTCTATTTTTGATTTTTCTTAGTTGAATCAGAGTCATCATTCTTTCTATGTGGACATTTAACAACAAAGTGACCTATCTTTCCACAATTAAAGCAGTTGAAGGGTAAATTACCTTTGTATTTACCTAATCCCTTCTTCAATTTTTTGATAAAATTGGCCTCTACATCATCAACCTCCTCAGATTTAGAATTAGGATCTTCTTATTTTTTTGCCTACTTAGAAACCTTGAAATCAACTTCTCTCTTGGATGAGTCTATATCTCCCAGCCTCATCTCATATGTAGTGAAGGTTACATGTAGCTCATCTATTTTGAGCTTGTTTAAATCTCTTACCTCTTTAAATGTAGAGATTTTAGAATCATAATTTGATGTCAAATATCTCAAAACTTTATTAACAATGGTTGACTCTTCTATTATCTCTCCAAGTCCTCTAATTGCATTTACAATCTCATCTACCCTAAGGAGGTAGTCTAAAATATTCTCTTCATCTCACTCATCTTAAGGCTCTCAAACTATCCAATATGTGTTTGAATCTTGGTTTGTTTTACTCTTTCATCTCTTTCATAGATGCTCTTTAATTTGATCCATATGTCCTTTGCATTTTGATAGTGCATGACTTTGACAAACTCATTATTTGACAATCCACAAAGAGAAAAAATATTTTCTTTGGCATTGTTTTCATATTCCTTCTTCACTACCTAATCAGTAAGAGAAAAAATAGGGGTGTGTATCCATTATCAATTGAAATCCAAACATCAAAACCCAAGGAGGTCAAATATGCTTCCATCTTTATACTCCAAAAGGCATAGTTAGACCCATTAAACAAAGGTGCATTATTTGATGAAGTTCCTTCATGACTAGCCATTTTATGTTCAGACTTCAAGATCAACTTGAGCTAATTAATCTTCTATTTTGGAACCCTTGGATCTAATACCAATTTTTGAACACACCTATCTATTGAGAGGGGGGTGAATCAATAGATATCAAAACTAGTTCCTTAAATATTTTAAAATGAATCTTAAACAAATGAAAACTTAAATAACAAAATAAAGATTCACATGCACAAAAGTAAGGCTCATAACACTATATTTATACATGGAAACCCAAAAGGAAAAACCATGGTAAGAATGTTACTAGAATCTATTGTTATAATCCAACATCACAAAAATTTGTTAAACTGACTGAACCTCACTAGTTTCATTCTAGAACACCAATCCTAAGGAGACACCCATACCCTATTCTAAGCACCAACTCATAATGACCTCACTAATCATATATTTAAGGGATATAACCATAAGGAGACACCAATCACCTAACTCAGCACCAACTTAACCTCACTGATTGCACCAACCAAATAGTTGTGTGAAGCTACAACTCCATCTAATGAAAAATAGATTTAAAATAGAATCCAGGTTTGTTCCTTGTTGAAACTCTGATCTGTAACCATTCATGCTCTACATAATACTTTTATGTGCATTCTTCTTCACAGTCTCTCTTTTTGTGTCTAGATTATTCTATTCAACACACTACTTAATTCCCTTTCTACCCCCCTTTTTCTATGTTTGAATATACCTAATTGACAATTTGCAAAAGTCCTTTTTATGTCTCAATTTTTCTAATTAATACACTATATGGCACTCATATTCGATTATCTCATAAAAAAATTTAGATGACTCTCTTTACTTTACACATTTTGCATTCATCACTTGCCTCTTCTCATTACAAACGAATGACTATTTATCTTCCATTCTCTGAGCCTCTTTGAATTCTACCCTTGTCACTTCATATACAACATTCACATAATTGGAATGAATCTATAATTAATCATTTTATTTCATAGTTGCTCAAAAAATTGACTATTGATTTTCTTCAACCGTCATGCCAAATTTTTGTAACTACCTCACTTTTTAAGTTCTTTGAATGTTTTTCCTTACTTAACATATTGGTTAAGTATTGAGCTCCTTATATCATCTTGCTACATCCTAAGTATTTGGAATACTTTCACTTCATTATATCTTGCAAGATATGCTTGGACTTTAACTCTACCACTATGCCATTAGCCTTTGAGTACCTTTAAACTTTGGATTCACTCACTCTATTGGATCTTCTCAATCCTAGCTTTCTTGCATCATTAGATCATTAAAGATACATGCTCTTTACATTGAATAGGTATTTATCCTTCATTATGTTGATCTCTTCTCATTTTATTTGACATTCATTTATTACTTTTTCTCCTTTGATCTCTTCAGACTTGTTCAACCTTTAACTCACCTTGATCCTTTGACACTTTTGAAAATGCCCTACGAGACTCCATACTTATCCTTTGGAAATGTTGCAAGTGACCTATATTTCTTCTAAAATATCATTTAGAAAATTTTTTAAGAGTCCATTCCATCTAAAAGTATCCTTTAGGAACTTTGTAAGTGTCTTCTCCATCTAAAAGTATCCTTCAGGAACTTTGTAAGTGTCCACTTGACTTAGACAAATTCTCTAAAAGAATTCATCAATGCCCTTCTTTCAAAAGTGTCCTTCAAGACTTGTATAAGTGACCTAGTCAAAATGTTTTTTGGGATCACATGCCGTTTAGAGATTTAGCAAAGTACCTTTTGGAATTTTTGTTTAGGTTGCATGCCCTTTAGAACTTTGGTAAATTACCCTTTGGGATTTTTTTTTGGGTCACATACCCTTCAAAACTTTGACAAAATATCCTTTAGGATTTTTGTTTGGGTTCCATTCCCTTCAAAAATTTGGCAAAGTACCCTTCAAAAACTTTGAATGGTTCACTCACCCTTCAATATTTTTGAAAAGATCCCTTCAGTAACTTTTAATGGTTCACTTACCCTTTAACATTTTGAAAAGATCCCTTCAGAACTTTTGTAAATTACCCTTCAGAAACATTTAACGGTTCAATTACCCTTCAAAATTTTTGAAAATATCCCTTCAAAAACTTTGAATGGTTCACTTACCCTTCAGCATTTTGAAGAGATCCCTTCAGAACTTTTATTTGGGACAATTTTTCTAACAAAGACTTAGCCATTTTTTTGAAATAATTCACCAAACCACTTTCTCCAAAAGGATTCCAAATTGCATTTCCTTTAAAAAATTTGTTGTGAACATTTTTTTTGACAAATTCTAAACAATTTTCTTGAAAGAATTCATCAATCTACTTTCTCCAAAAGAATTCCTCGGATAAATGCAAAGGTGCAAAATTGACTAATTACAAAAACTTAGTAGACTTTTAGCTGAGAAACAACTTTATTTATTTATAACATTTACTCTAATCATCCTTATGACTTATAACATAGACCACAATGATATATATGCAAATGTTGTTAACATCCACCTATGTACTTAGCCATATCTGTCAAGATAACCATGAAAGCAAAGACATTCATATGACTATTATATTTTCATATTCATTCAAAGTACATTCTTCATTTGACATTAATGACAAACCTTCATACATAAATGAATATGTCCAACACTTTGTTTTCTCTTTTAGTGATAAGGTCACTTGTGCCTTCAAAACCTATAGATACCATTGTTTGCAATTAGTGCTTATGTTGACAAATTAAAGTCTCATAACAACCAATCTCCATTGCTTGACTGCCCTCTGCACTTTTCCAAGTCATTTTTCTATAATAGAGATATAAAACTAGTTCATTATAAATGATCAAATGTTAATATGACACTTTTATATGCTATCCACAAAAAGGTGATGGCTCTCTATTTTGCACCTTTAGGGATTTGATCTCTAACACAGTTATCTCATTTCTTTAGAGGTGACATTCATTCCTTGTTTGGAGATATGCCCTTACAAACTAGTCTGCCATGCTTTTTTACTATATCAAGGCAATGAATAAGGTTCATCATATGTTTCAAACTCTCCATATGACTATTTTGCTTGGACAGTGGTCATGGAATGAACCATATGCATTGTCATAAAACTTTATAGATCCAAGGTCTCTCTCAAAACCTTTTAATTATCCTTTCACCTCTCAAAATATTTAAACCCACACTAAGGCTCTAATGACATCATCATGGTTCATGTATATGTGCATTGGCTATATGTATGGCTAGTAAGTGTCTAGAATGGAGAAATAAATATGGGTAAAGGGCCTCATTAGTATCCAAACTTGAAATAAACATTAAAATTCATTATCCCCATAAAAAAATATTGAAACAAAATACAATACATTTTCTCCAATGTGAAAATCACTTGCAACTAAGAACTACATGGCAAGTCATGATGTAATAGTTATTTGTGTGACATGTGAGCTTGAAAACCATTAGAATTGCCTTAGATAATGAATATTAAAGGTGAATAATGGGTCAATATGACCTTAAAAACATCTAAAAGACACTAAAACAACCCCTTGAATCCATGAACAAGTGTGAAAATCTTGGACATGGTGAAAAATTATTTGTAACTAGTATAGTGCATCCTCTTATAAATTAAGGAAAAATTGCATATAAAAACATCATTAAACATTAAAATAAACATTTATATCATCTAATGATTAATTAAAAACCATATGGAATCAAAATAACCAATTGGATTAAACAGAGTCCACCAAAACAAGGCAAAACCTATAGGGTGCATGAAACAACCAACATATTTACACAACCAACTTCATGAGGATGGTTCATGAAGAAAAATACACCATTATTATAAATTATTATATTTAAATTATTTTTTATAAGTGTACATTAAGCTTCCAAAATCATTTATCCTGAAATGTCCTGAGCTGTCCATACCAAGTAAAAACATGAAGGTCACTTTTGCTTGCCAAGAAGGGTGAAAAGAGATATGAACGGTTTTGAGAAATAAATGACACTTTAAAATTAAAAAAAAGTGTGTAATTGATCATAGGTAATCTTAAGAGTCACTACATGACCATTTCCCATAGGCATACTTTCCAAAGATGTCATACCAGTGCCAAACTCTTCTTTTTCTTTAAGAAAACTACCTTTTCTTCTGCATAACCTAACATATTTCAGTTTTATTATTTAAATAAGACTTATAGGGACAAATTTTTCATTACATCATCTTTTTAGACCTTCACATTTCCCAATAAACCCATACAAATCATTAAATGCACCTTTTTGACCCCTAAAATGACTAAAGGGACCAAAATAAGTAATAACCAAGGATAATATAACATCAATTGACATTAATTAACATATAATACACCCCATTAATATATATATTAAACCCATAAAACCCCTAAAAACCCATTTTTTTACCTAGGGGTACCCCAATTTGACTTAAAAGTCAAATTTGCTCAACAAATTGGTGACTCATAGGGGTAGTATGCTTGCTATACTAACTAGACTAGTAGCTTTATCAATCCATTGGGCTTAGGATTTATCTAAATTATAAGACAAAAAAGGAAACCTTTGAACATTGAATTTGAGCTTGTTCAAGATAAGAAAACTAATGACTACCTCAACCACACAAAGCAAAGGACACACACAAAATAAAATAAGCAAACTAGCAAGACACACACACATATGTGCTCAAAGCACTTAGGGGAAATAGGGAATAACATATTATATATAACTAAAAATCAATCATACCTCCCTTTCTAGGATTAAAAGGAAATTTTTTTATCTCCTTTTGCATGAGATGGATGAGGGTACCAAGCACGTTCCTTTTTAGATTGAACACTTGATGGACTAGACCTATTCTTTGGCACTTAATTTAACTTTTTATCTAGTATATCATATTAAAATATGTCTCCAATTTAGATACATTCCTCTTGACCTTGTACACATACTTCATGTTTCTGCCCACTCTATTTCCCATGATCAACTTTCATCTTCTTTGTAGGCATGGTGTCAAAAAGAATGATCTCTTGATCCTTGAAAGATTGAGGCCAATAGAGGTTTGTCTTGACCTCTAAAGGATAATTTTTAATTTTATCTTTCTCACCTATGACATTTTGTACAATGTCATCTTTCTCATCTATGACATTTTGGACAATGTCATCTTGTTTACCATCACTTTTAACTAGATCTAAACGAGTTGTAGACCCCTTGAGAGATTCAAACTATTTGAAAGTGTCCTTAAATCTCTAACACAAGCCATCATATTTAATTTTATCAACATAATGAAGGGTAAAAATAATAAATACTCCCTCATCTTCTTCTTTATAGTTTAATAGGACCTCTTCCAAGATTTCTTCCTTAATAGGAGTGTATGTTTCACCACTAATCAAACAAGGAGATCCAACACAAGAGCTCACCTCTTATTCATCACTTAATACCTCTTGTGTTTTTTCAAATTTTACCTAAAATATAATAATTTTATCTTGTTTTTCAATGGATACAAGGTTTTCAAACTCTTTCTTAGTAATGCCAAGACTAGGCATCTTGGAATCTGGTAACCTAGCCCAATAAGGATGCCAAGGAGTTGCACTTTTTTCAAGTAAAAGTTCAAAATTTTCCTCAACCAATTACTCTTCTTAATTTTCCCACACCATATTTACATCAAGGAAAATGGTGATGGGATGAGGACAAAATAAACTAGTTGGTGGAGGTGGAAAATAGGGCTCAAAATCAGATTGAGAATGCAAAGTTGAGAATTATTTTGGAAGCTCTAGAGGAAGGGGAGGAAAACCTTGGGATAAAAAAACTTGATTTTATTCCCTCCATTTTAAAACCACTTAATTCACATATGATTTATTTTGAGTATTCTCTTGAGGAGGGGTGGATGGGGTGTGTTTAGGTATAGGATCTTCTTTTGGGTTTAAACCTTCCATCACACCTTGATTTAGCAACCTCATCTTTGCCTCTAACTCCTCAATTTCATTGGCTAGGTTTTCTTGGAAAATTTTCTCTTAAAGTTCATAGGAATAATATTACCATAAATAATACATTATGGATAACATGGGACATAAGAATTTTCTTGAGGAAAGGTAGGAGGAACTTGCAAAGGATCAACTTCATTCATAACCTCACACTCCTTATCAACCAAACTTTTATCTTCTTTCTTTCCCCATGATTCCACTATCTTAAACCAACTTATGATATTAGGGTTAGAATTATTTGATTTAATAAGGGTGGAAGGGGTTGGTCTAGGATCAAACTCCTTTTCAACTTCACACTTTTTGTCAAGACTTTTCTCTTATTTCTTTCCCCATGACTCCACTACCTTACTCCAGCTTAGGATGTTAGGATTAGACATCTCCTTTTGAAGTGGTGGGGATGTCATATGAGAGATAAATTATGGATTTAACTCCACTTATTTTTATTCTAACATAGACTGCTGTAAATGCATATTATCCAACTCAATATGCCTATTAAGATTTGCTTCAAACACAAAATTTCTCCTTTCAACTCTCTCCTCCAACTGATTGGGAAAAAGCTGACTTTGATATCTTTGAGTTGGCTCATGAGTAGGGGTCATATATGGATGATATTAAACTTTGGGAAGTGGATATGAAGGCATAGGTTTAGTGAGGTTTCCTTTCATGAACCCTTATCCTATCCTCTAAGGAAGAAACTAGACCACTCACAATAAACATCTCACTTGTGAGCCTTTGCCAATTGGATCTCTCAATAGGTATCCACTCCTTTTTTACTAGATATAATGATTCTCTCACCCTATAAATAAGATGATTAGTAATATCTAGACCACATCCCCTTTGAGTGTCAAAATCTAACATATACCTCTCATATCCCAAAAGTGTTTTCTTAAAGGTGTAAATAGATTGACTTGAGGAGTGGCTAGGTTGACTAGGAGAAAGACATGGAGAAGGCTAATTGTAGGAATAATATAATTCATGTATGGGTTGATAAGGATAATATTGGGGCTGATGAAGGTCATATTGAGGCTGGTAAGGATCATGACAAGATTGACCAAGGATGTTTTCATATTGATAGGGAATGGTACAAGCTTGAAATATCTCGCCAAATTATAGAGAACAAAACTCAACACCAAAGTTAGTGATGAATCCTCATTAAAATAAATAAAACAAATAAATAGATGTTTTAAACTCTTAAAAGTATAACCTAGGCTTCTTGACTAGCTGATATATCTTTAGAGTCACCATTAATTCTTGAATAGAGGCCTCAAAAGGCTGATTATTGAGAGACAACACCAAAAATGTCTCAACTTCTTGGACCAAGAATCCCATTAGCCATGAAAAAAACTATTGTCACTTTTATTTTCACCCTTTTAAGAGATTCAAAATATATCCTCTTCCAAGTGGCACAATTGAATCACCTATAGGATTGTGGGTAGCCTAAGGATGATGTGAATCTCTAGATAGGGATAACTCCTTTGATGTACCACTTTGGATTGTAACTACACTTAACTTTGGGGGGATGAAAATGGGGAAGGATAAATAAAATAAAACAAACCTAAGGAATGTAATACACCAAATGTAATAATGAATTCCAACCATATTAATGTTACACTTGAAATCAAAGCATAAATTGAATATACACTTCTCCAATCTTCATATTCTCACATCAATGTTACATTGTGAGGTTATGGATGAATGTAAAAAGTTAGGAGGACTATAAAATAGGCATATGATGGAACTAATGAAAATAATAACTCACTCAATCCTTAACATCTCCTAAAACACTTCACATTCCCTACAAGAAGAAGCTTTCCAACTGTAAATAAGATGAAAGAATAACAAAACATGCTAAAGAATCTATAGTCTTCACTTATGAAAACTTAAACATTACAAATGAATACACTAATATTATTCATGGAAGAGGTAAAAATAAATTTTATTATTGATCAAAATTTATATAAATGAGTAGGGATTCACCATACTCAGGTGGAGCATAGAATACAATGGCTAAAATGGCTAGTTCTTATAGAACTTGAGAGAGAGAGAGAGAGAGAGAAGAAGAGAGAAGTCCAAGGGTCACAACAAAAATTTAAATATAAAAAAATTAGTTAATTTTTCATGTTAATATGTTATTGGATGAACCATTCAAGGACAAGAAGTACAAATGTCAATCTAAGTCATACACCTCATGAAAAGTGGTAAGAAACTCCCCATTCTGGCTCAAGAAAACTACCTTCATGATTAGCCTTTTTTGAATTCCTTATAACTAATTGGGAATATTTATGATTATTGGAATTAATTTTAAGGAGATAAAACATTATTTTCCATTCATTATTTGTAGTATTGGCCATTTGGAATCATTTAGAGAGGAGCAATCATCATCTGCTATCAAGAAAATATTCTTCCATGCACCTTGCACACTTGGGCTAAAAATTGGAATAAATTTATCATGAAAATACATTGGATTAAGTTAATTACACATTTAAATCCCCTCAATGTCATTATAATAATGAAAAACACCTTAAAAATCCATTCACTTGAAGTTTTCACACTTTTCCCTAGCTTGTCCATTAGGCTAGTTTTGACTGGCTGAGTTGAAATACCTAGTTTGGACACTTATAAGTTTTTTTTTATATAAATAAATTACTATATGGAGTTATAAAAAGTTTAAATGTTCCTCTAAAATTTGGTTTCATTCTCAAACTCCTTTTGTAGCCTACATAACATAAAAAATGGTAAAAAAACACCCTATTTATTCCATGTCTGTATAATTTCATATAGCTAAAAAGCATGGGATGGATATTGAGTGATTCATCTGAAATTTTCAATAACTTTAATGAAAAAAATATTCCACTATATTAGGTTTCCAACTCCATTTTCAAAAACTAGTCATTGGCAAGGGTTTTAGCTTGTTTAGACTCTTAAGCTTTGTTCATAAAGCTCTGACATCCAAATTGAAAATAAATACATAAAATGGCCTTAAATACCCTTGATAACATCCTTAAACTCTATTTTCACCCATTCAAATCATCAATAAATGTGTGAGCTTTCAAACTTGTCCCGTTAAACTCCTTTCCATGTTTATTATAGGTCTGAGTTGGTTTTGGGCCAAAATTGGCTTCCTCATGACTTATCTTGCATAAAAATATATTGAAGAGCTCTGAATTGGCCTCAAAAAAATGTTTCAACAAGTTATAGTTCTCATCTCATATGGAAATTAAAGGTGACCATCCATTTAGGGTTAAATCCAAACATTGTCCTTAAGCTTGACTATAACCTTTGGTATTTAGACCTCCTTGTTGGGTTTATTTTCCTTTCAATAGCTTCTATACATATATAATGACAAAAATGACTAAAGATACTAAAATAACTAACAAACAAGGATAATATAACATAAATTAACATTAATTAACATATAATACACCCCATGACAATATATTAAACCCCTAAATACCCATGTTTTTACCTAAGGGTGCCCCAATTTGACTTAAAAGTCAAATTTGGTCAATAGTAATAATGTGGAAATAAGGGACAATAATCTTGTGAAGCACCAAAGGTCTACCCACCCCTTTCTTATTACACCCCTTAGGGTATGCACTTAGATAGATTGAGTCTTGATGGGTTCTTGCAAGATGTAAAGTGTCAGTATTTGATAAAAGTTGAAAATATTATGTGTATACATATGCCCCACTCGAAGCTCATCATGTGTCACTAAGGTGTAACAAGGGATGATGCTTCGAGAAAGAACATAGTAACACACAATACTGATGCTAAAAAAATATATATTATTTTAAAGCAAAAATAACTGAATGTAAATTACTGAAAGGGAAAACTAATCTAAAAAGTAAATGATTGAAAACTAAATAATTAAAAAGTAATTATGATGTATAATTTAACTTACCTTTATCATTGAATGATTGTCTACTGTGTTGTTAGTTTTGATTATGGAGGGCATAGAGATTGCTTTTGACAAACCCAAAAATATAAAACTAAAGATCAAAAACAAACAAACATAAGAAAATTCAAGATAGCTCGTGTTATGAGTATGAGACATATTTAGGAAATTTGGCAAGATGGGATGATAGGTGATATGTTAGACCAAACGACCAAGTCAAAAAACAATAGTAAATTAGGTAACCAAAAATCCAAGGCTACTAAAGACTTAAAAACTCAAATAAGTTATCCTTAAGTAAGAAAGGAAAATTACCAAATCAAACCTAGGACACATGTCAAAAAGGATATGGTAATCAAACAAAATAATGGTAAAAGAAGAAAAAAAATAGGAAAATAACATTGATGAGTGAGTAGTAACAATCCACATCTCACTCAATAATGGAAAAAGGTGCATAAAAAGAGAAAAAACACTGATAAGTGAGAAGTAACAAAACAACCTCACTCAACAATGGAAAAAGGGTACAAACTCAAGGGTTTATAACAATAAGATAGTAAAATATTAATAAATGGTAAAAGGAAAGTAAAGTAAGTGTATAAATGTAGTTTGATGGTGAAAAATAAATAATTAATCCATAGTTTCCCAAACATGTTTCACTCTAATGAAATATAAAACTAAAACAAGTAGTGCTAACATGTTTTGAATAGGTGAAGAAGAAGGAATTAGAGAAGAGGGAAAAAAATTAGAATCAGAATTTGTCTATCAAGGGGGGAAATGAAAAGGGTGGAGGGGAGAATGAAGGAAAAACTAAGGTAGAGAGAACTCTTTATTGACATCAAGACACTCAAATTAAGTTTTTCAAAATCAGAGGTATTTCACCCTTAAGGACTATGAAGAAATTATCTTAGTGCCACAAGTCTTAGATCAACAAATGTAGTATATAGATCATCCCATGAAGTTTATATGCATGAAAATTAAAAATGGACCTACCTCCCCATGACATGTTTCATATTATTTAGGACACCTTACAGAGCCATCAGTCTATTGTGACTATTGGGTATTTGCGTGAGAAACTAGTTAGAATGATAGAGATTTTTGAAATCCCCTATTCCAATCTATTGGCCTATTGCACCCCAAAGGACCTCGACTCTATGTGAGGCCAATTGTGGAGTTTGAGCTTTAATTAAAGATAGGAGATATGCTTGTAATCACATATTTTAGTGTGAGTTTGAATTTTGAGATTTGTATTTTGCTTTTTTTAAATCATTGCCTTTTGTTTAAAATTATTTAGCTTTTAAATTTCTTGATGGATTTTTTAATATTCCTCCTCCATACAGATTTGGAAGACCAAAAATGGTTGTTAAAGATGACTTTCATTTGAATACTTGGGATAAGGTTACTAAGAGAAAGAAGCTTCAAAGAGCATGGGGTCTAAGAGTCTCATAAATCAAGGTGAAATAAAAGTGCTATCTTGACTTTGACCTTGTCTTATCTAATGAGGAGTGAAAGAAAGGGGAAATCAAGAGGAATGACACATGAAACAATTTGAACTAATTCAAACTTAAAAAAAAATGTTACAAAGGGAAAAAATGGATACAATGATAGTAAAAGTGTGATTCCTTATCATAAAAATGAGGTAAATGGAGGAAAACATGCTAACATAGATTGTTTGCACAAATTCCACCTAGCAAAAGAAACAAAATCTAAATTTTGAGAATAAGGATGTAAAAACATGAAAAAGGTAGTAATGGTATGAGGAGGTTCAGGTCCTATTTGTGGTCTTACACTACAACTTCATAAATTAAGAAAAAGATTAAAAAAGAGATGGTAATTTTGTGAGGGACATCAGATCCTATCCGTAGTCTTACAAAATAACTCACAAAAGGAAAACCCAATGGTTACCAAAACAATATTGGCAAGAAAAAAGTGTGAAAAAAATGATTAAAAGATGGTGATTTTGTGAGGAATGTTGGGTCCTATCCATGGTCTTAAAAATCAACTCATAAAATCTAAACCCAAGGGGTGTGAAACAATAAGAGAAAATGTAAGAAGATAAAGAACACTGTGTTACATAAAGAAACCAAAAGACCAAAAAGGGAGGACTAAGGGTTTGTGAAAGGAAGGAACTTGTTGTTGAGGGAGAGACCCATGCTTAAGTAACCTATAAAATATGTTAGATAAATATAGATAGAAAGCATGATAAGAAGGGAAGGAATCTACATTAATGGATATATCAAGGATGATCACATGATAGATAAGCTTAGGTGTCTCAAAAGGTTTCTTGAAGTTGAATTAGTTTGGTATCATGTAATGGAGAATAAGAGTTGGCATCACAAAATGCCCCAATATCTAAAAAGAGGAAGAAAGGATATGAAATGATAAGAAGCAAAAAAAACTCCATATAGTGTCTAAATGGATTCAAGTTGTCCAAGAATATTATGATAGGGGACATGATGCTTGAAATAAATGAATAAAATGCTAAGAATAAAAAATAAATAAGTAAATCAGCAAATAAAGAAAGTAAAAAAAAGTACAGAGTCAACTAGGTCAACCTAGTAGAGAAAATAAGGGTTAAAAACTATATTGGGTCGACCTAGTTCAGTGAACAAAGGTTGACAAAAGAGTGAACATGGCCTATAAATAATATAGGGTCAACTGGATCAATCTAGTATAGTGAACAGAGGCTAGAAAAAATTACAAGGTTGACTAGTTTGACCCAGTATAGTAGATAGGGAAAATTAGAAAGTCTATAACAAATTATGAATTGAAACAATATAATTTTTACAAGTAATTTAAAAAGTAATAAAAGTATGGAAAACATATGATGAAAATAATGATGAAAAATAATGAAAGAATAAAATAAGGTGAACACCAAAATGTATTATGAAGGTGAAGCCAAAGTAAATAACATACTAAGAAGAAAGAAACAAAAATGGAAACATGAAGACAATCCAACCAATGGTGGGATAGGATTCACGTTGGGTTCACCATAATGTATTATGAAGGTGAAGCCAAAGTGAAGACAATACTAAGAATAAATTGGAAACATGAAGACAATCCAACTAGTGCTGGGATAGGATTCATGTTGGGTTCACCTAAATGTATGAAATCAGAAATGTATCATGTCTATAAATCAATCCTAGCTTAGAGAAGATAGAATATACCTACACTTCTAATTGGGGATACACTTGTTAAGAGGGAGCATGACCAATATGGGCATCCACTGGACCTAAATAGGGGATCGCTTATCACAAGATATCATTCTAGGAAGGTTTCCAAAGCCTATAGTCTAACAAAATCACACAACAAACCTAATGGAATCCTAAGGTTTAAAACATTCACCTATTGTAATATGCAAGAGAGTAAATCTAATCTAGTACACACCAAAGCTTGTGGCACAAATTAGGAGTTAGAAACAATAAAACAAACATGTATAGGTAACCTCAATTAAATTATGTATGAGTAATACCCTAATACATAAAATTATGAAAGATAGTATTATTCAAGCCAACACTTATGCTTAGTCTATCTACTAAAAGAGAGGAAAACAAAGTTAGAATATACTTATCTGAATGTGAACCCATCGAGACTCAATCTCTCCCTTAGCCAAAGGGTATTCTCAAGAGTTTTTTGTAGTTTGCAAGGATCACTAAGAAATGCCAAAGCATCCATAAGACTAGAGTTTCCAAATAAGAAACTTAAGCTAAGTCTCCTCAAGTAGAAGGGTGGAAGAGAAGACTGTGAAGAAGTACAAGTGAATAATAAATCTTTATTGCACATGAAATAATGAAAAAATGATCTTATATTTATAGGTGGGTTTTTCCCTAAATCCTTTTAGAAATGTAGATTGTACAGGGTCGACCTAGTTGACCCAATGTGTTTTTTAGGACAATTCACTAGGTCTAAGCTAGGTCAGCCAAAAGGCTAACAAACTAAAAAAGTGAAAAACACCCCTAAATTGTAGTGGGTCAACCCAGTTGACCTAGTACATCCAAGTGACCAAATTGGGTTTAAGACAAGAAAAGGAGGGATGGACAAAGGAAAATACTATAGAAATATGCAAGGGAGGAGAAATAGATTAGGGAATGGTTTTAAGAACTAGTTAGATTGGTAATAATGTGGAAATAAGGGACAACAATCATATGAAGCATCAAAGGTCTACCCAAACCTTTTTTGGTGCACCCCTTATGGCATGCACTTAGAGATATTGAGTTCCTACAAGATGTAAATCATCATTATTTGATAAAAGTTTAAAATATTATGTGTATACACTGCCCCTCTACCCTGCCCTGTACCATGATAGGGAGTATACCTAGGGTGTTTCCCTCAGAACCCACAAGGATATATATAATTTAACCTTATAAGGGGTGTGGAAAATGAATATGTAAATGGGATTTTAGTCTTGTTTTAGTACAATAAATAAAATTCAAAACAACACACTAAAATCCTAACACCTCTAACCTAGATAGTAGGGAGAGGTTAGGTAACAAGTAAACATATGAAAGCATAACAAAAACATAAAATAATACACTTTTTTACCTTAGTTATAGCTTATAACATGGATTATTTAATGAATTTCTTGGCTTTTGCATCAATAAATCTTTGACAATGAAGCTTGCTTGGCTCCTTCTCTCCTTGGTAACTTGGCTTTGATCGTTTGGCTTATGATTTGAGCATGGTAACACTACTTGAAAGACATATAGTAATTATAACACTACATAAAAATATCTTGTTGAAGATATTTTTACATAATAAATTTTCACCAAAATAGGTTATAATTCAATAGGCATGGCCTTGTATTTATATCTTCAAGAATTAACTCTCACCCAAGGTGAGTTAAGGTTGAGAATGGGTTCAAACTAACCGTAGGTGAGTTGAGACTAACTCTAGTTGAATTAATATTTTTCATATAATTATGATTTTTAATTACTAGGCAAGGATCTCAAATTAGATATTTTGGGATATTTTGAAAGAGCTTGACAACTCATAAAGGCAATGATGAAAGGTTTGATATTTTGATTTTTGAAATTTCCATTTTTAAATATGCATTAATTACAAATGGATAATTCAACTAAGTATTTAATCTTGATTAATTAGATTATTCATTTTTATAATAATTTTATATCTTTTAATATTTAATCTAGTGCCCCACTTAAAGGGTCTATAGGCCAAATTACCAGTTGTTACGTCTCAAGGTGATTAGGGATAAATCCATGAGAGGTTATTATTATATATGGGATAGTATCCCAAATAGGGATGCCTCAACATGATTCTAAGATTTTATGAATGATGTATAGACAAAATTAAGATGTTTAATGATTCCTATTCTAAATTTATAATGTTTGGTAGGAATCAGTCTGAAATATGGTAAAAAACTAGTTGTGGCCAAAATTGGATGTCTATAGTTTACCCCTATTTGGGAAGGCATTAAAATCTATATTCATAGTAACATCATCTAAAATAATGAAAATTTTTTTAATAAGGAAGGAAGATAATGATTGAATAAGAAGATCCAGACAATGTTTAAGAAGCCTAGAATGATGCTCCCTTGAGGGAGTGGCTGACACATACGATTTATGGATGGTACCTAAAAAATAAGTAAGAAAAAGAATGAAATAAACCCATGGGTGAGATTAATCCAATTGAGATAATGCTTGCATGAATTGATTTAAAAATTACTAATTTTACCAAAGGTGGTTATAATCAATAACAAAAGTTAAAATAATAATTTAACCAAAGGCATTTATAATCATTTAGATAGGCACATGCCCTAGTAGGGCAGATGAGTTGAAATAATGATTTACCCACAAGTAATTATAATCATTAAGATGATATGTATTAAATAATTATTTTTTGGTTATGCCCTAGTAGGGTGGATTAGCAAGCATAACTTAAGGATGTAACCTATTATATAGATTAAAGATGAGTGGGTGTAAATTTAGCTGTGATCATATAATAATTAAATAAGCCACAAACAACCAAGAACATGAGGATACATAAAGTGATGAAATAGATGATTAAAATAATAAAGTTTCTCAAGTTGACTCGAGATACATCATTTATTCAAGCACTATCTACAAAGTCTAAATAGACCTCAGGCCAATATCATTCACCCAAAAATGATAGAAAATGAAATGAGGAATAGAATAATAGGAAATGATCAATGTGAATGATTTAATTATACCTAACCAATGTGGGTATACTCATTCTTATTATCATGAATATAACTGAAATGAAATAATAGGTTGAGTTGATTATGAAGGGTGGGAAGATTTACCAAGCTTACCAAGGGGAAGCCTATGTGGCACCATTGAGTGTAAGATTTTTTGAGATGGTTTTTGTTGTATCATGTGATGGTAGACACCATGATAACTTAGACTAAATATTCATATGGACTGACACTCAATCCAATAAACAATAAAAAAAAATGTACCAATGATAAAACCATGGTGACAATGTGGATAGACTCAAGAATAATGCATAAGTAATCACCCAATGAACTCATATAGACTGAGTCAAGGCACAACAACAAAATCAAAAAAATAAGTAAATAACTAAGCAAATAAATGCACATAAATCTTGAAATTAAAAATAATATAAAGCATCTTGTCATCAACCAAGTCAATATATATGCATGTAGGCTTAATGAAATGATAAATGGGTGGTGCCCCCAAATAAGGATATATGTAAAGAGAAGGTCACACCCTTAATGGTAGTGGAATAGATTATAACTAACAATAGATTTACCCCACTATGGCATATTGAGGATGACTAATTGGGTTTGAATAGGACAAATATTTTTGGATTTTAAGGCTTTATATCTTGCTAGTAGACAAAAAGCCAATTTTTTTATTTTTAGGATTTTGAAATGTTTTTTGGAATTTTTGGGGTATCTAAACTCATTATATATTGACAAGATACCACTCATAAAATAGAGAGAGCATTGGTTTAGGTTTCTTGCAAATTGGTAAGAGCATATGGAAAAGGTGGATTAAAGTGAGCTTAATATTAATCAATCACTACCTACATAGTCCCAAAATGATTGCAAGTCACTGTAGTTATTCCTACACAAAAGGTGGTGAGATATAACTAGGTCACAATAAGTTCACAAATTTAGATAAATGACAAGATAAAAGATAATAGAAATGGTGAGGTGATGTAACAATGCATTGTAAAGGTTATATTCCTAATTTTCCCATAGGTGGTTATAATTAGGAAATAATGGCAAGGCCAATGGTAATAATTTACCCATAAATGGTTATAATTAGTAACACAAGGTGAAAAACTAATTTTCCCAAAGGTAGTTATAATTAGTAACACTAGTCAAGTGTAAATGAAATGCGTAATTGCTAGATCTACTATCTTACTACTTTCATATATTATCATTTGAACACAAAATTCTAAAACTATTGAAACTAGATCAAAATCCATTTGCGTAAGGTGATAAAATACTTAATGAAACTAAGGTCAAAAAGGTTAGGTAGGGTATTTCAAGATAGTTTTGGTGAATAGTGATGGTATGGGAAGATGGTATTGGGTAAAACATAAAGAAGATAATATGAGGGAATTGGATATAATTGTAATAGGGTTGCCCCAAAGTGATAAGGTAAGGTAAATGGAAAGGTATGAAAAAATGTTAATGGAAAGGCAAGGGGGATGGAAAATGAAAATGGAAAGGTAAATGGTAAGTCAAAGGTATGGTTCTACTATTCTTATTGATGTGGAGATGCACATCTTGATCAACCTATGATACAACTAGAATAGTAAATTTTTTTAATTGCTAGCCCACACCTCTTATGAATAGTTTTTATATCAAAAATTTACTATATATTTGGACTCCAATAATTTTGTTGTGATATTCATTGGTTATTGATTCTATTTCCTTCAAACTTCAAGACAAGATGTCTTTGTAGCTTCTATAAAGGAAAGTGTGGCTAGGGATGGTAAATACAGATAAATATTGATTGATAGGTATGTTTTGGTGATGTAAAGGTAGATGATAATGAAATGTATAATGGTTAAGAAACAAATGAATATTGGGATTTTTAGGCACACATAATGTTTTTGATTCTAGATTTGACATAATTTTGGTTGTAGTAGGGCTGAATACTTGTAAATATGCTCTCAATAGGACCATCAATTTTGTTGTTGTTTGGGCCTAAGAGTAGCTATCATATGATTATGATATAGATTGGAATTTTCATTTATTTTATCTTTAATAATGTCTTCATCAAGTAGTGAAGAACTATTGTGCTCAGTTATTGGTGCCTCAATGAGGTTTTCACCAATGATATTGTCTTGATTATCCTAAGTGCTTCCAAGAAGGTTTTACTAAGGAACATGGACTTTTGAATTTGATTGTCTTCTATAACCTCAAATAAGGTGTCATTAGAATATGATGAGTTTATAATTTAATTTACCCCTAGCACTTCTAAAAATGTTTCACTAAGAGATTATTATTCTTCTACAAATGTGGTCTTAGTCCCCCTGATATTCTTTAAATGATATGTCACCATGGATACATTTTAACAAGGTATGATTTTATCAGTCCTAATAGACATTTTTGGGAGGTATAAATTTAATATAATGGTTATGTTAGCTCATGTTAATGTCATGTGGAATGGTAATGTAATGAAAAGAGGTAACACAATCCTCATAGAAGATACTAAGATAACTAGTGTCAAATTTGAAGTAATCATCCTCAAAAACCATATAAGGATCACAAATTTATTCAAATTGATCTATGAGACATGTGTAACCAATTTTATAATAGCCATAAATGTATTTTGATTCTAAACCTGAGTCTAACTCAAAGGACTCTGAATCCAATGTTATGACTAATGTTCATTTTAATTTTCATGCTAAATATGATATTGATTCAAAAATAGAACATAACATCAATATTGATTATTCATTTGGTGTGGATGATATTATAATTATGTCTTATTAAATTTTTGGTTTTGGACAAGTAATGGCTTGTGATGGCATAATTGGATCCACAAAGACTAGTTTGTCAAAGTGAGACTCCTCAATGAGGGGGGGAAAGGTCAAGAGACAACTCCATAGAGACTAGCTTGTAAAATGGAGGCTCTTTAAAAATATGACAATGGTCAATATAATGATTTTACCAAAGGCATTTATGATTATTAATAAATGACTCAGTAAAGACTAGTTTGTTAGAGTGAGACTCTTCGATAACAGGGATAGTATCAAAAGGTGATTCATCATAAGTTAACTCATCACAAATAGATGTTAAAACAAAAACATCATGGATTGGTTGGTTCTCTTATCCTTTGTTTACAAGTAGTTTTTAAACACCATTTTTTAACACATCTTGGTCTTTGAATGAATTATTGCCTCTATTGGAGAGGTGTTGATTGGCTTTGTTGTGGCTCAAAGACTAGCATCAATTTTCTAAAGTGGGGGAAGGTTAGAAATGGATAAAAAATGGTAAATATTTAGGTAATTTACACTTTTTAAACAATATCATATAATATGGGCTTAAAAAACACTGGTTTCCACTCTAGGATGGTAGCTATGACCTGTCTAGTCATAATTGCATAGCCTTGTTGGGATAACAAGCTACCATGGTTCTAAGGGCTTAGAATGGTAATGGTAGGGCATTGAAAGTTTGGTTTTATCATAATCCAAATGAATAGGTCTTGTAATGGTAATGGTATGGTGTTGAAAATCTTGGTTACTATCGTGACCTAAAGGATGAGGTTTTGGAATGGTAATGGTAGGCCATTGTGAATCTTGGTTGTTATCTCAAGATAAAAGATCAGGTCCTAGAATGGTAATGGTAAGGCATTATGAATCTTGGTTTCTATCTTGATCCAAATTAAAAAGTATTGGAATGGTAATTTTATGTATTTGTGAATCTTGGTTACTATCATGAGCTAAATGACAAGGTTCTGGAATGGTGATGGTAGTGCATTGTAAAGCTTGGTTACTATTGTAAGCCAAAGGATGAGGTCTTAAAATGGTAATGGTAGGGTGTTTTGATGATTGGTTTATATCATAATCTCAATTATGATTTACTATAATGGTGATGGTATATTTTTACTAAAGCAGAGCTATTCTCTCAGCCTGTAATTCTCCTTTACTTTACTTACAAACTTGCAAAGCTTCCTTAGCCAACACTAGGCCAATCTTGTCCAAAAGGACCAAACTAAAATACCTATGTGATTAAAAGTTTTAAGGAAATAAACAAAATATATCACACTATATAAAATAATATAAAACTACTTTCATCATCCATTTCCTTTTTTTTCACTCAAAAGTCATTATCTTGCTTTCACATGCTACTAGCCCTGTTTCAAGACAAATTCACTATTATATTACATAAAACAACTCTTCATGGAAAAAAAATAGGTTTTTGAGTACCATTTATCAATATAATTCTATTCACAAAATTTCAAGTTAGGTTAATTTGAAAATAGTACCTGTAGGCTTACTTGGCTTCCCAATTAACCCTCTAAATGGACAAACCTCCTTGGTCTGAGCAAAGTACAGTAAATATATGGAAAATATTTAAATTTATAAGCACAAATTATACTAATTCATATTCATCACCCTTTTTTTCAATCTCAAACTCAACACAAATACTCTTTCCTTCTTTGGCCTATCTCACTAGGTCTCTTTTAGACCTAAACCAACTCAATCCTTTAAAATCCATATAGATGGGTCCATACATTTCTAAAACCATAAAAATAAGTTGTATAATATAAATATTGACAAGATTAATTTTTTTTGAGATATTTGGATGGTTAAATCTCTTTTTATACCCCAAACCCTAAATCTAGTGTTTATAGGCCACTATGAAGGCCGAGAGCATACTAATTGGAATATATTTCACTTTAAGAGGTTTAAAAAACCCAATACACTTGAATTAGGTCTTCAATTACCCTATAAAACTTAACCAATACTAAAAAGGTGTTCTTAAATCCATTATCTTTGTTTTCAACTCAAAAACTCATTTTATTGTGACAAGAATTTGGCTCTCTATAGGCCTAGGTTTTGTTTAGAGGAAGTTCACATAATGTAAAGCATAAAATGTTTTAATAAGGAATTTCCACACATTCATATGGATTATATCCATATCTGCCCCATCATTTATCATCAATTTCAAGACTCTTTAATGGAAAATAACTCACTCACAGTACACAGTCCAATTAGTCACAAACTGTTATAGAAAACAAGGGTTGTTTGTTTTGCACCAGGATTTATAGACTCACCAATGTTTCTTACATATTCACTCATGTATTATCTCCATTAAAATACTTTCACATGCTATATTTATACATGTTTTTATATTTCTCTACAACTTAATCAACACATACACACATGTCATAAGACTATGTTATCAAAACATGGTATAACATGCTTGTTACCATTCAAGGATTTAAAATCAGCATGCAAATTATCTAAAACATTACAAAGTTTTAATACTTACTTATCAAGGCACATATTTCTCACCATCATTATAAAACAAATTCATTACATTAAACTTATCCTTCTTTCACATTACCAACACAAAATATATAAAATTGTAGGGTAAGCAGATTTACTCATAAGCATTCTTAAACTCAATTTTGAAAGCATATTCTCATCATGTCAATATTATTAAACACTCCCTAGACTCAACATGTCCATAAAAAATTTATATCAAATGAATATTTTTTCATTACATAAAACATGGACTTACACAATCCTACATGCAACTTTCTTGGCAAGCCTTCTTTTTCCTTATTATCTACCTTGTTTCTCCTCTTAATGCCCTTTATATGGATTTTACACTCTATATACATTTATACTATCAAATATAATCTAAATAAAAAATCCTATAACCATTTATTAAAACAAGAAACTTCCATTTACTCTAAAACCCACGTAGGGTGGTAAACATTAAGATTATCAACTCACTTTCCCAACATGACATAAGACATTCAAAACCAACTTATGACCTTTATGAGACCATAAAAGGTCTATTACAACATTTGTCATCAATTACACATCATATATACTTACTTAACCCACTCAAACATTATGAACATTTTAAATTCCATTTTGGCAAGAAAACTAACTTGGATTCAAATTCAAATATGCACTCTCTTGAAACACATTTCTAGACCATTTGTGTGCATTCCAAGATGATCCTGCATCATACTTCCAAGCATAAAAAATAACTTGACTCCAATGTTCTTCTTCATTCAAGTTTTCATACAAATGTGTGTGTTCCTTGATACCTCACATATGCCTTTTCTTCCTCAGCCAAGTCCTCCTTTATTCTCTCACCTACTACTGCTCATACTATTGCTTATACCTACAATTACTCTTCTTTCTTTGCTTGATAACTTCTCTCATGTCATCCACTATCACTTATCTTTCTTCTATGCTTAACAAGGCATAAATGAATTCTAATTCATCTTCTATTTCTTCATTGAGTGACTAAATTACTCCCTTAACATCATTTTCTCCTTTTTCTATCTCTTTACTATGCCTTTCTCTTTTAGAAACAACTACAAACTATCTTTTCTCATCTTTACACTATTTTTCTTGCATGGGTACTGTTATTGCCCCATCTCTTGTCAAAATTTAGACTTGATTCTTGACTTGGTTGCTCACTTTATTCATACCTGCATATAAAAACTCAAATACAAAGTTAACTATGAAACAAAGAGACAATAATGTCCCTTTAAATGCCTCCTGAATTGACAACTTTTTATTTTCTTTGTCTTCTTCTTCAAGTGCTTGTTTTGGCTTTGTTTTTTCTTTCCTCTTCATCTTCTCCACTATGAGAACTCTTTTTTCTACTTATTCATCCTCATGTTTCTCTCTTAGTAACTTGATTTTGTCCAAACCTCCATGGGCTTTTCTATTCATATTTACCTTCTTCAAGGTATTCATCTCAAGTCTTCTCCTCTTCATAAGCAGATTTATTGGCCACTTCACTCTTTTTTTCATCACCCATCCTTTCTTTGGGCCTTTTACCTCTTGTTTTCAAACCCATTTTTCACAATATTCTATAAACTCCATCATCCCAATCTCCAAAATCATCAAATCTTTCTTTAATTCACTCATTTCTTTGTCCTTTTTTATCTCTTCTTTTTCTCTTCCTGACTTCTCTCTCTTGTGGTTGTTCATCTAAACCCTTTTTGTCATTTATTTATTCTTTTCACTCACCATATTTTTTCTTGACCCTCACTTGGAGTCACACTCATCTCTCACTCTTCTCCATTGGTCACCCCTAGAACTTCCTTTACTTTCCTCACCTGGGACTATCTCTCTTCTCTTCTCAAGCTCTCTTTATGAGCTTGTCTCTTCCTTAAGCTTGTTAATAGATCTTATACTTTAGGGATGACACTTCACCATTAAATATTTTATATAATTCATGCATGAAAATCACTAAATAAATCATAAACCATACCTTCGTTATCTACTATCTCTTAATAAGAATCCATACCATCTACCTTCTCAATCTGCCTTCTTGCCTCTTTTCGAAAAATCCTTGTCAATCATGCAACATGCATTAATTACCAAAAAAATACATTTGAAAACCTATTCATAGATTTTATATATGGATCTGATACCAAATTATGTATATATGTTCCCTTATTCTGCAATTCTCCCTTACTTTGCTTGCAAACTTGCAAAGCTCCTTGGCCAACACTAGACCAATCTTAGCCTAAAGGACCAAACTCAAACACCTATGAAAT
Source organism: Torreya grandis (assembly GCA_037957365.1). NCBI lineage: Eukaryota > Viridiplantae > Streptophyta > Pinopsida > Cupressales > Taxaceae > Torreya > Torreya grandis. The sequence continues at coordinate 897,499 of JARHVA010003383.1, read as the reverse complement.
TAAAAGTTATAAGGAACTAAAAATAATCTATCACTCTATATTAAATCATATAAAACTACTTATATCATCCATTTACTTTATTTTCACTCAAAAATCATTATCTTGCTTTCACATGCTACTAGCCCTATTTCAAGCCAAACTCGTTATTTTATTTCGTAAAAAAACTCTTCATGTAAAAAAAAAGGTTTTTGAGTACCCTTTATAAATTTAATTATATGTTTTTGTGTGTGTGTGTGTGTGTGTGTGTGTGTGTGTGTGTGTGTGTGTGTGTGTGTGTGTGTGTGTGTGTGTGTGTGTGTGTGTGTGTGTGTGTGTGTGTGTGTGTGTGTGTGTGTGTGTGTGTGTGTGTGTGTGTTTGTATTTAAGGTTAGGTTACTTTAAAAAAATTAGTACCTGTAGGCTTACCTAACTTCCCAATTAGCCCTCCAAATGGATAAACCTCATTGGTCTGAGCAAAGTATGATAAATATAGGGGAAATAATGACATTTTTTGGAACCCATTATCCTCTTCCAGCTTAATCACCCCTTTTTAAATATCAAAATCAACACAAATACTCTTTCTTTCTTTGGCCTATCTTAATAGGTCTCTTCTAGGCCTAAACCAACTCAGTCCTTTAAAATCCATATAGATAAGTCCATACATCTCTAAAACCATAAAAATATGTTGGATAATATAAATATTGACAAGATTTTTTTTTTTAAAGAGATTTAGATTATTAAATCTCTTTTTATACCCCAAACCCTAAATATAGGGATTATCGGCCACTATAAAGGTTGAGAACATACTAATAGGCATATCTTTCACTTTAAGAGGTTTAAAAACCCTAATACACATAAATTAGGTATTTAATAACCCTATAAAACTTCACCAATACTCATAAGGTGTTCTTAAATCCATTGTCCTTGTTTTCAACTAAAAAACTCATTTGATTGTGATAAGTATTTGGCTCTCTACAAGCCTAGGTTCTATTTAGAGGAAGATCACACAATGTAAACCATAAAAGGGTTTAATAATGACTTTCCAAAAATTTATATGACTTATCTTCATATCCCACCAACCTTGATAATCAATATCAAGACTCTTTAATGGCAAAGAACTCACTCATAGTACACAGTCCAACTAATGACAAACTATTATAGAAAATAAGGTTTATTTATTTTACATAAATATCTATAGACTCACCAGTGTTTCTTACCTATTCACTTATTTATTATCTCCATTACAAAACTTTCACATGGTCTCCTTCTCCATGTTTCTTTATGTTTCTCTATAATTTAATCAACACAAGCATACACACAGGTTATAGGATTGTGTTATCAAAATAGGGTATACCAGGTCTATTACCATTCAAGGATTTAAAATAAACATGAAAATTATTTAAACCATTAAAAATCTTGAATACTCACTTATCAAGGCATAAATTTCTCACCATCATTCTTAAACAAGTTCATTACATTAATCTTGTCCTTGTTTCACATTACCAAAATAGAATATATAAAATTACAAGGTAAACATATTTACTCATAAGCATTCTTAAACTCAATTTTGAAAGCATCTTCTCAACATGTCCATCAAAATTTTATATCAAATGAAGATTTTTTTCATTACACAAAACATGGACTTACACAGTCCTACATGTAACTTTCTTGGTAGACCTTCTTTTTCTTTCATGTCTACCTTATTTCTCCTCTTAATGCCCTTCTTATGCACTAAACACTTTATATGCCTTTTTACTATCAAATAGACTCTAAATCAAGACTCCTATAACCATTTATTGAAACAAGAGACTTCTATTTACTCTAAAACCCATGTAGGGTGGTAAACATTAAGGCTACCACCTTACTATCCTAACATAGCATAAGACATTCCAAACCAACTTATGACCTTTATGATACCATACAAGGTCTATTACAACATTTACCATCAATTAAACATCACATACACTCACATAAACCCACTAAAACATTATGAACATTTGAAATTCCCTTTTGATAGGACAACTAACTTAGATTCAAATTCAAATTTTCACTCTCTTAAAACACATTTATAGACCATCTGTGAGCATTTCAAGATACCTCTACATTAGTTAAAAAGTTTGGTTGATATCACAAACCAAAATATGAGGTTTTATAATGGTAATGGTAGGGCATTGGGAAGCTTGGTTTTTATCATGAGCTGAAGGAGGGTTAATGGAATGGATAGGGTATTGGTTACCATTAACATTTAAAGGGAAAACTTAGTACATTAATTATTTCACAAAAGGAATCACTGAATACTTTGATTGAGGATCTTGGTTTTATTTTCCCAATTGGGTATTGTAAGGAGGATAAGGATCCATCTCACAAACTACATCTTCATCAAGGGGTCTTTAAAAAAGTCATATTTTATGACCATGTTATTGTAAAATGGATTGTACATAGCTCTACTACAAGTTTAATGAAACATACCTAAATCAATGATGAATGTTTCATAAAAATTCCTAGAGTTATACAAACTCTAAAAAATAAGGTCCAAAGGAAAATGGTCTAAACATAATCTAACTTGGTCTAAGGAATGGAGTTGTATTTATAAAATGGGTTAGTGCTAAGACTTGGTAAAAAGAGTCTAACATTAAATTTCTAACATCAAATTTTTTTACATTAAAAGATTAAGTAGATGAATAAAAAATGGAATTCAAAATTTATGTAAAAAGTATTTCAAACAAGTTTTATCTAAAGAAAACAAAAGTTTTTAGGTCTTTTGGAAAACAAGGCACAAAAGATAGGCTAAAAATAGGCATTGCTAGGTCTTTTGGGAACAAGGCACAAAATCTAGACTTTAAAAAAAACAAGGTCTGAAAAAGAAAGATATTTATCTTAAAAAATTGAAACACTTTGACATAAACTAGGCATTCAGATTTTTTTTAAAAAAACTTGATTATTTGGCAAAAGGTAATGGACTCTAGTCATATGGAAGACAGACTACTTCCCAAAATATAGGCACAAAAATAGTTTTCAAATTGAATAAAGAATTAACCTAAGTTACATAACCTAAAAGTGAAAGGAAATTTTTATAAGCCAAAATTACACAAGGCCTAGATATAAACCAATCACTGTTGCAATCTAAACTTGTCAAAGATAATTTCAAACTCAACTTAGAAAACTAGGTTTCTTAAAATGGACAATATAAATAAGAATGAATGACATAATGGAACTAGGCATATATCCAAAAGGCACATATGGGATAAATATTTTGAATTTGGACATAAGTCAACAAGTCTTTGAAATAATTCAATTATTGTAACAATGTTATCTCACTCTAAAGATTGATAAATGGTTTTTTTCAAGACTCCAAGGCACAATACTCGAAATGAATTAGGAAGTGTAATGGCACCCTTTTCAAACAAATGACACACACACAAAAGGTTTTGAAAAAAGAATAAGGCAAAGGTGTGACATCAAATGGATGGCGTAACACCTCTTTAAACAAAGGAGTAATGGACAAATAAGACTCATGGTATGAAAAACAAACAAGTTAGACTCAAGACCATATAAGTAAAAAAGGGACCATTTTGAATAATTTGGACTTATTACTAGTCCAACTCTAAAAAATATTATTAAAAATAAGCCTAAATTATTCAAAAAAATAGTTTTAAATTATATCTAATGCAATATATGGGGAATTTATCTAAATTATTACCATAATACTATTTTAGTTTATTTGGAATATATGAAAATTATTCATTTTATTACATTCTCTCTAGTCCAATTTGGGGGGAATAAGTCAATATTATCTAAAATGGTCCTTAAAATGATAAAATGACAAAAACACCTAAGTGTAACATCCTAACTCCTAAAATTGAAGGTTGCATAGTAATGTCAAATTTCATCTATATAATTACTCTTGAAAGTATTTTAAATTATTAATTCAAAAAGTAAAAATGTATGAAAGTAGGGTTTTTTAGGCCCCCTCTTCTCTCAAGAGTTCATACTATGACATGGAACTTTAAGCTACTTGCCCTACATCAACAGTATGTTTATAGTAAGTGGGGTTGACTAAACTATTTTTTCATTTGTTTCTAGATGGTCCTAAGTGTGGCTAACACTAGAGATGTAATAATGTCATTTTTATCCATGTCAATCAGTTTGTTGTAAAAAGGTCTTGTCTTTGTCAAAACCACTACATCTATTAATTTCTTAGTTTAGTGTGATGTCTGAGTTTCCCCTACATTATGAGGTTGAGTACCACTATCAAAACTTGTTTTAACTACTCAAGACAAGCATCCTAATGGGTCACCCTCAATTTATATACCCCATCATGGAGTGGGGTTGAAACAACATTAGGAGATGAATTCTCAAGTCAACGCTTCCCTAGAGAATTTGTGAGGAGGTGATGAACTCCTGATCACAACATAAAATGCATGAAATAAAAACAAGTGGAAGGATTTTAAATTTGTTTTAAGGTCACCCAAATCATGCAAATTTGGGGTGGGCCTTAGCAACTTTCCTTCCATTATTTTTGACTAAAGTGATAAAATGCAAAGAATGAGTATTTTTTATCACCTTAGTTCCATAAAGGGGATAGGGGGAGAGGATGCATCACTTATCTTTCTAAACAAACACTTCAATAAACAAGCATGAAATGAAAAACTCTTATGATTATTTAATTAATGTGAAATTTCATTTTATGGCACCAAAATTAAGTATGTTGTGAAATTTGAGCCCCTTGGCATTTGTTGTCAAAAATTTTTGAAAAACAAAAAATACAAGAAAAAATATTTTTAAAACACCAATTTGAAATGTGAAATTTACAACTTAGCATGTTTTAAATGTCTTCCTCTTAGATTTTGGGTCCTACAAAACAAGTTTGGTAGTCATTTTTATTAGAAGCAAAACATGATTTAATAAATGGCTTTTCAAATATTTATCTTGCGTTTCTAAAATTTTATATAGAGTGAAAAACTATAGAAACCTAGAGTAATATTATGACTTTTCTTATAAAACCATGATTGTTAGGATAATACCATAACTTACCTGTAAAACATAGAGTTAATGCAATATCACTACTATCATGACAAAAATATTAAAAAATAAAATCAATATCACTAATCGTAGAGTCATGATAATGCAAATTAACCGTATGGCATTAAATGATTACTAAGTAGACCTCTAGGAGTTAAATAATATCAAAACTTGAATTGTCATGATATTATAATATCATAGAAGTTTAAATGATATTAGGTCATGATATTGTAATACCATGACTTCCTCTACAAACAAAAGTAAATATTTAGAAAGTTGTAATCGTTAGGAACAAAAATGTGAAAGGTAAGGCAAAAATATATAAATAATAACAAAACCATGATTGTGGAAATAGTGATATTGTGTAATATCATGATCTCAGAAAGCAAAATTATGATTGCACAGAGAAACTTTGTGACTTCCAAAAAAATGTCTTTAAGCCTCCAATTTTCACCTATTTTAATTAGTAATCTTAAATTTTTACATGAAAATTATTAGGAGAATGCTCTAAAAGGCCTTGGGAGCAACTTTGTGGGGTGCATGTCTCACTAGGTGTTCCAACATGTAGACAAGGAATACATAGAGGGGAGATTAGTCTTGTGTTATTCCAAGAAATAAAACTCAAAACAACATACTAAAATCACAACAACTTTAGCCTAGACACTAGGGAGAGCTTAGGTAACAAGTAAACATATGAAAACACAATAAAAACATAAAAGAATAAACTCTTTTACCTTTTATGGAGCTTCAAACATGGCTTGTTGAATGTCTTGCTCATATTATTCATCAAGAAGTCTTTGACAATGAAACTTGCTTGGCTCCTTCTCTCCTTGGCACTTTGGATTTAATTGATTGGATTATGATTTAGGCATCCTAACACTACTTGAATGACATTTTGGAATTATAATACTACATCAAAAGAGCTTGTTGAAGATATTTGTGCATAATAACTTTGCACCAAAATAGCTTAGAATTCAATAGGCATGGCCTTGTATTTATATCTTCAAGAATTAACTCTCATCCAAGGTGAGTTATGGTTGAGTTTAAACATGAAATGGGTTCAAACTAATCCTAGGTGAGTTAAAACTAACTCCAGTTGAATTAATAGTTGTCATGTAATTATGATTTTCAATTACCAGGCATGGCTCTCAAATTAGATATTTTGGGTTTGAAAGAGATTGACAACTCATAAAGGCAATGATGAAAGGCTTGATATTTTGATTTTTCAAATTTCCATTTTTAGATATTCATTAATTGTAAACAGATAATTCAACTAAGCATTTAATCTTGATAAATTAGATGATTAATTTTGATTAGAATTTTACCTCTTTTAAGATTTAATCAAGTGCCCCACTTAATCGGTCCATAGCCCAAATTACCAATTATTATGATGCAAGGTGATTAGGGATGAATCCATGAAAGGTTATTTTTGAATAAGGGATAGTATCCAAAATAGGGATGCATAAATTAAATTTTGAGCTTTGATGAATGATGCAAGGATAAAATTAGGGAATTTAATGATTTCTAGGCTCAATTTGAAATGTTTGGTAGGAATCAGTCTGAAGTCTAGTTGAAATCCAGTTGTGGCTAGAATTAGATGTCTACAAAGGGAACTATGCATTAACCTCACAAAGGTAACTACCCATTAACCTTGTTAGGGATGCCACCCCTAGTCCCATGTATTGTGGCCCCTCATCCAAAGACATTATAGTGTAAAATTATGTTACTTTTTGGGTGTTTTATTTAGGCTTATTAGACTAACATTTTGTTTATTATATGGGTAAATATATAATTGATTTTGAATTTCTAACATCTTCTTTTGTAGGTCATATATTGGGTCTAACATCTTGTCTTTCATGTTACCCCTCAAGATTGTTAATCAAACTACTAATTATTTTCTTGGAAGATGCCTATCAAAGATATTTTAGCATATTAAAACTCATTTTTGTTTGTATAAAATTGTAAAATAATATTTTTTTAAATTATTTTGTATATATCTTGTATATTCTTTTATATATCTCACATCTAATTAATCAGTTAATTAATCTCTTTTTGGTCTGCTTGTTTGCCACCTAAGGGTTACAGTGGTGTATGCTCTCCTCATTGCATCCTTGTGGTGATTATTGGAGGATAAAAAACAACTAATACACCCCCACCCACTTTTATTTTATAGGAGCAACATGATGTGTAATTTACACCCATGCACTTGTCATACTCTTAGGGTGATAATTACCATGGATTTTACCACCATGCATTAATCCACACTTCATATTCTGGTGGAGTATAAATATTAGGGATAATTATCATTAGGCTAAGTGGTTGAACTCATATAGGTCATATATGAATGGGAATAGTTCATTATTTTAACTAGGCATTAGACAAAACCCTACATGGACTTGGGCCCCATCATACTAGGCATATATTAGGGATTCCCCTTGAGATCCCATTTAACCTAGCTCAAGACCTTTTAGCCATAATAGGTGACTTGTTACTATATTTAGTATTAGATCCAAAATGATCATCATCTGTAGATAGGATTAAGAGGGTTTAAGATTTTCCATAATGGGTCATCAGCCTATAGCCTTACCTGCAAAGCTATTAAATAGTGTAGTCATTAGGTTACACATCCACATCAATTCACTAATCTTAGGATTGTGGTTTTCTTGATTTGGTGTGTGTAATGCTAGACCCATGTTGTTTTTGAGCTAAGTAATATTTTCAACCAAACCTATACACACCTATCTAGGCATTTCTTATATCATTATCTTGTATATTCTTACCTTTATCTTGTACATCCTTCATCTTGTATAAACCTGTCTATTTTGTAAATTCCATCATCTCATTTCAAAACTATCTTAATCCAATTTTGTTTTTACATCCTTATCCCACCCTTATCAAACCATTTCCATCTCAATCCCATCTTATTTTGTTGGATTTTAGGTCACACACATATCCAAGCCATCCCCATCTCATTCATCATATGTATATACTTACCCTTGTATCCCATTATCCCATCACTTAATCACATATCCATCTCACCTTGAGAAGTTTATTTTATGATTTTGAGTTAGTCCTCTTATTTTCCATCTATATCATCCTATCATTCTTGTCTATTATCCCTCATTCCCTTGGCTAGATCTCATACTTAGTCGATGTCCTACTAGCATCTTATCACTTTGTTAGTTTCAATATAGCATCCAATCATCATCTTGATAATTTCAACCAAGGAACCTATCAAATCCCCAATCCTTTTTTCTAGTTTGAAAACTAAGCATTATTGATAGGTCATTATCACCTATCATACTATCAGTCTAAAATTTGATACTAATATTTAATCCATTAGTCTATCTCATCCTCATTATCACATATTATACTAGCTTAATCATTAATCCTTACTTTTTTCAAGGACCATATCTATCTAATCCTTAATCTACCTTCACATCAACCCCATTTTGTCATTTTCCCACCACCTATTCATCATCCACCCACATGTATTTAGACCCAATTCTCATGGACCGATATCTATTTTATAGCAAGGATGAGATCCTTTTATGATCCCTAGAAATGAGTGCTCACCTTCCCTCTGAACTCAATCCCATAAAGCCCAAATTTATGACCCAATCCTTATTTACACCTAAGCCACATACTAGTTTATCATGGTCACCCCCATTTTCCATTCATCATAATCATAGTCCTCATTATACAAGTGATAAAGTCACCTTATTTAATGAATATATCTTGGCCAACAAGGACAAGTTCATTTTATATCTATTAGAGATGGGTGTCTACCTTCACAATGATTTTGAGCCCCTAAAACTAAGGTTGCCTTCAAAGTAAGTCCATCATCAACCCTCATCCCCATCCCATTCTATCCCCCCATTCACTAGTCCTATTCATGACCTTCCCGATCAAAAAAATCATTTTTTAATAAGTATATTTCTAAAAATAAGGGGCCAATCCTCTCACTACCCCTAGAGATGGGTACCCAAATTATTAAAGGTATCAACCCCATCTAACTCACCTTACCCCTAGTTTATACCCATACACAGTCAAATCCTCCATACACCAATCTTAGTCCATCACAAATCCCCTGACTTCCTAACAAAGGGAAGCCTAGCTTGTCAACATCATCATCCTCCAATCTCATGACATCACCATCACATAATTCCACTTATAAATCCAACACTTCTACATCTAACACTATAGATAATCAATATACCCTTCTCCCAATATCCATGGAAACCTTATTTTGGAAATTGAGGTCTATAGGCATGATTGCCCACTTGAAAATAAGACCTCTAGATTTGTTTACACATGTGCCCTAATGATATCAAGAAGAATGATTTTGTATATATCATAAATTCACTAGGAAATCTATCAATTTATGTCACCCATTTAGATATTATATCCAAAACTTAATTGATAATAGTGGCATCAAAATTGGAGAGTCTAATGCATCCATGCCTACAAGTGTGAAAAATGGGGTATGCCAATAATTTCTTCTTGAATATAATAAATCTTCTCCCCTCCCTAACCAAGGTCATGACTTCAGTCCCATTTATCCTACACACATCCCCAATAAATACATCCCTATGACCCATTCACATCACATCCCCCATCTTCATAAATCATACCTTCACAAACCCAAGGTAAAAGAGGTACTTGTAGACAATCATATGTTTCCTACCAAAAAATCATCTATGGACTACATCACCTCATCAACATCCATGTTAGAGTCTACATAAGAATGGTTAGGATCATGTTTGACAATAACATTTGAATCATAAATAACATTAGAATCATCATCCCATGTAGATTATGAAGGTCCTATCAACACTTATCTCTTCGAATATGTCTCTATTATCAACTAGTCAAAAGGCATGGCTCTTGATCCATCCTAGGATTATGAAATTATAGAACAATCCTTATATGATCTATCAGTCAAATATCATCAAGTTGGATATGAATTGGATTTAAATGATAATTCCCTCAAGATTTTTACTGATCCTTTTGATATTCTTGAAGACACTTTATCTGATGTTGAGGTTAGGGATCCTAGTGACCTTTATGAGGACCATGTTACCCATTATCTCCTTAATCCACCACACATTCTTAATCATCCACCTCTCTTCCATAATCCATACATATCACTCTATGAATGGGATGAATAGGAGCATGCATCATTACATTCCCCTCCACATGCAATATCATATGCCTAATATACAACGATCCAAGTCCATTATAAGTTAATCCCATCAAATAATCAAGTCTGATATGATCTAAATTTAATTAATCAACTTTAAGATGAGTCTTATAATTGTCCAAGTCACAAAGAATCATACCCTAGTACATATATCATTGAAGTGATAGGGGTCTATCTAAATCAAAATCATTTATCGAGTCAAAATTCACTTCCCTATAGTGAATCCAATAATCAAGCACTAGGAGGCAACCCAAGTCAAAATAAAAATAAAAAATTAGTAAATCAAAATAATGCCAAAATTAATAAACATTTAGTTGACCATCCTCTTAATTGTTTGGATAATAGAATCAAAAAATCAGAAAGTCTTGGATCCCTTAATCTCATGGCACCAATCTAAAGAATTCCCCCCACTATATCTAATGGTGTATGTAATTGTCCAACCCCATTTCCACTCCCCATCCAATCATATCATCCATAATGATCATATCCCTCATTCACATCCTATATTTCTTTATCATAATCATGGCATACTCTCATCCATAACATATCTCAAATCTCTAGGTAATATTGTCACTCATAAAGGTTACAAAGACACTCAGTTGAAACAACAAGAAGATGGTAAATCAAGAGTCAATAAAGGTCACCAGGACATCTAGGAATCTAGCATCCATTGAATGGTCATATCATCACATCTCTCTAGAACATGTGTCAGTTGAAGATCCAGATAGTATTTACATTCCTACATCTTGGCCATATCTAATAAATCAAGATGCCTAAAAAGATTTAAAAAAATAAAAAAACAAAAAAAAAGTCAAAAAAATAAAAAATAAAAAATAAAAAAATCATTCATCCAACTATGAAAACCAAACTTTTGGTGCCTTGGGAAAGTACCATGATGAAAACCAATTTTTGGTGTCTTGGTAAAATAATTTGTTATCTGCATTATACCTTAACACTTGGGGGAAAATCCATCCATGTGATATATCTCTATCCATTATTCCTACCCATCATCCAACATATTTATGTTAATCATTCCTTCACATCTTGACCTTCATAAGAGAGAGGAATATGTCTTGAAAAATGTTCTAGAATCATCTTGGCATATCCTTTAATGAACAATCAGATCAATATATATCTAGTTCTTACATGATGATTTCATCTATCCCTTTTCACCATCATCCTCATCCTTTTTTAGTCCCATCTATTATTTCATCTATCCATCCTTATCTTTTTTTCTAGGATTAGTGTCCCCTTTGCTAGTAACCCCATTTTTATAGTGTACATACATATTCCAAAAGCCCCAAAAATTTGGAATATTCTAAAAACCCTAAAAATCATGAATTTTGAAAAATCCAAAAATAGTCCATGGCATCTTATATTATGCCTTTCCTCTAGTCATATCCATATCTATGCCTTTCATCTTTCACAATCACATCATTCATCCTCCTATTCTAAACCAAGTGTAAATCTAGTCTATATCAAGCTAGCATTGACCTAGTCTCACTTTCACCTAATTATTATTATGTCTCTTATCTAAATCTCCAAATACTTATGATAATCCTAATCCAAGTCCCCATATCGAAATCCTCATCCAAGCCATCACCTATTTCAAAATCCATATCCTTACCCAAGTCTTAATCCTAATCGTCATCGTTAGTCTATTCCACATCCACATCTGTCCTAAGTCCACCATCACATCATGATCATCCTAGTCCATCGCATCACCCAATCACTCATCCCATCATTAGATAAGACACTGTGGCATTACATGTAGATACTTGTGTTTGTTACTTCTGTATTATATTTGGCTTGTTTACATGTCTTTTATCATGTAAATATTTGATTGTCTTGGAATTTTGAGTCTATGTTTCATTATTGGTCAATGAATGAGGATGCTATGAGATCACCAAAGCTATAATGAGGCTTTTAATTGCCCTCTATGATGCAAAGTTTTCTATTTTCCCATGCACTTTGGCACAACAACCCCTTGGTCATACTTATATCATGGGGCAAACCATAGTATCAAAAATCATTTGGGAAAAAATAATTTTTTCAAAAGTGTAAGTGTTTTTCAAAAAATTGTGATTAATTTGGAAAAAGTCAGAAAAACATAAAACTGTTGAAAAATTTGGAAAAGGGAGAGAAACTATTTTTTTTAAAACCATAAAGGCATAGAGATAAATATTAGGCATTTAAATTTCATAAAGAATAGATACAAACTATGAGAAGTTATATGAGATTGTGCACCATCAAAATTAGTCAAATATTTTATTTCATTAATTTATAGACTATTTAATTTGCATTTCAAAATGCATACTATTGTAATTTACAAAGGAATACAAAATGGGAGGGAGCCAATGGTAGTGAGGTAGACTAGGGATCAATCAACTATTTTCTTTTATTAATTTCTAGACTATATAATTTGCATTATATTTGCATTTCAAATTGCATACTATTGTCATTTACAAAAGAACAAAAAATGGGAAGGAGCCAATGGCAATGAGGTAGATTAGGGATCAAAATTTTTAGATGTCGAATCTCTAAGGTTAGATCCTCTACTAATTTAAGAGACAATTGTAGTGTTGTACCTAACATTATCCAATAAGTCAAAGTCAGCTTCATCATAAATAGGGTCATCATTATTTTTGAGTCATTCAGATTTTGGATTGATTTTTTCAAGTTTAATTGATTGATCTTCCTTGATGGTACTTAACATTATCAAATATAATTATGTTAGAGACTTGGAAAATAATGTTTTATAAGAATATAAATCAAATTTCTATATGAATTGGGAATTAGAAATGCAAAATTCCTTAACCTTGATCTTTATTCATCTTTAGGTAAATATTGTGGTAGATAAACACCAAATCATTCATCCATTATTCAATGTGTTGATTGCATTTTTTGGAATATATTTGCTCAAACACACTCCAACTACACGTGAAATTGGGAGAACTACATTGCTAGATCAAAGTGTGTAATGCCATCCATCGAAGGTGTTTGGTTTCCTTGCCAAAGGAATCTCACCATTGTGATATAAAAATATATTTTGTCAACATCGTAATATACACAATTTAATTAAAAATTTAAATTTTTCACCGTATGTACGTAGAAAAATTATCTCCTTAGTTTGAAGGTCTTTTTCCTTGTGATGACTATTTTACTAGATCAAAAAATCCTTGCCTAATTGTACATCATAAAATCTCCAATAGCTACCTCAAAATATCCCTATGAAACATTCTCTCCATGCAGTTAAATAGGCCCTCTCTGACTTTTACATCATCACAAAATTACCCACTAAAGAACAATGTTGGATTCAATAAATATCTAGCTGCATGGTGGGGATAATGCATCTATCAATCCTATCTTATATAACTATCCTCCATATTGACATATACTTGGCACTATTATAAACCTTGTCACACTTTGGTGAAAAAGTTTCTTACCATCTATGAATGTGTGTATTATATTAAGAAATCTTGTGTGGTAAAACCTCTTTCATGCATGGAATTTATACCTATGTCATCCAAGGTCAAATTAAGACAATGTACCACATATGGAGTCTAAAACATAGTTCCATATTGGTCCATAAGAAGCTTCCCAACAACCATGCAAATAACAACATTATGTTTAATGAGCTGGAACGCATTTTATGGCCAAACTTCAATCACCACCTTATTAAATATATGAAATAGTATCTTGCCTGATTTTATCATCTCAAATTCATTGACACTCTTCATAAAAATTATGTTGATGTCACATGACATAAGGAAGTTGATGAGTTTGTAGCTTCATCTATCTATTCATCTGAAATTATAATACATCTTAATTTTTTCCATTCCTTATGATTTTTTTCAAAAACATCACTCATATATTGTAAAACATCCTTCAAAAAATTAGTATGCAAAGCCTCATATGATGGGGCAATGAACCCAAAACTTGAAACTATAATTGCATCTACCATATGCTAGAGTTGTACCAAAATTTGAATATTTTCTTCCTTGCTTGCTCATGAACAATATTTTTCCAACCTATACTCTCCAACATGGTTTCTAATCCATTTTTAGTGCAAGAGATAAAGAAGACATGGATGTTTCCCCTACCTACATCTATCCCACAAGGTACTAATCCAAGGTTAGATTATTGATTTATAAAAAGAAACATTTCCACCATATTTCATAGCTAAAAATATTAAATATGTTCAAATGAATGTCAAATATAACCTCTACCATAGAGGAGGGTTAGGCTCACTAGTTAGGATTAGGTTTAGTTTTTTTTATGTTTTAGGTGTTTTTAAGTTTTTTGAACTATATACAACATTTCAAATCTCCCCATCATACGAGGCTTTGAGGATTGATTTGCTGAAAAAAACCAAAAACTAAGGTTGAAAAAAGCATTTTGAGCCAAGTATAACAATTAATCATGATTAATCACATTCAAATTGCACACTTTACTAATATGGGGCAAACTACCAAGTGATATATTTATAAAATTTATTAAACTATGATAAGCCTTATGATAATTATGATGGATTTATCATCTACACCCTCATCATTTATCTAATCATCCTTATTTCTCATCACTGGTCTAATATTCTCAACTCATCTGACTAACATCTAAGCTTATCTAACTTATCCTAAATCTAAATTCACATCATGAACAAATTTTTCTAACTCATCACCTAATTAATCATCCCATTGACTCTAATCAAGACCATTACATAAGACACAATGACATTGCATGTAGATAATTGGGCATCCATCAAAAAAGTAACAGACAAAAATGTAGAAGTTAAAAACATAGAATGAAAAACATAGTGAGGATAAAATATAGAAAGGAAAAAATGTAACAAAGACAAAACATTGTAAGAATAAAAAACAGTAAAGGATTCACTCACACTGAATATGACATAGCTTTCAACTAAAGGTCCAAACTCACAAAATCATATTTTCATCTATTATTTTGATTTTAAAGTTGGTACATTACTTTTCCACCATGAAATGTTAACCACTATCACCAAAATGAACTAGACAACAACTAAACAATGTGATAATCATAAATGTCCAAATTATGCTCTTTGCAATGTTTTTGTGACATTACTAATACCGATACATTTTCCTCACTATGTTTTGTCTTCATGATGTTTTTATCATACTACATTTTTGTCATACTATGTTTTTACTGCTGCATTATCACATAGAGCTAATAATTATGTGTGTTACTTATCTATTGTTTGATTTGTTTATATGTCTTTTATCATGTACATATATGATTATCTTTTATTTGTTTCTTTTTATTCTGGTATCGTGACTCTTTTTTTTATTGGGTAATGAACAAGGATTCTATGATGACACCAAAAGTTATAATGATGTTTGTAGGTGCCCTTAATGATGTAGAGTTTTTTATTTGCCACTTTTATGCAATTTAACATAATTCCCTCTTAGTTATACTTATATCATGGGCCATACTTCTAAGTGCCATATCTATCAGATTACTTAGACTATGATAAACTTTGTTACAACAATTATGGATTGATCATCTACACCCTCATCATTTATCTTATCCTCTATCACTTGACTATGTGTCTAATCATATCAATCCCATCATCACATTCTATCAACCTTTTCATCATCAACATCTAACATATCATCTCCCATAATTTATCCTAGTTTAACATCTGCATCACATCCTCTATCTAAAAACTCACCTATCTAACATACAACATCATTATCTTCCTCTAGTCTATCTTGTCATCTATCATCTAGTCAGAACAACATTAGCCTAAGATATTTTCAAACTATTTAGGTAGCACTTGGCCACTTTTTTAATGCCTAAGGATATCTTGGCCACTCTTGCCTCTTTCCTCATCATTTCATCTCTCATGTCCCTCATCATCTTCCAGTCTTGCATTAGTCAAATCATTGAGCTATAATATCAATCATTAATAAATGAGTCTACTACTCAATCACCAAACCATAATCATCTCCTTAATATTTTTGTCAATTTCCCACACTTTTTGATTGGAGTTGACAAATCAAAACATCCATGTTTTCTCCCATCAATCATCCATTATCATTGATTATTTAATTCATCATTTCCAATTTATAGTTTCCTCCCTTGATTGGGGCATAACTAAGACCATAACTTTATTAGCATCTCTCACTCCCTTACATGTGTCCTTGTTAAGTTCATCATTACTATGAATCATGTTATGGATCATTTATTTGATGCACCACACTAACTAATTATTCCCATTCATATTTTTGTCACTTGATTATATCATTTCTTCTCTCCCATCTCCTTCATCATGTCTCTCAACTTCAGCTTTGATCTACACTCATGATTCATATTATCAAATCCTTATCTTATCATGGCCTATATCTCTCCCTTTCATGTGTCATTTCTTGAGATATGTCTAAAACTTGCGGTCTTTTAATATTATCATCATAATTTTATGGTTGATTCCACCTTGGGATGCGTTGACAACCATGACATAGTCATTTCCTTTCCCTATGCATAGGTCATTTCTAGGGGCATCATCACTTTGTAGCTAACTAATGATGTCAATATATTATTATTAATCATTGATCCCACATCTTTCATCCCATCCCTTTGTCTATTTTTCACATCCCACCCCTCAATTATTCTCTTGAGTGGCCATCCATCTCATTCTTCCATGAATGTCCCCTCAAGGGGGCATCATATCCCTTAACATCATTCACTAACATTCATAAAAAAAATGGTTTTTCATTGAAAGAACATTACTCACTCCACTTCTCTCCACTTCTAGTTACCTTTCAAAGAGGGGGAAAAATATACACTAAATTTTACTTGCCTTAATTATTCTAATTAATCTCGCCAATTTATCCCCTTTAATCTAATCCTAGTCATTTATCTAATATCCCCCCTCATAATTTCTTCATTCACTAACCTTATTTATACCCCAAAAATCAATTAATCCTCTTGAATCCTGTCTTATCCAATCCTAATCCCACTTATCCATTATTTGGGAATTTAAAATTCCCATGACCCACCTACACTAGCCTATTCATAGGCTCTCCTACACCCCTAGTCCCTAATAACCCACCTATTCCCTATATTTATTGCTCACTAATCTTAATTAATCCCTAAGGATATTCTATAATTCTCTAATTCTATAAGTTCCTATAGTTTAGCCCTTCCCCTCTAAAAGCCTCTATTCTAGAGGCTTCCAAGGAATTTTTAATTCCTTGGAAATTCCTCTACCCTTGATACTCATGGCTCAACTTTTAATATGAGCCATAGATATTCCCTCATTAATCTATTTATAAAAGCCACTCTTCTATGGAAACCAAATATAAAACCAATAGAGGAAACCATACACTCTCCATGCTAAATCCATAATCATAATCATTGATCAAGTTGTCACCATGTCAAAATTTTGAGTCTAATTATAACCAATAATACAATAATTTGGTTTGAATCTCTTGGATAGAGGATAAGAGAAGTAAGAGATTGGTAAGATTCATATTATTGTTTTTAATTTGTTTCCATAATCTATCCTATTAGGTAATTGGCATTTTGGCTGTTTCAATGTAATCACATAATAAAATCCATTTTGCTCAAAATTTTATCTATAAACTCCATCATTGCTCACCCCTGTTCAATGGATCCTAATCTATGAATAGCTTGGATAAGACTATAAGTGTTTCTAACCCTCTCATGTGGGTGGCTCAAGAACTCAAGTAGGACATAACTCCATCATTTCCCACTTGTGTGTAGTAGATGCATCTATAAATGAACTATGCAAAGTGTGAAAGTATTTAACTAAGTAAATCTAACTATGTATGTTAGCTTCAAAGCCATTCAGGTATATTAGGCATCTCTAGGGTACTCATAATGCCAACCACTGTAGATAAAGTAAGTCATGAATCTGGTGATAAATTGGAATGTGATATAAATTGTATATAATGTATATATTGACATGGAGTTTTCCATTCTATCTAATCAACTTGTGTATAGTTGAGTATATGGAAACTATGTGCCATGCACATGCCCCTAATCTAGTATCAATTATACTGAATCTAAATTGAGTGTGTAATAACTAAACCTATGTATCTAAACTAAATGTTGGAGTGATCATGCCATACATGTTGCCTCCAAATATGATAAAATGGTATGAATCAAAGCTAAAATTAATGTATATGAGAAAATTTTTAACATCACTATCAAACCTATGACTATATCTATGTAAATATGTATGATACATGGTGTACTAGCCTAAATAATCTAGATTCTCTTGAAGCTGAGACTATTGGATAATAGCACCCTATACTACATGGTATCACCCTATGTCACTAGTGTCCCAATCTAGGTTCTAATGTCTTCTTGGTTTAAAATTTGGGTGATATTAATTATTTTTTGAGTCTCTATTTTTTCTATCTATGCCTTGTGTCTAATTTAGGAAACTAAGCCTGTGCGATGAAATTTATCTATGAATAGAAATGTAAGAGTCTAATATTTATGATAAACCCCTATGAATTCCCCCTCTTTTAAGTGTAGTTATGAAATCTATGTAATAACTACCCTCTAAATAAGTATCTCTACAAAATTAGTTAGCCATAACATGTGCATGATATTCCAATACAATGTACAAACATAACTCTAGAATGTAAATGAATTTGATCATGAGTTATTAGCAGCAAATCTAAGTAACTACCTTGGGGGATGGGGCATGATGTCCATCACGACACCCAAGTAGGAAGGGTAGATGCATGAGGTACCTCATGGCATAAAAAAATGGTGTGTGTGTGTGTGTGTGTGTGTGTGTGTGTGTGTGTGTGTGTGTGTGTGTGTGTGTGTGTGTGTGTGTGTGTGTGTGTGTGTGTGTGTGTGTGTGTGTGTGTGCGCGCGCGCGTGTGTGTGTGTAACAAGTAAATACAAGTTTCATGGTGAAGAATCATAAATACAAGCACACAATACATGTAAAGGTAGACCAAGGGGGCACAATACAAGGGACATAAGCACATCTAACTAAATCTAAGAATGAAGACATAAATGACATGCTCAAATTCCCAATACACAAGCAAAAATCAATTTAGATTAGAGCCACATAGAAAGACATGTTCAAATGTCTATATATAAAAGTAGGAAATCACACACAATGGACATAAGCACATGTCCAATGCATACAAACATAGAAGTGGTATAGATATAAATAACAATGGCATACTCAAATTCCCTCAAAGATGTAATAAGTATAGGAAACACAATCAAGTCTAATCTAGGAAAATTAGAAATGAAAGCATGTATAACTGAGTAATACAAATCTATGTAGATTCTAGGATGCATATATATTGAGTCTAGCTAGTGATAATTAGTAAAAAATTATAAATAATGAATAGTAATGATCAATATCAAGATAAATCAATGCATAAACTGGAATGTATAGTATATAAAGATAGGACCTAGTAGTAGAAACTGTGTATGAGATGCCCCTACACCAAAGTGGGTGGATATATCAAATGTATAAACCTAGATCATTATAAATGCCTCTAATGAGTAGATGATAACTAGTTTGAATCAGTGTAGTGGACTAGAATCATATATAGACTCTACAATCACTCGATAAGAATAAGTGAAGCATATGTGTATGATAAAACTAACTATAATAGGATACCTAACAATATGTAATATCTAGAAAGTAGTATAAATGTAAACATAGCAATCCATATAATATATAAAATTTATGTTTTTAAAATATTTGAATTTTTTTTATAATTTGACATGTTATATTGTTTTCATGTTTTTAGTATAACCTATGTATAAGCAAATGTAAATAAACTATATACAATGAGTGAGAGAGAGAAGGAAGTATGTAAAAAGTAGGAACCATACTAACCAACAAGTCTCATGGGAGACTCAGTATAACCATGACCTATTTTGAATAAGGGAACTATGATCATATGTGTGGTGTGAAAGGTCAACTATGATCCCATGATCTATTGTGGTTTGAAGCTTCTTATGTAGTGATGTTATGATGTTGTGGCACTGACGATGGTGTCCTATGAACTATATGGGTATTAGGGATCCATTTAGTAGAATTAAAAAATATAGATGATGTAGGTGCCCTATGATAAGAACCCATAGACCCTAATAAAAATAATCTTGGCATAAATTGAGTAGAGGAAGGTCTTATAGAATATGTGACATATCATTGACAAAGGGGTAACTCTAATAATGGTCTCTGTGGGAGAGTATGAATATGTGTAGATACCATAGGAGTAGACCTGGCCTACTCTGATGACTCTTTTAAACATTGTGATGTATACATAGGATCTATACTCTCTATTGTAATTGATAATCATGTAATATATAGAAATGGTGTTAAAATTATAACTGGTGTCTATGCGGAATTGTAGCTGTAAATTCTACTAGAACTACCTATGGGATGGGTAGAGGAAACTCATATGGGACACCCTCAACCTTAACCACTTGATTAACATGTATATACTTTAGGCATTAGTGTAATATATATGGGATGGCTTAGATCTATTTTAACCATGGCCTACCCAATAATATATTGAATATACCTATATTAAGTACTATTAGGAACTAAGTGGCTATGTGTGTTGGTCTAACCCATAATGGAAACATAATCTCCTTGATGGATCTTTGAACATGGCCATTGAAATCATTAATGACTATATCTATGGGTAATATATCCTACAGTGTGTATCCCAAGTGTTTCAAGAGTGTCATGGTGTACATGATTATGCTTGACCCATTATCAACCATAACACTATGAATAAGATGGTAGTCTAAGTATGCTCATATGAAGAGCACATGTAAATGTGTGTCATCATCCAAAATCTCCTACTCTAAAAATATGATAAGTGGTCTAGGTGTCACTATAGTGTGATACATGCTAATAATGTTATGTAGTGGATGTGTCTCCTCTATAACTATGTGATAAGAACCTAGTAGTAGATGTACCTGGTATGTATAGTGAATACATGATGTGCCCCCTACCTCATTAGTTGTATGCTTTGAAAAAGGATCTAAAAATATCTTTAGTGCATTTTCCTCTATTTATTATTGTTTTGATGCCTTAATGGGTGTGTCAACATCAATAATATTATCCTCAATGGGATCTTGTATCTTGTGCTTTAGGCTAATGCATTTGTTTTTCATGTGGCCTAGTGCCCTATGATACTCGTATAATGCATTTGAATCATAACTCTTTAGATGAGGTTGTGTCATATTAACCTCTTTAATGGGAAGGAGAGACATGACATTACATTCCAATAGTTTTTGTATAACTTGCACTAGTGACTCTCGAATATTAATGGAGACTCTACGCTAAGCAATGAATAAAACCAATTTACGAGATGGCTCAAAAGATGCATTTACTATGGAATTTTGATAACTTTTGTTTTATATGGTTGTTACCTTGTATGGAGGTTTATTTAAACTATTAATATTTGATTCTAATCTATTCTTGTATTTGAGTTTACTCATTGATAATAGTTTAACCTCTCTTTCATTGATTATGTGGCACATATCATTAAATGTAGGAAAATTCTTGAACAAGATAGCTTGGTGTAGTGATAGTAATAGACTCTGTTTAAATATATCCTAAATCTCTTTGTTTGTCATGGGAAAAGTCAATTCCAATAATATCATCTTATATTTTAAGACATTGTATGCATTTAAATATGCACACCCCACTAATTTATCCTAATTACCATATCCCTAGCCCTATCTAACCTTTTAGCCTAATCTCCATACCTATTCCTATACTCCATGAAGCCTTGACATTATCCTAAAACCAATTAATCCTGCTATTAAATCCCTAAATATACCTATTATCTACTAACCCACTTCTTAATCCCACTAGCCAATTTAAAATTCAAGAAAATCCTAACTACCCACCCACCACCCTATATTAGCCTTTCCTAAACCCCTAAAACCCTATGAAGAGATTTCTATAATTAGAGAATTCTAGAAATCTCTCCTTTTTAGCCTTCATCTAGAATCTTCTATTGTAGAGGATTTAATAGAATTAAAAATTCCATGAAAAATCCTCCACCCTAGATCTTAATACCCAACTTCAAATTTGGACCATAAGATCTTCCTCCACCATTTTATAAAAACAAGACTCCCTCCCTTGCTCAAGCTAACGAGAAATTGAATGAATAATTGTATGCATTCTATAGTGACTTCCATCAAGCAATCCAAGCTCTTATCAAGCTATTAGCAACATTGATAGCCTCTTGAAGCCATTATCAAGTCTTGAAGCAATCCAACAAATTTAAAGAGGATCATACAGGTCTCAATCTTGGATTAGATTCATGAAGAGGTAAAGGTGATGGTAAGTGAATTCAAATCAATCTAATTTACCTTTTCTATCCCTTCCCACTAGTGTCATTAATTTTGGATTTTGTTAACATTTTGATAATATTTGTGTGAATCCTAAATTTGGTGCACATTCTTGGTGACCACATTGAGACAACCGCTCTTATCTAGGCTAATATACTTGATAGAATATTTTCAAGTGATTGTAGGACCAACTAGATGTAGAATCAAGGCCAAATTTTTCATTTTCATGTGTTCCAAAAGAGTCATGATTTTTCCTTGCAAGTAGTGATTTTATTAGTCTAAATAGTAGTATCATCATCTTGACTCACAATATTGTCAACTAGACCATTAGCAATTAGGGGCTTTAGTAGGTTTTTAGGTTTGACAATATCATACCTTTACCAGTTATAGGATTGTCCTAATACTTGTGGTATTGATAGTTCTAATGGTGGTATTATCCCTTTCTAAGAATCTTGCATTTTGACTATATCAAGCTAATTGTGTGCTTGTTGGTAGGTTTATTTATTTACTATGTACAGGTCAAGGTGGTGTTTTGCTACAACCAAGGCTATTCATGCATTTTTCACAATCCTACCACTTTGTAAATCATAGTATCATCTTGATAATAGTGGTAGCATAGGTTCCAATAACGGTATAACAAAAAATAATTGTTAAGTCCTTATTATCAATTATCTATTACCTCATTGTGATTCTATAGCCTGCTTTTTTTTTGTAGTCTAACATGTGTGCAAGAAAGAAGCTGAAGGGACCAATTTAGAGCAAGGGTTAGGTTTTTGCTAATATTCGTCAATCCCATGACTTTGGGACTAGTGTTATTGACCTATAAGTAGTGTTATTTTTATTTACAATAGAGGTATTGTTATTTATAGTAGAGGTATTATTTAATCATCACAAGTTGGTAAGATTCCTCCCTTGTCAATCTTTGGCACCTCATTAGTATTCAATCTACTTTTTGTTAATAGATGGAGAAGTATATTGGGTGCAATAAGTTTCTAAAACATCATATTTTGTCAAAAATCACCCTAGCAAATATTTCCCTTTTTGTCTCTTGTTTAATGTCATTCACAAATCTGAGCATTGGCTTACAAGAGCATTTTGTCTTTTAGGCCTATCAAAACTGAAAGAGGTTACTAGATCCATATTTGGTTGACTTGGGTGAAACAATACCACTACTTTGACAGTTGCAAGATTACCCTGTAACTAGCAGGATTACCACTTAAACTAGTGATATTGTAAGATAACATTTTTAGGTTTAGCTTAGGCTTTTATATTCTTCTACATATCATTAATTATATTTTAAAAATCCCTATAATTTTTTTTAATCTATACACCTTTTTTTCTCATTAGGATAAGTTTTATATAGGTGGTGCAAGTCGTAAAATACCACTATTTGAATTTGGTCTTAAGTTATGGTTTTTTTAATTCTATTAGCGATATTGCAGATAATCCCACTATTTGCCATTAGTAGTATTGCATCCTAGTAGTGGTATTTCATATTTTAGTAGTGGTATTTCATATTTTAGTAGGTTTTGGAGGGCTTTTTGAGGCACCCCTATTGATTTTTAACCCTTTGTGTTTGCAGAAGGGGAACCATTTTTATTAACTTTTGCTTAACATTTATCATAGTTACAAAATTTTGATTTGAATAAGTTATTGTCTCCTTATTTGTAAATATTTGATTATTGTGTGTGGTGTGTATTATTTTTACATAATTTATCATATCATGCAAATTTCACATAGGTAATTAGAAATATTTAATTAATTATATCATGAGATTACTTCTTTATCTAGTCCCTCCTTTAGGATAACACATGACGTGGATTTCATCACCATGCACATGACTTAGTCTTTAGGGGTTAGTGTCATGGATTTTACCACTACACACTAACCACACTCCATGTTCTAGTGGAGTATAAAAATTAGGATAGCATTATCATTATGGCCTAAGTAGAATTCCCCATAAAGGGTTCCATAGAGTGAGGATGATTAAGTCCATATACCTAGGGCAATCAGATAACCTCCTACACAGACTTGGGCCTCAATATACCATCATGTATATTAAGGAATCCCCTAAAGCATTTTTATACCTTAGAATAATGGACTTTGATTGTAACAAGTGTTCTACTACCTACTTTAGTATCAACAAGTGACCATTAGGTGCAAGAAAGGTTGAGAAGGTTCAATTGATTCCCTAATGGGTCACCAGCCTATAACCTCACTTGTGTAGTCATTATATGGTGTAGACATCATGTTACATTCCCATATAGTTTAATAAATAGGGTTGTACTTGTGTATGATTATTTTTGTGTTGTGAAGAGACCTATTTTGTTTGATAAGCCGAGTTTACTACACCTTTGACTTTTTTGTGTACATAACCTTAGAAAACCATATAGGATTAACTTCTCTCCATCTCACACCATCATCATCCCTTACCTAGTATTATTCCATCATCATATTTTTGTAGCTCCCCACTTAGCATAAATCCTTCCATTATCCTTCCATATCCTTTTCATTATTTCCCCTTTCATCCACCCTCATAGGTCATAATCCTTAAGAAATACCCTATCTATCCATATTCCTTTTGAGTATCACATCACATCTATTCCATAACACTTAGGCCCCACACCTTTTTCACATCCAAATAATCCCTATACTTATATTATATCTATCCCATAGTCATAAACCCTTCTCATATCTTCATCTACCATATCATTTCCCACATTACCCATACCCATATTTTGGTACATCTTATCCACCTCACATCCTTAAGTACCTGTATTTATATCCATATCAATTCACCCATCTACCATCTATCTTTGCCTTATCTTCCATTAAATCTATACTTCCCCTCCAATAATATATACATACCATAACTTATCCATGTCAAAAATTTATCCTTTTGCCTATATATCATCTACATTCTATTTTGATCCATCCCCCTTTTTGCATCCTAAAATATCCATTCTACCTTACCCTATCCCATCACCACTATAACACCCACTTACCCACCTTATTATCTTTTTTCACAATTAGATAGCTATCCCACCCACATCATTGTTACAAAATTATATCCTTGCCCCATCCATATCACCTCTAATTTATCTATATCCCATCTCTCTTTATTGATTTATCCATAGTTCACCCATATAGTTCATTTTCCATTTAGCATTTTATCTTTACTTATCCATCTCCTTTCCACCTTGTCAAGTTAAATTCATAAACACCTAATTCATCTTAGTTGATATTCATATACATATCTATATGCTTCAATATTTGCATCATAATAGTAAATAACCCATCCATATAGCCCATATTTCTACTTCCTTTCATTCCCCCTATAATCCATATCCTGCAATCATCTCATAAAAAGACCACATAGTCCTTATTTTTGAACCTCAATAATCACCGCACTCATCCTACCATATCCCCACATAAATACACATCACTCATTAACCATTTTTCATTCACATAATTCACCCATATTATTTATCCATATATTATAATTACTCATCTATATCCACTTTATATAATTATTATACCCATCCATCCATAATTAAATAATTATACATAATCTCCATTTTCTCCTCTTTTTCTATTGCACATACCATCCATATTAGCTTATTTTTTCATATTCATTCTCTCTCCTATCCATTTATCTTGAGAATTATCCCTTGCCCACATCTCCTACAACTCTTATAAACATCACCCATCCATTTGTTCCTACCTCATCCCCATTTTGGATATTAGTTGCTGACGAAACACCAAACTATTAGTGATCACCCATCCCTCACATATCATTGGTCATCTTCCTATCATAGCTAGGAATTATTATTAAACATAGCCTTATAAGGTCTCAATCTAGCACCCATATTTATCCCTTTGTCTCTATCAAGCATCTTTGTTCCCTAGCACCTATCCACTTGACCACTTGCTAGTTGACAAATATATTTGATCCTATCACCTCCTCATATCCTTACTAGATTGATTTCTTAAAATACTCTTATTTATTGATAATTTCTAGTTGTCCCATCCATCAACATTCTTAGTCCTTAACCATTAGTAGTCTGATCTTTTAATTAAGACTAATATTCAAAATACCCATATCATATTTCATCACATTTCATCTTCTCACTCTTTTATCATGGCCATCCAAACCTAAGCTCAACTCCACCTAAGAAAAGGCTCAAATTAAGATAACAATACTAGGATCTAAGACCCTACTTAGGAATATGAGGACTTTCATAGTGATATCCCCTCACCACAGGTTAAGAATGACATAAATAATCTCCTCCATAATGATGACATTCATCACCTCATTGACCATTACTTATATGAAAACTGAGATGAAGTATTAGCCCAAACCATAGAAATTTGGGGCACCTTGCCTCCAAATTATGATCACACTCATTTGAATAACATCATCTACCCATCAAATTCCATATGCCATCATGCTCACTAAGAGATAGACCATGGGTTCTTAGAAGATAAAGAAGAGCAACCACCCCTTATTAATAGACATATTGAGGCTAATAAGAGACAAGCTGCCATTGAAGATCACTTGGACCAACTCACACAATATATTAATCTCCTCCTCCATAACCAAAAACCACTATCAGTACAACACACTACAAATACCTCAAATAATATCCCTAACCCTGATGATGCTAATAACAATCCCAATACACTTAACCATACTAACCATGCTACCACTAATAACCCCCCTACCCATATTCCACAAGGAAGACAAAATCAATCCATGATTCTACTTGGGGATCTGACCTTTGCCCAAAAATGGAAGATGATGAAATAAACCCTATAAAATGTGGATCCTCAGTCTTAATCCCTTAAATATAAATATGAGTATTTTTGCTCATCACCTCTAGACATCAACATTCTATAGATCCCTTTTCCCCCATATTTTGAAGTCTCAAAATTTGAAAAGTATCAAGGAAAGGGAGATCCAAGGGACCATGTCTAGGAATTCTATGTTGCATACCATGAGGTTTTATATGAATATGTTTACCTATTAACATTATTCCCTAAGAGTTTAACCAAACAAACATTAGAATGGTTCATGAATTTACCTAAAGGGTTGATCTCAAGCTTTGGAATATTAACCAAGTAATTTGTAAGGCATTTATCCTTCATCATAGAGCATAACATATCCATTATGGACCTGTATAACATAAAATAGAGAAATGGGGAACGTTTTGTTTATTCTATATAATGGTGGCAGTGATTAGCAAGTCGACTAAGATGTAGTGTGCCTAAGAAGGAATTAGCTAATATATTTATCAACAACCTCAGCATGGAACTAAAGTATCAGCTAAAATTACAATTTACAAAGACATTTGATGAAATAATAGAGAATGGAATGTAAATCAAAAAGGCATTTATTGAAAAGGGAACTATAAAGTTGTTTTCTCATAATGAGAAAAATCAAAATATAGAAAACTCCTCTAATAAACCTAAGGTCTTTAATAAAAAAAGAATGTTATAGGTGATGGAGTGACAGATTCCAAAGCACAACATGTGCAAAAAATTCAAAGAAAAATATTCACATAATCACCTAATGTCGACACCATCAAGGTTCCATGAGGAAGGCCATGTAGACACTTAAATGTGGTCACTGATAACCTCCAATCAGGCTTTTGGCCAATTTCCACTTAAAATACATAATTTGGCCTAAAAACACTAAAACATGCTAAATGATGTGAAACTGACACATTCAAGTGCCAATTTTGGCCAGGGTATTACTAAATGGGGTAAGGTAATTTATGGGCCAGCTAACTTTGATCAGATCATTTTGAGTCAAAATGTCAATTTTACACCTAGGTGCTGTGGATTGCTCTTTCCTATCAAATCTTCTGCAAAAGATGCATGCCTTTGATATTTTTTATTCGTAACATCCTAAATGGAATAAAAAAATATAATGCATTTGACATCACCTTCTAATTCTAATCCAGTCAAATTTTAGACCAATAACAAGGCATCCTAATCAATTTGGGTAATTTATGCATAAAGTGCTTAATCATGATTAAGAGCTAATTAACCCAAATCAAATCATAATTAATAATTCCATGTAAACTTCTTTAAAAATTATTTTTGGAAATGAATATTGAATATCTACATCATCATGTGACCTCATTTCTTGGGAAGACATCCCTAGGCCATAAATGCCACAAATATCAGGATTCATACCCTCCATGCCACATCAATGCCTTCCAGGATGCCCTATATGCCTCTTAATATCCCATTATTCCAATTTCATGATGAGGATAATTATAAACTTAATTCCAAAAATTTAATTAATCCTCAACCACACATCTCAATCTCAAGATGGATGGTTCAGGTTGATTCTAGACATTCTAAAATATATATAAATAGGAGGCCTCACCACATGAATTTTAAGATATAATTATGCAAAGTTATAATGACAAATTGGTTCTAAAAGCTTCAAGAAACTAGTGTTATCATGCAAAATTGATTCCAAGCCACAATCCAAAGGTGCCAAGGAGAGATGGAGGTATCCAAGCTTCCATTGCCAAGGACTTCATGAGCACAAAAATGAGTAAGCCACTACTACAAAAGCATTTGGAGCATCCAAGGAAGGTGAAGGAATTCTTGTGTTTTATTCCTTAATTTTTTATTGTGTCTATCATTTATTTTTCTTACTAAGCTCTCCTTAGTGTCTAAGCCTAGAGATGTTATGCTAGTTAGTGTGTTTCTTTTATTTTGTTTTCAATTTGGAACTAACACCATACTAACCATCCTCTCTTGAGTTAAATTCTTAGATCACATTATAGCACACCCATTGGGACTAGATGCATCTCACATCTGAATAAGATCATTTTTCACCTCTAAGATATTTATTTGGACCCTTAAAACTCATGCAAATTAATTTTCTAACTTTATTTTGCCATTTTTGTTTGCCATGGTTTTACATAGTAATCAGCATTGGCAAGTAAGACTGACATCGGTTACATAGCTTAACTGACATAGGTTAGCAAAACCAACATCATTTATATTTTGGTTAGCTAAGGTAACCATTGACGGTTGTATATAACTGATGTCAGTCACTGTTTTTTCCTAAAAACATAGACCCAAGAGATATTTTTCCAAAGTTCATTGTTTCAAAACAAAAAGACCTTCAAAGCTAAAGGATATACTAATATTTTTGCTATAGGACCAAGCTTTATATTTGCTCAAAACATGTTTAAATCACCTTTGCATGCTTAAAAATTAATTAGGAACCTTGTTTTGGGTGTTTAACAAAGAATTTAGATGTTTTTGGTGAATGTTTTTCAAACTTTATAACTAAGACCAAGGGGCAAAATGAACACCACTAAATCTTTCATTTTGGGCTTAAAATTGAACACACTTGTCAATTCTTGTTTGTAATAGTTATTTAATCAAATTTTTTTTGGCAAAAAGTGGTATGTTGAATGTATGCTCTTCCATTTGTCCCTTATAGGGAACCCTCAGAATCAGAAGCATCATTCCTATTTCAAGTAGCCTAGTCCAAATCTTAGAAATAAATTCATCTAAAGCACTCCCCAAAAACTCATCAAAGTTTGGGTGACCTTGAAAATGACCTTAAAGTCTTTATACTTTCATGTTTTCTTTTTATCTTTTACAAACTTGGCTTGCGAGGGGGACTTCATCACCTCCCACAAGTTCTTTAGGGAAACTTTGACATGGGGTTTCATCTCCTGGCATTGACTTCATTTGGCTCCTTTAGAGTTGTACATGAGATGTAGTGGCACTTTGGACATCACACTACACTAAGCCAATAGTAGGATCTAGTGGTTTTTAAAATGACTAGAGATTTTTACAATAATCCAAGTGATATGAACCCAAAATCCATACTTTTCTTTTGCATTGTTTGGCGTGAAAGTCATTGTGCAATTGATTCCCCTAGATCATTTAGAAACTTTTTAGATCTTAGATAAATCCTAACTTGTCATGGAAGTATTTTTGGTCCAGTGTGCACCTCAAATTCTATGTCATAGTACTATCATTTGAGAAAATGGGGGGTGTAAAAACCCTACTATATAATGCACATTTACTTTTGGATGAACACTTAAAATCCTCTCAAATGATGTATATTGATGGATTTCAATAATACCAAGAAACCTTGTCAATTTAGGATCTAAGAGAGATTAATTAGTTGGTCTTGTCCTAGATTAAAATCTTATTTGAAGTCAAAACTTGGTGTAAATAAACAATCTAAACCAAACACATAGTCTAAATTTTCCTTTGAACAAAGAGGCATTATGTTGTCTACATGAGATCATCAATTTACCTTATTCAAAGTTCATCAAAATATTGAGACTCTAGACCTTTTCAAAATTTATTTAACTCCTTCACTTATAATCTAAATTCAGAATTGCACCTTTACAATTTCATAGGGTTGATGTGTTAAGTGGGTTCACCATTTACACTAAACTCAAGGGAACTTATGTTTAATTTCTAATTTGGGTTGAAGGTCATTTAAGACTCATAATCATTATCATCACTTGATAGACTTAAGCCATTTTGTACTAAACACTTTCACTTTGAGTCTATGCACCACAACATTTTTAGTCAAGAAAAGTAGTATTATGTTATCAAAATTTTAGGAAAATGTCTTTGCCATAGAGATTTTTTGAAATAAACCTTTTTGTTATACCTTTTGGGTAGTATAGTGTCATTACACTGCCTAAATAATTTCAAATATTATTTCATAGACCCTCTTACATAGAGTTCCAAATTTTTTCATACATTTTTAGACCAATCCAAGTGTACTTTTATGATCTTTTATCTAAAATAGTTATACTGTTCACTTTTTTCTAGCTTGTTTGTCAAAAGAACCAAGTTTTATACCATTTTGTGAGCAAATAAACTATATTTAAAAGTGACTATTGTTTCATACCTTATACCTAGTTGATCAAGTTCATGTTAAAGAATCAAATGCCTAGTATTTTTTAGAAGTGTTTCAAATCCATTAGATTAAAACTTTCTTCTATTTTCAACCTAGCTTTTGACGTCATGTTGCAAATTTTAAATTACTATATTAGATTGATTTGAAACACTTTAACCTTAGATTTTGGCATTTTTATTTTAGTTATATTTACTTTCTTATCTTTGTGTGAATAGTGAAATGTTAGATACTACATGCTCGCTTGTTTCCTCAAAAAACTTCACATAAACCTTTTGATCCTTTTGACAAAACTAGACCAAGTTGGGAAATCATCTATTTTATACATTATCCTTTTTAGATTTTGTATAATTCTTTAACCTTTTATCATAAAAGCATTGACTATGGATCCCAACATGTATTCCCACACTTGTAGTGGACTCATGTATAATCTGGGGATTAGTAATGTGGCATCACAAGAAGAAGTGGTATAAGACCCCTATGTGGATATTATTGCTTATGAAATGGATTCTTATCCCTATTATAATACTCAATTAGGGGCACAAAGCCAAGATTCATTAGATAACTATCTGGTTAACACACCACCTTATTTAGAATAAGATCAAGAGTAAACTATGTAATACCTAGCTATAATACATGTAGTGTATGAGATAGTACTTCAACAAGCATATTCTACTAATACAGCTTCAACGTATGATTTTTATTTGAGCAACACTTTTTAGATAACAAAGATGAGATTTTAGTTAGAGCCATAGAGGTAAGGGCTAAGTTTCCATTAGACTTTCCCCATGAAAATTTACCAAGTCTAGTAAGAGTGCCCCATAATATCATTTACGATCAACATGCTTCTTTTAGCAATCCTATGGCTCTATTCTAAACAATGTATCAAGACCCCAATATATCTGAACAAGGCAAAAACATCATGGAAGATCACTTTAACCAAATGTAGATAGCATATCAAACCTACCTAAATTTAGTAAGTGATTTCAATCAGATGAACATGGTAAGTAAGCCTCTTATTGATCTAGTTCCTTCAATAGGAGTGTTGATAGAGTTAACTAGACAAGAGAATCTAAGTTTTGACCTATTCGTACAAACTACTTTGATAGATAAATTGATGCATATGCTCATTATTGAAGAAGTGTCTTTAGCCTATACATAGAATAGTGAGCCAAACATAGACAATGTGCAAATAACATCTAATCCTAATCAAAGTGGTACTAATGCATAAACAATTAGCCAACAACATGTGCCTATAGTTAATCCTATGAATAGGTCATCATACCAAGGAGTAGCATTTTATACACCCCAACCTCAAATGGTTGCATCCTCAAGTGTATAACCTATAGGATTAGGTAATCAAACAATGGCCAATGTCACACCTCAATGATAAAATGTGATGAACCCTACTCCTCTTCAATAGGTAATGAGTAATATTCCACAACAATATGCACAATATAATGTATCAATGCAATATATGATAAATACATTTCCACCTCAATCAAGGGTAATAAATGTTCCACCTCTCTAGGTAATGATGAATGTATCTCTTCAGTTGTACACTAATATGTCAATCTAAAACCAAGCAATGACTAGTCAATAATTTTTAAATATTGGTCAACAATAGATGAAAAATCTACAACTTAATTTCACTTCCTTACAGGGATTCATGTAATAATTAGGTCCCCATGTTTCTCAAGTACCTACTAGACAACTGTTGGTTCAAAATGTGTGAAAAATATAGAGACAAGGTCTTGGTCCACAAGTTCTCACTCAACATCAAGGTTTGATTAGTTGACAACATGTCCCTTTTCAACCATAGCAGGCATAGTATATATATATCCAACCATCCCAACCACAAAATCCTCCAAGTAAAACCTAGATTGCCAACCTGAACCAGAATATTACACAATTATATATGCAATTTCAAGTACATCCTAATCCACATATCCATATTCTTCATCCATTCCCCAACCAAACCAATGTACCTCAATAGATATCTCCATCCTACCCTGGTCAAAGTGTCTCACTTATGACCACCCAACCATCTACCCAAATTCTCCCTCAAACTAATATTCCTCCTAGTTTTGTATCCCAAGAATTACAATAGATAAAGGATACAATTGTTGTCATTCAAGCTAGTAAACAAACTAAAAAGTTTAAATTGGATGATGTATGTTCCTATCCATTCAACATGGAGTATTTGTAGATACCATTTCCTCCAAGATATGAACCATTGAAATTTGATAAATACAAAGGGAAAGGTGACCCTAAGGCTCATTTGACTAAATTCTTTGTCACATGTCAACTAGTGGCATATAGTGACATATACCTTTTATTTTTATTTCTAAGGATCTTAGCTAGACATGCCTTGAAGTGGTTTTTGAAATTGCTCAAAATTTAGTAACAGATTTTGATGATCTTTTTATTAATTTTGTGTAGCACTTTTCCTATAATCTCGAGCATGAGATTTCATTAGTAGACCTAGTGCAATCAAATCAAAAAGATGGTGAGAGTTTTGTAAGTTATTTATAGTGATGGAGAGACCTTACAATTTGTTTCACCCATAATTTACCAAATAAATAACTAGCCATTGTGTTTACCAAAAATTTACATAGTGAGATAGATTACCATCTGGAACTATAATGTACACATAATTTCAAGGAAATCATCGATAAAGGATTGTTGATTGAATGGTAACTCATCAATAAATGAGTTATAAATATTAATTCAACTAATCAAAATCAAGGTACCAATCAAGGAAATGACCAACATCCCATTCAAGTATAATCATCACAACTGGCATAGGCCAATAAATAAGAAAGACTAAAGCAATTCAACCATAATAGGAATGTTGTGGGAAATGGAGTAACCAAATCCCATCATGTCCAAATGGTGTAAACATTATCTACACCACCTTTCCAGCTTACTCCTACCTAGTAACCTCTCTAACCAATGTTGTAAGCAAAATAACCAAAACCTGCACAATAAGTACAACAACATTTACCATTGCAAACTCCTCTTAGGATAACCATGCCCACATGTCGTGTCTTTAGTGCCCTAGGAGAACCTATTGAATATATATTTGACAAGATTACTACTACTAATCTAATTATTTGGCCTATACCAAAGCATTATCTGTAAAGCATTCCTTATCCTAATTGGTACTATGAAAATGAATTTTGTGACTATCATTGGGTCAATGGGTATAATCTATGAAGATGTGTCCAAATCAAGCATTTAATTAAGAATATGCTAGAGAATTGGGAGATAACATTAGATAATAGTACTTTCACTTCCAATCAAACTCTTAATATTTATCAAAACCCTTTTCCCTAACATAATAATCAATAATAGCTAGTGCAGTAGCAAAATCAATAGTATCAAAATCAAAGGCCAAACCAATAGAATCAACAAAATTAGAAATAAAACCCATAATGATAAAATAATGGACAAAACCAAGGTCAAAATGGTAATAACTAACAAACCTACCATGTAGTTGCACATGACTAAAATAGGGTTGTAGGTCATATTGTAGGAGGTAGCATTAATACCATCTCTATTAATCCTAAACCAAGCACTAATTAGCCTAGACCATTGCTAACTAAAAAAAATCATCTAAATTACATGGATGATCCTTATTTGACCTAAGGATGCATACATGTAAACTATAAAACTAGTATTTCCCCTTTTGGACCTTATATAGACAACTTATCCTTACCACATGACCACATGCAAGTGCATCGACAACCAAGACTTGTCTTATCTGGTCCCACACCATTCCCAACATCAGTTAGCAATAATGGTCTAATATTTAATCTTGATTTTATAATCATAACTCAGAGGTCAAATATTACTATCCCAAGCCCACAACCATCTACCAATATGCTTGTCATCCAACCAACCATTTAGCCTCAAAATAAACCATTCACTATTGACCACAACAAGAAGTTTGATATTTTGAAACATTTACAAAAGACACCAACACAAATTTCTATTTTAGATTTGTTGTAAACATCAATAATCCAAAAGAACATCTTGAATGAGTTTTTGACCCAATCCACTATTGCTAGTGACATATCCCTTGATAAATTTCAAGCTTTGGTTGGACATCTAGCTCTAGCCCAACAAGTCACATTCAACCAAAGTGATATGCCTTCCCTTGGCCTACTCCATAATAATCCATTATACATATAAGTTTATATAATATGACATCAAGTGAAATGTGTCCCTATAGACAATAGCTCTAGCCTCAACATAGTGTCTCTAAAGCTCATCAAACTTCTTGGGTACATAATGATAGATCTCTAGCCAAAAACAATAACCATCAAATCCTATAATAATCAAGAAAGTGTTAAGCACAGGATATACTGAGAGGGGGGGTGAATCAATATATCATATATCTTATAAAACTTTCCCTTAACCAAATTCCACTTAATCAAACATTCAAGATATGCAATAAAACTCAAACAATAAACACCACACAAGATAGAGAGAGACACCAAATATAACATGGAAACCCAATGTGTGAAAAACCATGGAGAGCAATCTCAAGTATATGAATGAGCACCAACCCAAACAATATTCGCAAGCACCAACTTCCAGGAACACCAACCTATTTGCTAAGCACCAACCCAACAATTATTCATGAGCACCAACCCATAGGAGCACTAACCCCTTTGCCGAGCACCAACCCAACAATAATATGTGAGCACCAACCCACAGGAGCACCAACCCCTTTGCCTATCACCAACCCAGCAATAATTCATGAGCACCAACCCATAGGAGCACCAACCCACAAGAATACCAACCCCTTTACTGAGCACCAACCCAACAACAATTAATAAACACCAACCCACAGGAGCACCAACCCCTTTGTCGAGCACCAACCTAGCAACAATTCATGAGCACCAACCCACAAGAGCACCAACCCCTTTGTGTACACCACACACCTATCTCTCAATGTTTCTATCTCAAAAAATGATAGTTCATTACAACATCTCTTTCCTCTCTCTCACATTTTCTCTTCTAAGCTAGATATAACAAATACAAATCATATTCATCTCTCACAATTGCTCTTCTAAGCTAGATATTACAATATCAAATCAACCTCTATCTCTCTTATTACAAATGGCTTCTCAAGCCTTTATTTATAGCTTTCCAAATGACCTTTGGCCTTCCCCCTTTGTGACCCTTCAATCCTCATGGAAAATGGCACCAAACTTGTATGACCCTTCATATCCTTGCCTTTTAAAAGTCATGTGGTGACCCTTCATGAGCAAAAACATCCTTCCCTCTTTTGTCCTTATCTTGGTGACTTTTCGTATTCCTCAAAGTGTCCCTTCATGAGAAATTGTGCCCTTCCTCTTTTGTCTTCACTTGGTGACTCTTGGAATTCCCCAAGATGACTCTTCATGGGAAAATGCATCCCATCATTCTTTTGTCTTTACCTTGTGGCTCTTTGACTTCTCCATGGGCCCTTCAATTGTCTCATATGCAACCAAAAATATATTATTTAATATTAAATAAATATTAACTCACATTAGCCAAGATATAACAATTACAAACATCATTAAATGCAATGGGGCCTTTATCACAAATAATGCTAGACCTTTGACATCAATGACAATATTTCCAACAAAAAGAGAATCACAAGTCACCATTAGTTTCCCAGTTATCATTTGGCCTTTGACCTAGGATACACTTTTCCATGTGCTTGATCTTGAGTTATCATACAATATTCTTTTAGGCAAGCCTTTGTTACATGAGAATCATGCAGTCCTATCAACACTACACTAATGTATCAAGTTTTCCCACTCAAGGATGGAAGTGAATATTTCAAGAGATTTACATCCATATGAACACTACAAACATCTTGAGGCCAAATTTCAAAGATATAATTATCAGTACGACATGAATCCAAGTTCCAAAAAGGATAAAGGAAAGGCTATACTTATTGATCCTTCATTACATAATTGCATAGATCCTAATACCTTAGATTCCCTTTCCCACATACCACCTCCTGAAGCTTCTAATCATTTCACCATTTTAGATAATGGACTAAGAAAGTATGTGACTCATGATACATTTCATATTGCCAATCTTCCTCTAAATATAAATAACTTTAGGTGACTTAAAGTCACCCCACGTATGTATTGTAATAAAAAAACAAAGATAAGGGACCTATCACATTTGTACCAACATCTAGCCTAGGACCTAACCCTCTTGAAGGGGATGAATCATGGTTATACAATGACAACCAAGTTTATTTTTATAAAAATGTAAAGTATCCTATTCCTAATAAGATTATGGAGTGTCACAATTATGAAGGAAGAGACCTTAGACTGAATCAATAAAGAACTATTAAGCCAATTTCCATGACTAAGTATGAAAGACCTTATGGACTTAGATTTAAACTCCCTGGGGGTGACCCCACATATATTATTCAAACTCCATCACCAGTGACTAGTGATGATGATGCTGACAACAAAGTAGGGTGTGATCATAGCCTCACCTTTGATAACCTAGTTGAAACCAACCTATTCGATAGCAATGCCATTTGTACCCTTACCTTGGCCATTCATCACAACCCTTTGCCATAATATTATCCCCAACTGATATATTAGGACCAATAAGAATTTATTCTATTGATTGATGAATTCCAGAATGATGAGGCATTCTATGATTTCTTAGGCCTTAGAGACATTGTTCTATTGGGAGATCAAAAATTAGGATTCTCAATCATATTGGATCTTGTAGCTTATTTTGGAGAGTGAGTGAACAACCTTAGCCAAAAATAAATAAGTAAAACATTGAGGTCCCAAACTAAAAACCTCTTTGAGGTGCTTTTTGACCTAGGAAAAAGTAAAGACAAAGGCCAGTCTAGTGGTGAAAACCTATTTTAGACACCATTAGATGGGGGTGTTCATTCTTCTTAAAATTTAGACTAGGAGACCACCAATGATGAACTTGCCTATGAATCTGAGTTTAAATTTGAGCAACAACAAGTATTTGATCAAATTTTCCAAGAATTTTTGACTATTTTTGTTACATGGCTAGATCTCCCATTAGGGGACTCAGATTCATCATGCCTAAGAGAAGTTGAAGAGCAATTCCTAACGAAGGACCTTGACATAATTAAATAGTTTAAGTTGCTACCTACTATCCTAGAAGATGGTTCAACACTTCTAGTCAAAGCTACAATAGAGGTAAATATCATAACTCCATAAAAACTAAAATGAATAAAATTAGGAGCATCCCTCATTGAGGAAGAATGTGATGTCCTTATAGCTCTGTTGAGAGAATTTGTAGATATCTTTGCATGGGCCTATTCTGACATGCCAAGTTTAGACCCCACCTTAGTTTTACACAAATTTATGGTTAATGTTGATGCTAAAATGGTAAAACAAAAGTTACATAATATTCATCCTCACATTATTGTATTGGTAAATAAAGAGTTGGAAAAAATCTTAGAAGCAGGATGTATCTGATCCATTAACTACTCAAAATGAATCTCTAATGTGGTACCTATTAGTAAAAAGCTT
The DNA here is from genome assembly GCA_037957365.1 of Torreya grandis. Taxonomy (NCBI): domain Eukaryota; kingdom Viridiplantae; phylum Streptophyta; class Pinopsida; order Cupressales; family Taxaceae; genus Torreya; species Torreya grandis. Next base: position 858,471 of record JARHVA010003383.1, on the reverse strand, counting down.
GAAGGGATCAAAATTTGTACTAATTTTTGAGACATAAAAAATCTTTTCCTAAAGATGATTTTCCCTTGCCTAATATCAACATGATCATCAACTCCATGGTAGGTTATGAAATACTTTCACTCATGGATGGCTTTTCAGAATTCAACTAAATTAGAATAGCACCAGAAGACCAACATAAAATAGCATCCACCACTCCATGGGGAATATTTTGTTATTAGGTAATGTCATTTAGCCTTAAGAATGTTGTAGTTACATATCAAAGGGCCATGACTATCATATTTCATGATATGATGCATGATATTATTGAAGACTATGTCGATGACATATTAGGAAAATCCAAAACCAGGGCCTACCATCCAACAGTGTTGCATAAGATATTTAAAATATTATGGGATTACAAAGTCAGACTCAATCCAAATAAATGTGTGTTTAGTGTAACTTTAGGCAAACTACTTGGCTTCATCGTGTCTTGTAGAGGTATTAAATTTGATCCAGTTAAAGTCTATGATATAACTGAGATACCGCCACCAACCAATTTGATGCAACTTCATAGTTTATAGGGTAAAATCTAATCAATCATCTACTTCATCTCTTAGTTATAAAATAATTTCCATCCATTTACACACATTTTAAAGAAGGGATTTTCATTTCATTGGGATAATCACTACCAAACATCTTTTCAATAACTCAAATACTATCTTATTAATCTGCCTATTTTATTACCTCCTATGCTATAAAATCCATTCTTGTTATACCTATCAACTATTGACCATGCTCTGGGGGCACTCTTGGCTCAACATAATGACAATGGAAAAGAGCATTTCATATACTACCTATGCTATAACTTGGTTACATATGAATATAACTATGCCCCTATTGAAAAAGCTTATCTAGCCATGGTCTTCATAGCTTAGAAACTACACCATTACATGTTGAATAATAAGACCATGGTCATTTCAAAGGTAGATCTACTCAAGTATGTACTATCTAAAATATATTTACAAGGTAAAATGGCTAAATGGATCATGCTTCTTAGTGAGTTTGACATAGAGTATGTTAATCAAAAGGTAATCAAGGGACAAGTTCTTATAGATCAACTTGTTAAAGCACCTCTCACAGACACACAACCACTAACATTTCAATTTCCTGATGAATCCATAATGAAAATCATTTACACATCCCTTAAGGAGTAGCCTTGGAATATATATTTTGATGGTTCATTTATTGTATATAGATCAGGGGTTGGCCTATTGTTTATTACACCATAGGGGATCTAATCCCTAAATCATTAAAAATTATTTTTCCTTGTACAAACAACATGACCAAGTATGAAACACTTGTTGCAAGATTTTGACAAGAAGTACATTGGAATATTTCTCATCTCCAAGTTTATGATGATTCTCAATTAATCATCAATCAGGTTATAGATCATTTTCAAACCAAAGATGACAAACTGGTTCTATATAATGCCATGGTCAACACTCTTAAACAACAAATTGCTAACATTCAGTTTGAGTACATACCAAGGGATGGTAATAGAACTATAGACACCATGGCTACTATTGGCTCTTTGATTTTATAAATAGATAAAGCTTGAGAGTATAAGTTCCTCATCAAGAATTTTTTAGCACTAGCTCATGAACCTTCAATCGTTGCCATGATTTGTGATATTATTGGTCCTAATTCTATCTGGTGCTCAGATCTTTATAACTACATTCATGACCAAGTTCTGCCACCTAACCTATCTCAAAAATAAACCAAAGCCTTCATTCATCATTCTACTCATTATACTCTGCTTGGATCCACCCTTTATTGTCATAGTTTTGATGGAACTATACTTCATTGTTTAACTTCAATAGAGTCTACACTAGCGTTAAGAGAAGTTCACAAAGGAGAATGTGGAACTATATATAGCACAACAATCCTATCCAAAAATCTATTGTGTAATAGTTATTATTGGCTCATAATAGATGCAGATGCCATTGCATATGTAAAAAAGTGTGACAAATGTCAATGGCATGCTAATTTGATTCATGCCCCAACAAAAACTCTAAACTTGATGTTGAAACCATGGCCATTTTATACATAGGGACTTGGCGTCATTTGGAAGATAAACCCCACTTCATCTAATGGCTATAAACATATTCTTACCACTACCGAGTATTTCACTAAATGGGTTGAATTTATACCCCTCACTTATGTGACTGGAAAGCAAATTTCCAAATTCATTTTCAATAATCTCATTTTACATTATGGTATCCCCTCTAAAATTATATCTGATAATGGAGGATCATTCAAGAACAAGGATGTAGACCAGATGTGTACTAAATATAACATCATACAACATTTTTCTATAGCATATTACACTCAAGGTAAAGGCCAAGCTAAGGCATCCAATAAAATAATTATTAACATCCTCAAAAATATTATCAATGATGTTAGTCATGATTGGCACCTCCATATATTCCATTCCCTTTGGGCATACCATACCAATCATCATACCCCCATAGGAACCACTCCATACACACTTGTTTATGGTACTAAAGCCATCCTTCCCATTGAGGTAAAATTGTCTTCACTAAACATCTCATTCAATCATGTTCCAGATGATCATGACTATTGAGTAGATCACCTGTAAGAGCTAGACCTACTTGATGAAAAGTGCACAGTTGTGCTCAACAATCTTCAAACATATCAAAACTGACTCAAAGGCCACTATAATCAGTGTGTTAAGTATAGAAAATTTCAACTTGGTGATCTTGTTCTTAAATAAAACCAAAAGAATACCATGGATAAGAAGAAGCATAAAGGTAAATTAAAACCAAATTGGATAGGGCCTTTCATCATCACTATAGATTATGGATCAGGAGCATATAGACTTGCCACACTAGATAAAGATAAAATTCTTGAGTTGATAAATATTTTTCATCTCCAGTGGTATTATGCTTGAGTGATAAGGTGTATTTTCTATAAGGACTTTTTTATTTATGCCATTATATCACTATTCTTATTTATATAAATACCATCCTTATTTATCCTCTTTGCCATATCCACTTTCTATTTATGTTCTATCGACCTAGTGTGTTCTAAAGCCTAGCCCATTTGACCTTAGTTTTTGTCATTCATTACATAATTTCATCATCAAGATATCTGATCAATTTCATCAATTGATTCAAGTCCTTTAGATAGAGATCATATTTTGGGATAATATGATAGAAGTTTTGGTAATTTCATCCTTCATTTATTATGCCTTTCTTACCATCGATCTTGCTACTAATTATAGATGCCTTTGGGAAAATTAGTAACATTAGTTTATGCCATTGTGTCTTGGTTTTAACTAACTATGGTCAAACTAGGGGAAACATTAAGCCTTGATGTACCAACTCACCACTTCCTATGTCATTCTATGCCTTTTTACCAACTATGCCTATTTTGTTTGAATTGATTGATACACTAGTTGAATTCCTCCACTGTGAGGATAGAACTATAGTGACTTGAGGTCCTACTCTAGGACTATGTAGGTAGCACTCAATACTTATTAAGGTCATCTTAGTCCCCTTTTCCCTATGCTCTCACCATTTTGTGAGCAATCTAAGCCATGCTTTCACCATTTTACGAGCAACCTAAGTTTGAATTTTCTCACTATTTTGTGAGCTTGAACCATTTAGTGTCTCATCATTCTTTATTGAGTTAAGATACTCCAAAACAAATTCCAAAAACATTTGAAAAATCATTAGAAAAGAATAAAAACATTTATGACTTCTTTGTCTTAAAGATTCTGGGAACCCTTACTAAGTTACAAGAAAATCACTTGACATTTAGTTTCCCCATCCTTTTTGCCTTTTTTTCTCACACACGTACCATTTTTCAAGACCATTCCTATTCTTATATCCCATCTATTCTATTTTTTTTCCTCAATTATCACATTCTTCCCATTCCCTGAGAGAACTACATTTAACCTAGAGCTTTTTATTGGCTATTAAATCCATGGAACTATTTAGGCAATGTCCACTTGCCTAATGCATATGGAGATAGCTCAGCCACCCCCTTCCTTTTCTTTTATTCCCCCATTCTTTTCATTTGTTAAGTTGTCATCTATTTTCTAGGGGAAATGTTCGTAGGGTTTCTATGGTGTAGTTTGTTTGTTTGTTTCTACTTATTTTGTTTGTCTATCTATTTGTTTACTTTCAGCACTGTTACCTTGATTTGGTTTATGTGTGTTCATTGGATGATTCCTTGAGCACATTATACTCAAATCCATCCATATTCATATGTTTACATTATCATCATCATTTTTATCATTGGTGCATTATTTTATATTGACTATTAGATTATGGGAGTTATTCCTCATGATGTTATACCATGATGCCTACCGACATGTGTTACAACAAACCTCAAATTCAAGAAGTCTATTCTGTAATGGTGGAATCTCTCCAGCACTGACATCTTGATTTAATCCTAATCATATCCCAAATAGATTAATTAAACATGAAATAATTTTAACCTTTATTAGTTTAAATGAGCATCTCCCTACTAGTAGGTTATTCCAATTCATCATTACCCTCTGTGTTAAGTTATCATCATCCTTGGCCAAGTTTATCATGTTTGCTATAATTAGGGTCCAATCATTATAACTGCCTATAGGCAAATAATTACACATCATCCCACCCTTATTTCTCAATTATTATAGCCACCTCTAGGTAAATCATTGTGTTGTCACCACTTTACTTTTTCTACTTATACAGGGGCATGATGTTATCTTATTTCTCTATCCTAGCTAGGGTAGCTCCATCTTCTCAATGATTATAACCACCTTTGGGCAAATCAATGTGTTATCATACCATGTTTCCACTATCAAGGTACAATGCTTATAATTGCCTTTAGGCAAACCATTGTGCACCATCCCATTTGCATTTTCAATGATTTTTATTAATTTTTCACTATCATTATGTTTTTACCCCATCATCTTTCCTTTCTTTGGTCCTCTCATTTCACTTCTTATCGAGGGACTATTTACCAACCTACTTTTGCCAATTGTTCCCTCAAGGGGGCATCATACAACTAGTATATCATCATTACAATTGTAGGAATACATGACCTTTTCATTCTTAGAGAAGACATTTCTTTGCCTATGGTTTACAACATCTTCCCAAATAGGGGCAAACTGTAGACACCTAAATCTAGCCATCGATAACCTCTAATTAGGCTTTTGGCCAATTTTCACTTAAAATACATGATTTGACCTAAAAATACTAAAACATACTGAATGATGTGAAACTAACATATTCAAGTGACAATTTCAGCTAGGGTATCACTAAATGGGGTAATGTAATATATGGGCCAACTAACTTTGATCAGATCATTTTGAGTAAAAATGCCAATTTTGCACATAGGTGCTCTGTATTGCTCTTTCCTATCAAATCTTCTACACAATATGTGTACCTTTATTATTTTTTGTTGGTAACATCCTAAATGGGATAATGGATCTAATGCATATGGCATTGCCTTCTAATTCCAATCTAGTTGAATTTTGGACCAATAACAAGTCATTCTAATCAATTTGGTTAATTTGTGCACAAAGTGCGTAATCATGCTTAAGAGCTAATTAACCCAAATTAAAGAATAATTAAGAATTCCATGGAAGCTTGTGGAAATCCTATTTTTGGAAAATAATATTGAATATCTACATCATCAAGTGACCTCATTTCTTGGGAAGACATCCCTAGGCTATAAATGCCATAAATATCAGGATTCATGTCTTCCATGACTCATCAATGCCTTCCATGATGCCCTCCATGACACTTAATTTCCCCTTATTCCAATGTCATGATGAGGATAATTATAAACTTAATTCTAAAAATTGAATTAATCCTTAACAACACATCTCAATCTTAGGATGGATGGTTTAGGTTGATTCTAGACATTCTCAAAAATATATAAATAGGAGGCCTCACCACATGAATTTTAAGAGATTATTATGCAAAGTTATAATGTCAAATTTATTCCAAAAGATTTGAGAAATTAGTGGTATCATGCCAAATTGATTCCAAGCCAAGCCACAAGCCAAAGGTGCTAAGGAGAGATGCAGGTAGCCAATCTTCCATTAGCAAGGACTTCATGAGCACAAAACCGAGCAAGCCACCACTACAAAGGAATTTGGAGCATCCAAGGAAGGTGAAGGAATTATTGTGTTTTATTCCTTAATTTTTTGTTGTGTTTGTGATTTATTTTTGTTACTAAGCTCTTCCTAGTGTCTAGGCCTAGATATGTTATTCTAGTTAGTGTGTTTATTTTATTTTGTTTTCATTTTGTAACTAATACCATACTAACCATCCTCTCTTGAGTCAAATTCCTAGATTACAAGCCTAAACCTCATACAGGAAAAAGGCCCCTAACTTGTTTGGGGGTATCACTAAAAACCATCTTGGAACAATTAATTGCAACAAATATGATAACTCTGCCAAAAAATCAACCTATGGATAATCACTAGCCTAAACCTAATTGGTACAATGAGGATGAATATTTCAAATTCCATAGAGTAAAGGGGCATGACACTAATAATTTCATGCAACTGAAGTATTATATCTGAGATTTAATTGAGAAAGGAGACATAGAAATTGAAGGAGAACCTATTCCAAATCAATCAAGAAATGGACAACTTGGAATCTATAAAGACCCTCTTCCAAAACATAAGGAAAGAAATGAGAGGCCACAACAAGACTAGGGTTAGGCATCATCTTCCAATTACACCAATTATCATGTTGTCCCTTACCATTACATTAATGCCATAAAAATTTGGCAAATTTTTGGATCCACCCCATCCACTTTTCCCATCTTGAAAATTAACCAGACCACCACTGATTGTACCATCACCACTCGATGCAATAAAATAGTCATTCCTATAGCACCTCTGCAACAAAATTCTACAACATCCATTGTGCCTAAGGGTAATACTTATAAAAAAGCTGCCAATGGGTCAAAAAAATCATATGATATCATTCAATAATTGGAAAAGACCCCTACTCAGATTTCCCTCATGGAGCTTCTTAAGACATCCACCTTACATAGGTAAATATTAAACCAAGTGATCAATGATTTAAAAGTGTTGAGTGAACTAGATAAAAATCAATTATAGATACTTATGGCACATCTATCCCCTTCCCCATACCTCACCTTTAGTGCTTAAGATTTACCACCAGTTGGCCCCCATCATAATTATCCGTTATACATCAAAGTCACCATTGCACATTACCATGTCTCCCACATCCTTATATAAAAAATATACATGCTTAATTTTTGTAACATGGACTTCCTAAATAATCTAGGGTACTCTAAATCATCACTTGGACCCACCTTGATTATGATAAAGGCCTATGATGATAATGAAAGACCATCAGTAGTATCTATCTATCTCCCTATCATTATGAGACCCATGGTGCATCAAACTTTGGTACATGTAGTTAATGTGGATTTACCATATAATATGCTTTTCATGAGACCTTGGATCTAAGAAATGTAAGCTGTTCCATCCACCCTACATCAATGTCTCAAATTTCCTCATTTAGGCATGGAGGTAACTATTCTAGAAATCATTGACCATCATAGCTGTCATACAAATTAATCTATCTCCCCATTACATCAAGCTAAAAATACTATCTTTACTCTAATGACTGTAAAATATATTTCTCCTAATCAAATAACATCCATATTCATACCCACACCAGAGTTTATGAAACTAAAAATCATATCCACTATCTATAAAGAATATGAATATAAAACCTTATGCATTGGCCATGTATTGTTATCTCCCCATAGCTACATGTCCCCTAATAAGAAGGAAAATAGACCCATTCAATATTAGTTTGGGCCCACATCTTTTGAAAGTGCAATATTTTTATATGATGAATATGTTTAAGATGGTGATGATTCCTAGCTTTTACTCGATGATGACATGATTTTTTCATTCAAACAATGTTACGCCAAGGTCCACCATATGATGGAAAATATGAACTATAAAGGCAAAGGACTAGGTAAAGAAGAACAAGAATGACTGGAGCCAATTGAGGTCCAATAAAATTCATCTTATTATGGTCTAGGTTACAAACCATATGGTAGTGACCTGATCAATATTATCATGGATTCTATCTTGGATAATGAGTGGCCTCTCCCTAATGGAGATATTGAAATAGGATCTATTCATAATCATTTTGAAGAGTTCATTGTCATGAACCTCTTTTTTTGATAATTTGATATCCACTATCAGTATCTCACTCCATTACACCACCCTCATAAATTAGGACTCCAAACAAGAACCTACCTTTGATATGTTCCAAAATGATGAGGCCATCCTTGAATACTTGGGGGAAAGAACTTTCATGTCATTCAAAAATCATAAGAAAGGCTTCTCTATCAATTTATGTGAATCAACTTAATTTGGAGAATGGGAATCATTGCATATCTAATAAGAAGAAGAATGTTCTACAGATGACAAAGAGCCCTTTATAGAGTTGGATGACATCCCATTTAATTCCATTCAATCAAAATATTACCTAGATATTGATACTAAGTTGCCTAGAATTTTTGCCTCTAACATGCCAAAAGTCAAATATCCCCCTTAGCTCCTAGAATATTCACCCTCACTCATTGAAGAGGTGATATAAATTAATATTGGAATATAATAAAATCCTAAGATATTCAAACTGGGGGCATCTCTTACTCACTCAGAGCATTAAATTCTCATCACATTACTAAAAGAGTTTATTGGCATCTTTGTTTGGAGCTACATGGATATGCCAGGCTTGGATCCTTCATTAGTGGTTTACCACCTTGATGTACACCCTAATGCCAAACCTTCAATAGGGGCAAAATGTATGTTTTCAAATATGCTTACCCTTCCAATTTTATTAATTCTTATTAATTAAGCATAATTACCATATCCCTAGCCCTATCTAACCTTTTAGCCTAATCCCCATACCCATTCATGTATCCCATGAAGCCTTTACATTATCCTAAAACCAATTAATCCCACTAGTAAACCCCTAACTAGACCTATTACCTACTAACTCACTCCCTAATCCCACTAGCTAATTTAAAATTCAAGAAAATCCTAACTACCCACCCACCACCCTACACTAGCCTTTCCTAAACCTCTAAAAACCTATGAAGATATTTCTATAAATCTCTCCATTTTATCCCTCTTCCTCTAGAATCCTCTATTCTATAGGATTCCATGGAATTAAAAATTCCATGGAAAATCCTCCACCCTAGATCTTAATGGCCCAACTTCAAATTTGGACCATAACATCTTTTGCCACCATTCTATGAAACCAAGACTCCCTCCTTTGCTCAAGATAATGATAAATTGAATGAATAATTGTATGCATGATATAGTGACTTCCATCAAGCAATCCAAGCTCTTATCAATCCATTAGCAACATCCATAGCCCCTTGAAGCCATTGTCAAGTCTTGAAGCAATCCAACAAATCAACAAATCAAGCAAGGATCATATAAGTCTCAATCTTGGATTAGCTTCATGAAGAGGTAAAGGTGATGGTAAGTGAATTCAAATCAATCTGATTTACCTTTTCAATCCTTTCCTACTAGTGTCATTAATTTTGAGTTTTATTTTAATTTTGTTAATATTAATGTGAATCCCAAATTTAGTCCACAAACATAATCAACAATAGGCTCATTTGACTTTTGTTTAATTGTGCCACTTATGCATATGATACATTATCACTGATTTTGATACAAAAGTGTATTAGGAACATGTCAGCTAAAGGATTGAATGCCATGATGGAATGATTTGGCAAATCATATATCCATTGTATGACATAATCCTTGAGACTTCATGGAAATAACTTTGTAAGAAGATAATTTTTAGACACATAGTCTAAGCATGTTGCATGAAAGGCTTTGAGGTGATGTTATGGGTCACCCTTGCCATGATATAATGTAAGCTTGGGTGCCACTAAACTAGATGGCAAGGGATTTTTTCTATGTGATGTACCAAAGGTGTATGCAAGAGAATGTTGGGATAAAAGGCATATGAGGGCATAATTTTTTCCTTCTCAAGATGCAACAACTTAGACTATAGAATAATAATCTCATGCATAAGGGATTGTATATCTGGAGTGGAGGAACTAGCCACAAGTAGTGTAGTTGTCACTGATGATTGAATAAAAATCTTGGTGACTAGTAGCAGATTCATAATCAAATATACTTCTCTTGATCTAAATAAATAAGGAGAGTTACCACATACATATATCCTCTACTTTTATTTAAATGTCAACCTAAGGATATAAACTTGATAGGATGACATCACTATATGTGCACACTCAAGCTTTTAATTTGACCTTCTACTGATTGTAATATAAGATGCTAAAAATCATGTAAGAATTGAAATGATGGAATTAAACACTCATACAAAAATATGAATTAAATGATTGCACTATTTTATATTTGGAATCTTCCTTAAAATAGTTCTATGCAAAACTAGAAATCATCTAGTTCAAAAATAAAACACACAACATGTAAATGAACTAAATAACATGTTTAGCTAATTAACAGTTTAGATTGTTGCTACAAGACTTACAAAGGGGGCCCTTCCTCCTTTTGACTCCAGCTTCAATCCTTTCTCTTATAATAATGAAATAAACTCATAAATGATTGTTCATATTAATCAAAATGCAATAAAAAATTGTTGTAGGGAAATTACAATAACAATTATCTTACAAAATGTACTTCTAATAATTTTTTCTAATTGATCTCCAATATATCTCAACCCTCTTGTTACATATATATACAATAGGGTATTTTTTTTATACAAAACAATATACATTCTAAACTAAGAAACATTAGGCTATAGGATAATAGAAATTAGTTCCTTCCACTAAGGTTGTTCATGTGAATCTTGCAATACTACTTTAGGATAAACAAAGTTGTTTTGAATATTCAACTAAATCTTTATTATGCTCCAAGAAATTTTTTATAATTTTTTCAAGTTGGTTGAATTAGGAATCAAATTATATTTGTCCATAACTTTAGTCATATAGTGGTTGTAGGATGTGTTCTTATGGTAAAATCCATTTTGTTGTAGGATGGTCCATGATATATACTTATTGATTCAAAACATCTTTAAAACACATTAAAAATAAAAGAATCCTATAATAAAAGATATATATATATATATATATATATATATATAAAATACTTGATTCTAATATAAAGTTATAACTATCCAAACATTATGATAACATAATGCTATTTACAAAATATGGTTGTCTGAGGATAAAAACTTAGGAGAAAGTATTTTAGAAACATGATAAACAAGAAGGATGAGAATGATAAATGAGGATAAAAACATGAAAATTTTGGGGTTCATAACACCCCCAAACTTAATACTTTGCTCATCCTTGAGCAACAAGCTTGTTCATTTCAAAATGACAAATAACTCTAAAATCTGCAAGATCAAAGGCACCACTGGGTAGATGGGCAAAAAATCCATGTCTTTATTCAATTAACTACCAATTTATAACTTCTTTGGTTTTATCTAATGGATTTTTATCTTGCCAATTGAGAATGGGGTACCAAAATAGAGCAAGCTGGAATCTTATGCTCAATAACTATGCTCCAAGGTCTCCTAAAATTAGAATATATCTTGTTACTCTATCAAATGATACTTTTGAATTGAAAGGGGAGTGTGGTTCTTTCCTCTTTAGCTTAGGAGTGAGCTAATTAAATATTTATGTACAGGATTATCTTATTGAAGGTCCAATATAAGTTCTCAAACCTAAGTATAAATCTTGAGCTTCTTCACTATTTTTCGTAAACTAGGCCCTTACTTCTTTCTGCATCATAATGTTATCCCATCCTATCAACACAACCTCAGGTGGTGTTGAATATCCTCTAATAACCAATTGATTTTCTCTCTTTTTTTCCCTATATTTAGTCATCTCTTATCCTCTCTCATGTATGTTTAATACATATTCTAAAAATTCCTTTAAAAAGACATCCCAACATACAAGTTAGGATTCCATTCTTTGTCATGTGTCACAACATAGTTATGAAGATATTATCACACAATTGTGTTTGATCTTATTGTGAACTCTCTTTATATAATTGAAATAAATAAAGAGAATCATTTAATTCACATGGCTTATCATATTATATTCTCATGAAATTAAACTTATACCATTGTTCTTCATGATAAATTGAATATACCTTTTCATGAGGTCTGTAGTTGAGGAGTGATTGAGTAAGACCAGCCAAATCTTTAGCTTTCTTCCATAGTTTGGAGATCCTTTCTTCCTTAGTCCTGACCTCTTATTTTAGTTTCTTATTTTCTTTTGTTAATGCTATAAAACTTTCACACTAGTTGTCTATTCATCTCATCAATTTAGAAGACATGGTAGATGAGGAATTAAACTTGATTGCTTAGGTAGTTATGGGATTTTCTTGTTGCTTTTATACTACAAAAAGATATAAAACAATAGTTATATGATATATTTTTGTATATGGATGCAACTAAGAATATGATGTAGTAAGTGAATCTAGTCCTCCTCTTGATTGATCTTGAATCTTCTTTCTTAATCACTCTATTTTATATAGTGCTTGCTTCAAAGTAGAACATTCCACTAGTGAGTAGGTTTTATTTATTTGTTTTATATTTTTTTGCATTGGTTCTTCTCATAATTATTTAGGACTATGTTTAACTTGCTTTGTCTCCTTATTTCCCTCCTGAGAACACTCTTTCTTATCAATCTCTATTTTATCAAAACTGAATGCCTCAAGTGATTCATGATTATTGGTAGTTTGTTCTTCTCTAGATTCCTCAGTAACGTCTGTAATATAAAAATGTTTAGTTATTGGTTTACCTTTTATCTTTCCTCTTAATCTATGATATATTCAAGGAGTAGATGTGACCTTAGCCCTTTTAGGGGAAGGTGGAAGCTCTTCCTCAGATTCTTTAGGGTCAAGTTAGAAGATGAGTTTCCTTCTCCTTCTTCTATATTCTTTGCTTTTGGAATCTTGCTCTAAAATATTGGTCCTTGATTCAGGTTCTTATGTAGCTACAGGAAGGTCTTCTTCTACAAGTTCTTGTGTGGTTTCAAGAATGTCTTCTTCTGTAGGTTCTTATGTGGTTGCAGGGAGGTCTTCTTCTATAGGTTATTATGTAACTGTAGGGAGGTCTTATTTTGTATCCATTTATTCATCTTCACCACTATTACTTTTTGCATTTATAGGTATTTAAAAAAATATTCCCAGCTTATATTGGGCCTATTTCTCTATAGGTAGTCTTGAATAATTAACTGAATTAGATAGTGATGAGAGAGACCTTTGGGATTACCTTTTTGAAATGCCTCTACCATTTTTGTGATCATGTTGAGCAATAAGTTGGGAACATTTATCTCAATACCATGCCATAAATGGTTCATTAATTTGAATTGAATGTCATGTATGGAGTATCCCCATTCACAAGTGAATTATCTAAAAATGAATATAGTAGATCTAGCCCATATTCCTAGTAATGATAATCATGTAGTGCCTTATTTTGAAGTCTTCAAGCTTTCATCTCCTTTAATAAATTTTTGCCTCTCTACCTTGGCATCAAACTTCTCTTACCATAATTCCCATATTTGTGGTAATCTGGTTACTCTGATGACTATAATTTTAGTTAGCTTTATTTCCATTCCTTACACTATTGCCAAAGTATTATTCAATGAACCAGTAAAGTCTTCTATAATTATTTGATCAAGAACATTTATCCTTTCAAAATACAAGGTCCATCCTACATTTTAAAATAGGACCAAGACATCTAGGTTATTAGTTAGAGGAGATATGTCAAGTGGCTCATAATTGAACAAGTCCTCTCCCATATTATAGGATGGAATTCTAGTTGTTGGGTTTGTGATCTTATATCAAGGGTTTTATAGCTTTGGGTAGAATGTTTATGATTTGATTCAGGAGAGAGATAATTAGTTTGAATTATGGGAAATCCCCCACCACTTAAATGGTTACTTGTCCTCAAGGGATGTAACTAACATGCATGAATGATTTGTGAAAATGACAAGGGGTGGTAGTAGTATCACTTCAATGGTCATGTCAATTGGTGAAAGAGAAGATATCTCGAAATGGTGTGAGCAAATGGAGATATGGCAACATTTTAATAGCATTAAGACCCATAATATTAGTAATAATTAAAACTTATGACAAGCAATAAGTACAAAAATAATTATTTTAATACTTTTTATAAATAACTTTCATATATGCATAAATGATGAGTCAAAGTGGTGGATGTGAGGCATATTGGCATGTGTCAGTGTTTGATCAGAAGTAAAAATGTTTTATGAGAAATGTAATATATGATGGAGTGTTAAAAATTCATTCAACAATGAGAAATGTTTCCTATGGCAATAAGAAGTGTATTGCATCAATATTAAGTATATTGCAATATTAATAATTTCATCATGTAGCAAAATAAAAGTGTGTTTCTATTCTTGAATGAATTTGCAAGCAAAAACATATGAAAATAATTTTTTTTATTATTGTAGTTTTTTAGTAAATGTTGATTAGTCAATGGCCTAATTTTTTGATAAAACCATCATTAGAAATGCTCAAAGATTTTTGTTACTAAATTTTTTGATTTTTTTTATAGATTTTATGGTCCCAACTCAACTAAAATTATAGAATCCCAAGTGGTAGGATTTTATTCAACCTGAACCAAGTCATTATGAATATCTTGTTCTTGGCTACTAGAAGCTTTATTGCTCTTAGAAAATATTGGATAAAGGTTGATATAAATAGGTTGATTTGATTCATGAAGAAGAGATGGATGTTGTTCTTTAAGAAGCTAGAGAGTGAGAGTTTCCTTGAAAAATGGTTTCTTGTACAACTTGAGCCTATTTCCATTAACAAGTAGTTAGAACCAAACAAATTCAATGGTCATGAGCTTTACATATCCATCATTAAAAACATGCTCGATCTCATAGAGCCCAAGCCATCTATACTAAAGCTTTCCTTTATGATCCTTTTTCTTACAATCAAGGAGTGCTCAGTCACCAAGATAGAAATTATTAGTTTTGATGTTCCTATTATGCCAACCCACTCATTGTCTGTGCACTACTTTAGTGTGATGAATTTCTTCCTTTCTAAGTTCATCAAGTGTATTCATCTATATGATCCTATCTTGTTAAAATTGAGAAAGATCCAAGCCCAAATTAAGTGTTGTCCTTAATGTTTTCTGTTCAAACTCAATGGGTAGGATAGAATTTTTACCATAAACTAGTTCATATGGAGTGAAACTATTTACGGTTTTCTAGGTGATTTTGTAAGCCCAAATTGCTTCCAAAAGATGAATTTACCAATGTTTTCTATGCAAATTAATAGTCTTAGTGAGTATATTTTCCAATTCTATGTTTATAAATTTCACCTGACCATTTTACTAAGGATGGTAAGGAGTAGAATTTTTGTATCTAATTTCATATTCTTTTACCAAGGCAGTTGTGAGATCTGATGTGAACTATGGTCCTTGGTCTATGGCTATTCCTCTTGGTATTCCATAGTGGGTGAAGATTTATTCAAACAAAAACTCATCTACTTTATCATCTTCGGCATGGGTTAAGGCCTTGACCTTAGCCTATTATGTGACATAATCAGTGCATACTAGTATATATTCTTTATTTTTGGATTTAAGATCTATGGGACCTATAAAATCAAGTCCCTATTTATCAAAAGGTTACAAAACTAGTTGTGGTTGTAATGGCATTTCATCAAAGTGAGTGGGTTTCCCCATACACTGACACTGATCACATATGAGGGTATACATCATGGTATCCTTATGTAAATAATTACAATAATATCTGGTAGTAAGTACTTTTATAGTAGTCTATTTGGCAGCAAAATGACCCTCACATGGTTCATCATGGTAGGCTCTAAAAATGTCATAGGCTTTATCTTTTTGGATACATCTTCTCATAATTGAATCTAATCTAGTGATAAATAAATATCTTGCAATCCAAGAATAACATTTTCTCTTTTGGATCAAATGTTTTTCTCTAGGTGAGAAATGTTGTGGTAGTGATCCTGTAGCAAGATAGTTAGCAATGTCTATGAACCAAGGAGATTGAATAGTTAATGCAAAAAAATGCTCATCAATAAAGGAGTCATCAACAATAGGACTTTACTCATCAATTTACATTCAAGCTATAAAATATTCTATTACATTATCCTTACTTGGTCTATCCATAATGGTAATATCAGATTCTTATAGTAAAAATAACCATCTAATTATTTTTCCTAGTATAATAGATTTATTCATCAAATACCTAATTATTTCATGGTCTATGTGGATGAATACTAGGTAACATGTAATGTAATGTCAAAAAATATTGATGGCATAAATGACTACAATAAATTCTTTCTCTATTATAGTGTAGTTGAGTTTAGCCCCTTAAACCTTTTTGTTGATAAAATAGATTGCATAACTCAAAGATTCATCTTTTTAGCCAAGGACAACACCTAAAGTGGTGTTAGATGCATCTATATGGATGTGAAAAGTTTTATTCCAATCAGGTCCTCTTAGAATATGATTTGTTATGAGAAGGTCTTTAAGTTGTTGAAAGGTAGTTTGGAAATCATTAATCTAAGTAAATTTAGCATCCTTAGTAAGCAATCCAAAACATGGGGTGGTAATTTTATTAAAGTCCTTGATGAATCATCTATAATAACTAACATGTCCTAAAAACCCTCTAACATCTTTCTAATTCTTTTGTGTGGGTAGATACTTAATTAAACTTGTCTTTGATGGGTCAAATTAAATTCCATTAGGGGAGATGTGATGCCCCAACACAATCCCATCAGCCATAAGCATATAACACTTTTCATTTCTTAAAGACAATTGGTGGTCCTGGAAGTGTTGAAGAAATTTCTCTAGCTTGTTAAAAAAAAATGTCTACCCATAGATAGTGAAATCATCCATGTAGATTTCAACATAGTCATGGGAGAGATCAGAAAATATGCTTAAAACAACCCTTTGAAAAGTAACTAGGGCATTGTAAAGACCAAATGATAAGATGACATAAGCATAGGTTCCTTAAGGTAAAGTAAAAGTGGGTTTGTCTTGGTCTTATGGAGCTATTCATATTTGATTATAACCACTATAGCCATATAGGAAGGAAAAATACTTTTTCCCTACTAATGTATCTAATATTTGATCAATAAATGGAAGGGAAAAGTGATCCATCTTAGTAGCAGCATTTAATTCTCGATAATCAACATAAATATGCCATTTCCCCCTTTTTTTAGGTATAATAACTAGGGGAGATATCCAATGGCTATCCAATATGGGATAAACAAATCCTACATCCAAGATTTTTTGAAACTCAATTTTGATAATTTATTTAACTACATGATTCATTTGTCATTGGGGTTAGTGAATAGGTTTTCGTTCTTCTTTAATGTAAATATGATGCATGCATAAATCTAAGCGTATTTCTCTCATGTCATGGTAGTCCCAATAAAATGTTGTTGTGTGTTCTTTTAACATTGTAATTAACTATATTTATTATTGGGGTGTTAAAAAAGTGTTGATGTTGAGAGGTTTATTTGGTAGATTGTCCACTTGCTTTGTTAAAGAGATCATGGTTTCTATATTGGTAATTAAATAAGCATAGCTAAATTGATGGGGAAGTAACTGATGGAATGTCCTAATATCTCTTGTAGTTTCAATAAGGAAATTTTTAGGAAAATTATTTTAAAGTGAGAATGGTGTACATTCCAACATGTTTGTGGCTACATGATCTTATCAATAAATGTTTTGTAGGATACCAGTAAGGACAATGTCTTCTTCTTATGCCTGTAAAGCTGGACTTCAATCAATTGTGCATAAATTTTTCAAGGATATATCTTCTTCAAAGTCATCAATCCAGGGCCTTGGTCCATAATTCTAGGAAGGTTGGGTTTGTGGATAAAGAACCAATTTTTGGTGTCATTTTTGTTAGAAATTAACTTTTTTCCCAACCTATAGCCAATAAAAGCATCAACAATGGCCAACCATGGGTGGCCAAGGATGAGAGGATAACCTACCAAATTACTTTTTGGTTAAAGGACAATAAAGTCTACTATATATTTCCAAGAATACATAGTGATAATGAAGTCTTTAACAATCCCTTTAGGCTTAATAGTTGACCTATCAGCCATCTATAAGATGGTGGGTGTTGAACAAAGATTTGTAATTTTTAGTTGTTGCATGGTCTCCATGGTCATCATGTTGATGGTTTCATCCAAGACAATTAAATTATTATATATGGGTTGGACATGGATGCTAACATTAACTATATGACTTCTAAGATTAGATTATTTTGAGGGAACTATGTTTCCCAACATAATATCCGCTAGTTGGCTAATAACTTGGACTATTTTAGGATCTTTCTTCTTTCTTCCTAGTTTTTTCAAACATAGCTCTCTAGTAGCATTATTATAGACAGGAACATATTTTATTTCTTGAAAGAGTGGAATTTTTATGCACACATTCTTGAGTTATCTAAAGATATCGAATTTGAGTTCTGGTTCAAGATGTGATATGTTCAATCTCTCTTGAAAAGAAGGATTATTAGATTCTTTGTGGTTTTTTTATGGACTTGGCTCAAGATTGGCCATGGGTGATTGTGGATTAGTATTAAATAGATCACATTATTCAAAAAATTTAGTGGTTATAGATGAGGTGGTTTGTGGAAGAATGTGTCTTGAGTGAAGTTAGACTTGTTTGATATCCAAGGTGTATGTTGGATATTGCATTATTTCAATGGATTGTGTTAGTTAAACCAACTTATTGGTAGGGTTAGGGATAGGCTAGGTGGGTAATTGAGGCATACCTAATATTTTCACCCATGGTTTCTATTGAGATGCATAAAACACTTGATTCTCATCTCCTCCTATGTCATATAACTCAACTATTTTAGGATTCTCCTTTGTTATGTTGGCTACCTAGGCTTTCATAGAATGGCATGTGCATTCTTCCTTATTTTTTATGCATTTAGAGTAATAGGTGGATAAGGCTTTTTCAATTTATTCATGTTTCTTCCATGTATGTAATATGTTAAGCTGAGTATCTAGGTGGCTAATAATGTCTTCCTTCATGTCCTTTAGCATGTTATTGACTTCACCTTTAGATAGTCTTGCTGTAAATGTTGTAGGAAGGGTTCTACACATAATTTTGTTCATAGTTAATCTAGAGTAGTTTGTACATAGAACTATTAGTTAATTAAAGGATAGTGTAAAAGCATCACTACCAGACATCAAGTCTAGTGCCTCCAGACAATCATCTTTAATTCCTTTTAGGAATATCAACTTGATAGATTCTTTCTCCATTGCAGTCTATTTGGAATTTTTTAAGATAGAAAAAAATATTTCCATATATTCCTCCAATGATTCATTATCATCTTGTGTCATTCTGAATATGTCATCTCTCTTATAGTTTGTCTCTACCATAGTCTTGGTATTTCATAAAAAAACCTCTCCTTCATTTCTTCTCAAGTAGAAATGGAATCCTTTCCAAGTCCCATGAACCATCTAAGTGTTGGATCTTTAAGTGTTTCTAGAAATAGCTTGATTTTTTTAGCATCTTGATCATAATCATAGCTAGATCATATGATGTCAAACTCAAAAATAAATATGTCTAGATATTCAAATGCTTTTCCCCTAAAATTAGGGAGGGCGGAGTGAGGAATATTATTCATAGGTGCATTTCATTTAGGAGTAAGGATAGGAAATTCAAAGGTAGTAAACTCATTGGCAGTGTTCTTTTCATAAAAATTCTCCATGAATACTCTTTGTGTTGGTAAACTAGAAGTTGTTGCCACCTACTTCTCAAAATTCCTATCAATTATTTTATTTCTTGGGCTGTAGAAGATGGAGACTTTATACTTTTTATTAGGAATATATGGCTTTTTATACAATGGGGATGGTGTAGAGGTTTCAAAATATTCAACTTGTGTGTCAGTAAATAGTCTTTCTAAATTGGAAAATTATGTTGGCCTAATATTCCTTTTAAGAGTAAGAATAACCTTGAATGCATCATTAGCAAGAAATTTGGGTGATAGAGGGAAGTGAAATTTAGATTCTTGAGTATGAGGTGATAATGTGAGGGTTATTAATTGTGGTGCATGTGGTTCTCATCTAGGGGTATGAACCTCTTCAAAGTCTTCAGCTTGTGCTACCAACCCATCCAAAAATTCCTCCTTTTCTACCTCTTCTATTGATAATTATGAGTGATCTTTAGGAATTTCTTCATGTTCCTTAGCTATTTCAAGATGAATTTATGATCTTTTAGCAATGGTTGATGATTCATGAATAAATATTCTTATATAGTCCCCTTCTTTTTTCATGTACGTTAACCACTTTTTCTCTCTTTCTTTCTTTTTTAAAAATTGCCCACCCTGCTTGCACAAGGTTAGTAATGTGGGTATTTTTGAAATTTTCTACTATTATACTTACAAAAAGGAAAATTTAAACTATAAAACTAGGAAATCTTTAATCTATAAAACAACAAGCTCTAAAAATAAAATAAAAAACATCCAAAAATAATTGCTATCAAGATTGAAGATTATAAATGTGTGACACCCTTCCCCAACAACAACGTCAAAAATGATTAGCAGTAGATTCACAATCAAATAGACTAACCTTGATCTAAATGAACAAGGAGAGTTACCATAGACTTGTATCTTCTAATTTCATTTAAATGTCAACCTGAGGATGTAAACTTGATAGGATGATGTCACTATATGTGCACACTCAATATTTTAATTTGACCTTCTATTGATTGTAATCTAAGATGCTAAAAATTATGTAATAAATTAAATTTTGGAATTGAACACTCATAAAATACTATGAATTAAATGATTACACTATTTTATATTTAGAAGATTCCTTAAAATAGTTATATGCAAAACTAGAAATCACACAATTCAAAAATAAAACACACAACATGTAAATGAACTAAATAACATGCTTAGCTAATTAATGGGTCAGATTGTTGCTTCAAGACTTATAAAGGGGCCCCTTATAACTTCAATCCTTCCTATTATAAAAATGAAATAGACTCATAAATTGTTTTTCATATTAATCAAAATGTAGTAAAGAATTGCTACAAGAAAATTACAATAACAATTTTCTTACAAAATATGCTTCTGATAAATTTCTCTAATTGATCTCCTCTCTATCTCAAACCTATTTTTACATGCATACATGCATTCACACACACACACACAATAGGGTAGATTGTTTTATACAAAATAATATAAATTATAAACTAAGAAACATTTGGCTATAGGATAACAAAAATTAGTTATTTCCACCAAGGTCTTTGCTCATGTGAATCTTGAAATACAGCTTTAGGATGAACAAAGCTATTTTGAATCTTCAACTGAATCTTTATTATACTCCATGAAATTTTTTATAGTTTTTTTGAGTCGGTTGAATTAGGAATAAAATTATGTTTGTCTACATATTTAGTTATATAGTGGTTATAGGATGTGTTCTTGTGGTGAAATCCCTTTTGTTGTAGTATGGTCTATGATATATGCTTATTATTTCAAAACATCTTTAAAACATATTGAAGAGAAAAGCATCCTGTGTGTGTGTGTGTGTGTGTGTGTGTGTGTGTGTGTGTGTGTGTGTGTGTGTGTGTGTGTGTGTGTGTGTGTGTGTGTGTGTGTGTGTGTGTGTGTGTGTGTGTGTGTGTGTGTGTGTGTGAGAGAGAGAGAGAGTGCACGCGCGTGCGTGCGTGTGCATGCATGTGATTTTAAGACAAAGTTATAACTATTCAAAGATTATGAGAACATAATGGTATTTGTAAAATATGGTTATTTGAGGATAAAAACTTAGGGGAATTAATTCAAAATCATGATGAACAAGAAGGATAAGCATGACATATGAGGACAAAAACATGACAATTATGGGGCTCATCACTTGGGTTGTGATATTTGATTTGGTTGAGTTGGCCCTACTAGAGGTGTAACAACATTATTAACTAGAGGGGCTGAATATTGACCATTATTTGTCTTTTGGATTTCTTCTTGAAAAATGTTTATGAAATCATATTGTATATCTATATGTCTAGATATAAAGTCTTGTAACTGTTGCTTATCAGTTTCATCAAAATTGTTGTTAAATTTTGCCACTATAGGTTGGAAGGTAAGAAAACAAGTTTTATATATTTTGAACATTTTTAAGAAAAGTAATCTATGGAAGATTACAAAATTTAAATATTGCAACAAATCTAATATTTTTGGAATTAAAATATGAGTATAGATAGAAAAGGATACAAACCCTAAGTGTGTATAGGGTTAAGGTTTTTGAATCTAGGTTTTATTTTCACAAATTTAAATTATATGTAAAATAAATTGAAACTTTAATATGAAATTGCTTTAATTTAGCTAGGTTATCTTTAAAAAGTAGAAAAATTAGAAGTATGCTGACCTAAATTATTACACAAAATTTTGGATTAATGCAAGGTAGGGTTTGAAGTAATATTTAAAGTAAGATGGGTTCACCAAATGATTTAACCTTTTTAAGGTTTAACTATGTAAATCCTATGTTTAGATTAAAGGGATAAGATGTCTAAATCAATCATATAATATGCACTAATTAAGTACTAATTTTTTATAGATTTTGACTTTCTAAAAATAGTAATAAATAGGCATAAATATAGATTATCAAAAAAGTGATTATCACGAATGATCTGAGTTCTGTAAACTATGTTATAGATAATTTTGAGTATCATTAATATAATCTTGTAATATATTTGCTCACTAGACAGCAGCATCCTATATGGACAATAGTGCCATGTTGATGTAGTGTCCTCAAAGTGGCACTAGTGTCCCCTTTGGGGGACTATTCCTATTTTTTGGGATCACCTATGCCTAGGTTTTTAGGTACTGTTCTTGTGCACACAAAACCTAGAACTTTGTGTTATGTTTAGAAAACCTGATTTAGTGTGCAAACCTTGATCCTCCTTGTAAGTATGACATGACCAATAATTTTGTGTTTGTTAGTAGGATAGGTTGGACATCCTCAACATCATGTTGTGAAGATATTTGCCTACATATCACTACTTCAAAGAGGGAAAAAACCCGATGTAGTTCTCCCACCTAGTTTTTAATGCAAGTACAATTGAATGCTAGAATGAGAATGGATTCGGATGCCTTGAATGTGATTGAGATTTGAAATATTTAAAAACTAGGCTTAGGGATGTTGTAGATGGTAGTATGGAAAATAGGGATCAAATACCTTAACTTTGCTCAACTTGTATTTGGTTTGAATATGTTTTTGAATCTATTTCACATCTAGTAAATAAGTGTCAAATAGACTTGTATTTATAGAGATATATAGCTTGTGTGGATAAAAAAATATTCTTATGACAACCTTAGTAAGGGCACACATTTAAAAAGGTATCTATTCAGAAGAGATAGGGATAAACACAATAGCACCCAGTTGGGGACACTAGTGTCATGTGTATGTAGAGTCCCAAATGTGGTGCTAATGTCCACTTGGTAGACTACTATAAAATTTGGGTTGGGATCTAAGAAGATAACTCTAGGATTGTGTTTTGGCTGACTATAGGTGTTTATGGTTTGCACAATTGCTAGAAAAATGTGTTTAATGCTTGAGAATAGGTATAGGGATAAGCTAGGAATAAGGTAACTCAAGCAACACTTTTAACATACAAATACCACTTTTAGGTGATTACACAATTACTTTAGAGTTTCTTTGATGAATTTATAGTCATTGTTTTAGTTCTTTCATCTTCCATACCCCTTTGGATCAAGGGGGAGTTTTTGGGATTATTCATTATAAAAAATTATTAGTTTAGTTTATTTTCTATTTTGTTAATGAGTGTTGGTTCAATCAAATTGGTTAAAACCTTTAACCACTTGTAAAATATTTATAAGTTTTTACCTTCATTACAAATAATATATCTTGAAATAATACTTTATAAATTTTGGGTGAAAAGCTTTTGTTCATGATGTAATTTCATTGTGTGTTTCTGATGCTATCATGGGTGTGATACATGCATACATATATACATGATACACTCATATTTTGGATGTTAGGATTTCCCTCTACTCATGTCATATGGACATTAGGGGCATTGGCTTCTTTGATCTTGATACATGTTATATGATTCAATGATGACTCTACACTATCATTTTTGAGCTTATATATGTACTTACACATGCCTCTTATCAATGATTATATCTTAGATAGGGTACTTATTATACTATAAACTTGACATATTTTTTTAACACATTGGATCCATGGGACACTATGACATATTTATTCTAGTTGTTTATGATTTACTTTATGCACTTCCTTGAGTGTCTTGTCTTGATTATTTGAGAATTTTAATATGTTTCATTGATTGTGGCCCCCTTGCCTATGTATTCTTTCTTTGAAATTTACATAATTTTATTATTTTTTGTATGGACATTTTAATATGTCATTATTAATTTCATGGACATTTGAATAAGTTATGTCCCTTTGATTGTGTGACATTTGAGCATGCCCCTTGTTTGTAATCTGTTTGGATCATTTCTTGTTGACTTAATTTTGAGTGCTCTTGTGTGTGTGCTTATTTGCTTGTTGAGATTGTATTATTAATATATACATGTTTCCATTATCTTTATGTGTATCTTAGGCATACATGTGATCAAATTAGTCCTATACACTTCAATGATACATTCACCTAGACATGTTACTTCTATATGCTATATGGTTACATTCATATATTTTATAGTTATTTTACCCTTTTGAGGTGAGGTAACTCCAAATTCCTATTTTACCCTCACCTCAAAGGGGGGAATATTAGGGGAAGAATGTTTGGGAATCATGCTCTACACACTTTGTGTAGCTCTCAAATTCAATGTGGACATGATTTGGAAGCATGTTCTCCATACTTATTTAGTATTTCATACTTATATCAATTTTTAGATTCGATGGGGGCATGTCATATGGACATGTTCTCCACAATTCATAGTTTAAAGACTACAATAGGGGCATGATTTGGAAGCATCTTCTCCATAATTCATTTATTATGTGGTACTTATATTAGTTTTTAGACTTGATGGGATCCTGTCATATGGGCATGACTTCCACACATTCATAGTTCTTAGATTCAATGGGGACATGCTTTGAAAGCATGTTCTCCACATATATCCAGTTTTTAGAATATACATTTTATAGTGGGGGAATATTTTGGAAACATGTCCTACACAATGGTAATTATATAAATTTTTAGATTTCTCCATATATAGTGGTGGCGTGCTTTGGAATCATGTCCTCCACACTTACATAGCTATCCACATTGGCCAAAGCACAATGTTATATGATTCAGATTCTTAGTTATGGAAGAATTATATGCATTAGTACTATTTTTATACATAGTTTCAACATGAGACATATATAAGGTATATATTCAATGCAACATGTGTTTAATATTGTAAAATCCAAATCAATTTCAATTTCTAAAATCATTGCATGCACTAATACCCTATGGACTTTTATAGACCATATTAATCTAATCTACTACAGTAGTTGGTTCACCTTTTGGTATGGTTGAGGTGATCAAATCACTCAATCTTACTAATTTTTCAAGTTGGACTTGATCATATAGCCTCACTAGAGTATAAGTATCATCAGGTTGTACAATTCAGCTAAACTCAATTGTAGGTGGCAACTCATTTTTACTCCAAATTTGGGGGCATGTGACTTCACATGTCTCTCTTTATATTTCATTGGATATATGAACTTTAAATATTTATCTATATATATCCTAGTCTCAATTTTAAATCCTTACAATGATACATATTTTTCAAAACAACTTGTCACTAAGCAAAGTAGTTACATCGACACACGTGTATACCTAAACCTTGATTTTTTAATTTTAATATATTTTAAGTACTTTTAACCCAGATTATATGCACTAATTTTACAATGTAACATGTTCTTGATTGTAATTCATTCACCAAAAAATCACTCAAATTTAACTCAAAAAAATACAAGGTGTTCATACACACCCATGTACTTATTCCTTTCCTTTAAAGTAGCAATTTCATTACTATATTAAAGGGGGGGAATGTAGATGATATTTTTTGATTATGTAGCATATTAATCTTATATAACTAAAAAACTCATACCTTATATGTTCCTCTTAGTAATAAACTTTGTTTGCTTCTACAAGCCTCACATATACTCTATCTTGTGACCCTTGGCCTATTTCTTACTATGACCAGTCTTATATTGATGACACAGACCTTTTATCTTGTCTAGAATGTTTAAAATTTACTTATCTTACACCTTTATAAGATCTAATCTTGTACTTACTTTTTTACTTCTTAAACACTAATGTATGGGACAAATAATAGTGTCAACATTATTATCTTGCCCTAACATAAGTGTGCAATGCCTTAAAGTCATCTAATTTACAAATGAAACATATCCTAATGGTTGACCTAAGTGCCTTAATGCAAGTTATTACTCCAAAAATATTGATATAAATACAAGATCAGCCCTCATTCATACCTTACCTATAAAATACCAAAAAGACTAAGGCACTTATCAAAAATTACTATATCAAGCATTTAATATATTAAATCTTCCATATTTATATACCAATCATAGGTACACCATATCTATAAGTCTAAAGTACTAAAGGAGTAGTCAAAGAGCCTAATTTACCAAGTTATAAGCTAGGTCACTATTGTACTTGTTTTACACACATTACATGATTCATACATAAACTAACATGTAGGGGAGAACTACGTTAGTTTGAGACCCTCTTCAGAGTATTAGATATGTAGGTAGTGTAGACACTTATTTTTGGCCACTTTCATGTTTAAATTGGGTACTATATTGATTTCTAGTAAACAATGCAATTTAAGCCTAAAAGTCACTAGATTTCCCAAATTCATTTACATAAGGGATATAATTTTTGATAAATGTGTCGAGGTTTATTTATTTAGGGTATTACCTTGTATGCACCAATAACCTATCTTGGATTCAAACCCAATCAAATTGTGACCTAGAAAATTGACATTCTTGGCTTGTTGATCTACTAATGCAAAACATTAAAACAATTCATAAAATCTAAAAAACTCTTAGCAAGATTAATTAAAAATCAGAATTTAATTAGTTGCTAAAGTAAAAAAATCTAAGTTGAATTAGGGAATTAGATTTTATATAAAAGGAATTATTCAATAAAGATGAGGTAAAAGTCAAGGGAATTGATAATATTTTTTGTTGAATTTCTAAAATTACAAGAAAAGGTGAGTCACAACCTCATAAATATCTTCTATGATTTGTAATGGTAATCTATATCTTTTATGAGTTGTTGATCCTTCATAATTTCTTTGACCCAATCTAGGGTTAACCAAATTAACTTGACCAAGGGTACTTTAGAATCAACCAAGGTTAAAACTAAACCTAACCACCCTAGGGTTAGAGTTAGTTTTAAGACCTATAAATATAAGTACCCTCACTCTCATCCAAGAAGATTTTGTGTGTAAGGTTATCTATAGGAATGCATTCAAGAAGCCTCTCAAGTAATGTCATAATGCCAAATTGATTCAAGAAGCTTCATGCTAAGCCAACCCAATAAAATCCACATATGGTCTTAGAGTAGTGCTACCAATATGGAGAATGCATTGATCAAATTCTCTATTTCTCACAAGTCGAGTAAGAATATCCTTTATGCCAACAAGTGAACATTAGTTGTGACAAGGTAGGTAGCATAGTTTTATATTTGTTTTCTTTTATTTATAGTTTTGTTCATTTTTTTAAGCTCAACTTAGTACTTAGGACAAAGTGGTTTAGTTTTTGTTACATTTTTTTATTTGAATTCTCTTGAGATTCATTAATCAGGAACTAATGATATTTTGTCACTAATTAGTGACTTTGCCTTGCTAAACAGTGACTTATCATATTTTATCCTCTATTTTATGATCATTTATTTTATACTAAATAGAAAATTCAAGTCAATAACTTCATTGAAAATGGTAAAATTGATTGTGGTTAAATAGGCAACATTAACCTTTGTTAAAGACCTATATGTAAATAATGACATTGATGAATGAAAATAGTGGCTTCAATCTTGCATATTGGTATCTTTGCCAGGTAAATGTACTCATGATCTCAGTGACCATGCCTTATTTTTAACACTATTTAGTGAATTTTCCCAGACTAATTAGTGAATTCATGTCTAACTAACGATGACTTCACTAGAAACCATTTCCTATCTTTTATGTTCTATAAAAAAATCAATGACTATGTAGAAATTGGTGACTTCTCTCTATTGAGAAATCAGTGACTTCACTCTATGTAAACAAAACCTGAGATTTGAAAGTAAAAATTTATTTATTGGTTGACTCTTTGGCATAAAAACAAGATAATCCCATAAATTTTTTATAGGAAACTAAGTGAAAAAAGATAGGTCTAAACACTTCCAAATTTTCATACACACTTATGTTTTAGTGCTTAAAATTTACCTAACATAAACTCTACTTTTTATCTTTCAGTTTTACAACAACAAAAAAGGCCAAGGGGACAAAACTTCATTCACATCTTGTTTGGTGCTTTAAAATGAACAACCACTTTAGATTATATCTCTTAAGAGCTATTTTTTTTTTGTTTTTTCTTTGTTTATTAATTAGTTTCAAAGCTTTTAGATAATTTTATTTTGGTAAAATGAACTTTGCATGTATGCTTTCCTCCCATCTCTTTTAAGGAAATCATTTGATCAAAAATTCCTTGTTTATTGTTTTTTTTGTTGAGTCTAAAATGGAAGAAAATTCATGTATGATCTCCCCAATCTTTGAGTGACTTGGTTGACCCAAAAATGATCTCTAAAGTTATTTCAATTTTCATTTGTTTATTTTTATGCATTGACTTGTGGGGGGGGGGGGGGGGGGGGGGGGGAGTTCATTGCCTCCCCATAAGTTATTTATGGGTGTATTGACATAGGTTTTCATCTCCCAGCATCGTACCAACACCACTCCATAGTGAAGTATATATATTGGGCACATGATAATAGGATTGAATAATGGATGAGTAGCTAGCCTGACAATCTCAATAAAAATCTAGATTGATTCACATTAAATATTAGACTTCACTAAGCAATACATGACTAAAGTCATTATGCAAAGGACTAGACCTTTGCATAGTAAGTTAGTGAGTTTGAATATAATTAACATGATGCATATTTGTTTTAGCCACACTTGGGACCATTTAGATCATTTCAAAACTCATAGATTTTAGTAAACCCCAATTTACTGCAGAATATCTTGCCAAATGTCAAGTGTTTCACACTCTAAGTTCATGCCACATACCAATGCTTGAGAGATATAAGGGGATTAAAAAATCTTCCTACATGTGTTATTTAATTTTTATATTAACACTTAATTCCTTTTGATTATTTTTATATTGGTGAAAAATTTGGCATAATCTTTGCACACCTTGTTAGTTTTAAGGATAGAATGTGCACTTAGTGTTTTTTCTATTTTTTTACTAGTATGTGTCTTTGGGTCTAAAATGTTTGTGCATCAAATTTAAAAAAAGTCTAAACCTTCACATGCTACACACCAATTTGAACCAAGATGTGTTACTCTACCCATATTATTACAAACTTTTGCCTTGGATTTTTCTAAAACTACTTTTATACCACTTGTTTAAAGGAGCATTGTTACACTGCTAATTTTGATCCAAAACACTTGCATTATTTGGACCTAAGTTAGAAATATTTCATACCTTTTTTTTCAAAAAAAGTGTAGTTACACTACCCATTTGAGTCTATCCTACTTTCCTTTATAAAATCTGAGTCTTTTTTTATTAAATTTGAAATTCAATCTTTTGAAGCTCAGATCTTAAACTAATTAGGTTTGCATTAAAACCTCATTATTTTAGTGATTTTTTGCTTATTATTTTGGAGAGGGAAAAGAAGAAACTAAGTAAAAGTGTGGTTTAAAAACTAATTGATAGTATGCATGTTGAATCAAACGATTGTGAAGAACTCTTCTTTAGCTTGGGAGGATGACCTATAGATAAGAAAGCACTAAAGCAAATTCATTTGTTAGATAGATAATTGAGTGAATTGCCTAGAGATATCTAGATCCAAAAAATAGGATTTTCCCTAGGAGTTGTCAATCCACACATTTTAAACAATTAAGTTTATAAAATAGAATAGAAATTACTTGCATCAATAGTTAAAAGGTGCTGAAATTGAATATAAAAATGCTTGCTTAAGAAATAGACTAGAAATGATTAAAATAATAATAAGTTAATTAATACTAGTTCTAGATGGTTGGGTATGCTTCAAAAAATAGGAAAGGTTATGTGATTAGGTAAGGACATAGAGAATCAAGTTTGGTTGGGGGTAGATATGTGAAAATAGCTTACTAGAATTTACTACCATAGTGACCATCGATAGTTGGGTTGACCATCAGTGGTGAAGGTGATCGTTGGTGGTTAAGGTGATCATCGATGGTTGGACATACCATCCATGGTTAAGACAAAAATTGATGGTTACTATTTTTATATCTTATTTGATACAAGTTAATAGATGAGAAATGAAAGTGAGATTTTGGGAGTTTAGTAGGTGTTGGGCTATGAGCAAAATGTAAACAAAGTAAATGAATATCAAAAAATAAATACTTATCTTTTGGAAAGATAATTAGGTGATTGATTGAGGCGATTGACTTGTTGATAGAATATAACATGATTTTGATAGAGTAATAGTACTTGACACTTTGGTAGGACTATGATGACAAGTTGGCTCTCTAACATGGTAACTAGTTCATTAGATTATTTATGATGATTTACCTATAAAAAGAGAATTTTGGATACACAACCTCTTGGTAATAATTGTAGATGATTTTTGCCTCCATGTTCTTCTCCTCTTACATGCAAGGTAAGAGAGTTGTAATAAGGCATGAACTCAGCCTCCTAATTTTAACTCACACATGTAATGGCTCACACACAAATGAGGACAAGTTATTTTTAGATAAGCAAGGAAGGTGAGTTTGAATGTTAGTGGTTAAGGAGGTGGACCCTGACCATTGATGGTCAAGGTGATCATCAATGGTCAACCTAACCATCAATAGTCAAGGTTAAAGGGTCAAATTGGGTAAAATCTAGGGTTAAGAAAGTTTAATAAAGCTAACATGGGTTAGGTTTGGCTAGAGGTTGAAAGGCTAAATTAGTCTTGAGAGGGTCCTAAGGTGATCTAGGGATATTTCGATACTTGAGATCATGGCATGTGGATTTTTGATGTCTACATTTTCCCCCTTTTCTATGTGGCTTAAAATCAACTAGTTGTAAAACAAAAAATGATGTTGGTTAAAGGTGTAATTTCCTTGAGTATGGGAGGATTTTTTCCTCCTCAAACTTGGAGTCGATGAGGTAAAATAGAATCAGGTGTAGGCTTGACAAGGTTGGTGAAGGTGATGATGAAGGTGGGTGAGGTGGTTAGGGTGGGTGGGCTAATTTAATGCTTGCTAAAGATGTCTTACTCAAGGTAAAAGAAAAAAGGGTGGGGCCACCTGACCATCGATAGTTAGGTTCCCTAAGGGTGACTGTCAATGGTCACCCTAACCATCAATGATCAGGGTGAAACCCTAAAATTCTATGGGTTAAAATTGAAATTAAAATCACTTTTTACCCATTGTTACTTTCTTAATTATTTCACTTTGAGCTTAGGTATTTTGGTGGTTTGTGATGAAGGTGCTTGTTGAGGGTACTTATTGAGGTGGAGGTTGATATTTAACTAAGGTGGACCAAGGTGACTAATCAAGATGTAGGGAGTATGTGGTTACGGATGAATATGAGTAGGTCTATGGCCAAATCCATAGTGGTGGTCACAAAATGAGGTAGGGGGTATCCTTAATTTATTAGCTTAATTTTTAATTTGTAAATGTATTGGGGTTAATTATTTGGGTTAGCTACTTATATTATGCCCTAGGTTGGGTTTTGGGTAGGATTTAGGTAAATTTGTGAGTAAATTTAGGAATTGATAGGGTGGGTAGGTAAAGTGGGTTATGTAAGGATTATGTTTAGAAAATTAGTTTATTTATCTTGTCATTTGGGTAGTTTTTGGGGTAGATAGGGTTTGGGTGTTCCAACTTTAGAACACCCATAGTGATCATCAATGGTAGACATCCTATAAAACATAGATGTCTGACCATCGATGGTCACCATGACCATCGATGATTGACTAGGTAAAAAGATAGGTTTGGAAAAAAGAGTTAAGTCAAATTCTATGTCTAATTTCTAGGAATAGGCTTGATTTTTGGAAGGCAAACTTATCATGTATTAGGTAGCTAGGTAAGAAGGATAAGGAAATAGTCAGTTGATAAAAGGGTAAGGTAGATGATATTGGTGTAGGTGACTAAGTCATGTTTTTGAATTGGTATAGGCTAAGGATTAGATAAAGATGTGTGATCAAGTGTTATGTATCTTTGTAAACATCTAGTAGGGGATGACCCCATCAAAATGGGCCCACATAGAGGAGGTTAAGTTAGGAGCCATGAGGGATTATCAACATGTGCCTCAAGAAGCATCCATGATCATAGTATTGATTGAGAGATGGGATCCTACTATAAAAACCTTCCTATTATCAATCAAGGAGATGACTATCTTGATCAAAGACATACATAGGATCACCTAACTTCTACTACATGGTGATTTGATCTCCCACATAGAGAGAGGGTAGTAGGATGATCACATCGAGATTTTATATAGGGATGATAGTGATCAAGTCAGATGGAATGCTAAGGGGTTTAGATTTAGTGCTTTGTAAGAGAGGTATTTAAGTGAGAGGAGACTCATGACCATGCTTATGACTATCATTTCATGCTTTTCACTTCCCAACTCGAGCAATGGAAGGTTCCCATACTTGCTACAAGGGGTCATGGTTGAGTTATTATTGGGTCAAATTGTATTTAGCTGGGTACCAGTTCTACTTGTATAGATATATAGTGATCTATAGTGTTTTATGGCCCATAAGAGATATGCCATCAGTGTCAACTTAGTTTTGAACTTTTAGGCCTATGAGCACATCAGGGTGCTAAGGCTAGTGGGATTATCATGGGAAAGATACATGAAGATAGAGCTCCCCATTGGTTTCATGTGATGGAGGGGTGATTTTATTGTGTTAGGTATAAGAGGTATCTCACATGATGTGGAATGGTTTAGGGGTGCATTGGGTGCACTAGTGATAGGAGATATCACCGAAAGGCCTTATGTCTAATTTCTAGTATGGTTTGGCTATGAGTGGTAGACACTTTCCTTTTAAAGTTATAGATGGATACTTAGTAAGTAGGATGGGAAGGTGGTTCTCATCCTATTTGAGAGGGAGAGGAGGAATTTTATCTTGGTATAAGGTATTATAGGTCCATTCCCTAAGTATAGGCAAGAGAATTCTAAGATCCAATTATAAGAGCCACATCTTGTGCCTACTTTGCTAGACTATGAGGAGCTATTAGCTAGGGCATAGATAGATGATGTCAGGTTAGTAGATGGGTACATGGCATGGTATCAACCTATATATATAGTTTTAAACATTTGTAGGGATGATGAAGGTATGAGGTTGATGGATGTGGATCTAGTGGGGAGAGGTGGCCAGAGAGCACAAGCATTGGGGGTTAACCCTGACGGATAGGCATATGTAAAGGTATTATAGGGGTATGTGGCCACATTGTAGGGTTATATTGTGAAATTATATGGCTAGGTTACCACCATGATATGTGAGAGGGATCAGGCTAGGACCTCACTAAGATTGGTAACCCAAGAGAGGAACACCTTGAGACAGAGGGGAGGAGTAGCAATAACACTAACATGACCACTATGTACCATCCCCATGTCATGATACCTAGATATAGTGGATGAGATATGGTATTATGAAGCCATATTTTTGACACAATATCTATAGGAACCCCAATGGGTCAAGTATAGAGCCAACTTGGTAGGTGGTGCCAATGTGGTGACACTAGGATAGTGGGTAGCATCTATATCTAGACAAATATGGATAGTTGGGGGATTGACAAGCATAACAAATGGGTAGGTACCAAGATCCAATGGTGATACAAGGGATAGTAGTGCCCTCAAGGCATAGATGGGATATATCCAAGCTATGACATTTTGTATGTCATTTTGATTTTGGCCTACAATCTGATTTGGTGAGATGTATATTTTGAGATAGATATGTCTATCTACTTGTACACATTATGTTATTTGACTTATGAGTTATTCATGTGATCATTGTTTATGCTCATGTTCATGGTCTATGGTTTATGGTTTATGTTTATGTTTAATGCTTATGATGTGATATTATATTGCTTATGAATTATGCTTATGTTCATGGATGCTAGACACTGATGTAGACTTACCTAGCTAGGCATGAGATAGTATTTATGGATGATAGTTATGCTTATGACATGCTAAATTTTAATGAGTATATGCTTCATTATTTATATTTTAGACATGTGGTGGAAAATAGTTTGTTTTTTCATTGCTCATGGATGTTATGGTGTTATTATGCATATTGTTAATTTATTTTAAGATAAAATTCATAAGGTAATTTAATTAACAACCCTAGATTAGAGAACACAGAATATATAAATTCCATAATGAAAATATCAACTAGTCCTGGTAGAATAAGAAGAGGGCATGATGTTTCTTCATTGACAAAGACTAAAATAAAATTGAATTTGGATAATCTTAATGAACATAAACCCTTTGAATGCTTTACATTAGCATTTGTTACTTGGTTAAAAGGGTGTTTCGACTACATGATGTCAAGTAAGATAAAAAAATCCCTGGCTTATAGTGGATATGGATGAAAATGGAACTTATTTGTGAAGCTAGTATGCCTTTTATGTAGGTGTCCAAATAACTAGGATAAACAAGTCTATGTCAAATTATGTAGACTGATCGATATGAGAAGTCTACTTGTGAAATCCAATTGCAGTTTCCACCTTATTATGCTATTTGAGATCCAATTGTGACTTTCTAAAATAGTTTTATTTTGTTATGATTTTTATGATGGGTCTTTTGGTTTGTAATTATATATGGTAAGTTGATCAATGTAGGAAGCTTCCAAGAAATTATTGTGCTTTTGACAAATGCTTTATGCAACCATCCTTCAAGGGAGTGGTCTAATCTTATTTGATCTGTTTAATACTTTGGGGTCTTTTTTCCTTCAAGATGGCATTACACCTTTCCTTTTGGAAATTTCAAATAAATTTTCAATAGTTGTCCTTCAAGGGAGTAGTCTGTGAATGCTAGGAATGACCCCTGAATGCTAATGATAGGAGTTTTTAATTTTTATTTCTTTGATCTTGCTTGACATAGACTTATTTAGGCTAGTTTAGGCTAGTTTAGTCATTCAACTTTATGGAGGTAAAGCTAAAAGCACAAGAATGTTGATTAGGTGTAAAGAGATTTAGGTGACAAAAATCACAGGAATCCATCCTATAAAGGGGTGGAAAGTACCAAGAGAACCATGCCATGGGTAGATTCATGATACCCATTGTTTAAGATAAGGCTATGCTGGTGACATATAATCACATGATTTAGTTATAACCAGTTACCCCTAAAATAGGGAGATGAATATGGTTGAAACCAATGAATGAGCTTAAGTTAAACAAAGGTGAACTTGATCCTTTTTGATAAAATAATATACATAAATGTGAAGCATTGATGGGCTCAAGTTATAGGTGGCATTTGAGGGAAGATAATTGATAATCTCTTGATCCATACTTTTGGGTTATGATATAGGGTCCAAGCCAATTGAAAGAAAACTTGCCCCACTTCCTTTTCTCCATATTGGCAACATATTGGTTTTCCTCTAGGATGAGATCTCCAATGTAAAATTCTTGTACTTTGAGGTGATTTTTATAGGCATGATTAATCTTCTCTTGATAGACATGGAGATGGGGAAGGGTTGCTAAATGATGCTCATCAAGTAGCTCAAGTTGGGATAAATGATGTTGTCAATAATCATCCTCAAAAATAAGATCTTTCAAGGATATGCAAAGAGAAGGAATTTGGACTTTAAGAGGCAAGATGACCTCCACTCCAAAAATAAGAGAAAATGGGGTAGCACCCAAAGGGGTTATAATGCTAGTATGATATGCCCACAAGGTGAAGAGGGTGTGAAAATGCCAATCCCAACTAGATATATTAACCATTTTGGTTAGCATGTTATTAAGAGTTTTGTTAGAGGCTTCTAATTATCTATTAGCTTGAGGGTGATAGGGAAAGGAGAAACTTAAATTAATTTTTAGCATCACATAGACCCTAGACTTGCTTGTTCTTAAAGTATTTACCATTTTCGATGATAATCTTATGAGGAAAAATAAAGTGGTAGATGATACGATGGCTAATAAAGTTGATAATATTTTTTGCTTTGGTCAAGACTAGAGGAATATCCTCCACCCACTTGGTAAAATATTTGGTCATGGTGATGATAAGATGGTTTCATTATGAAGAATGAGGGTTAATTTCACTAATAAGATCTAGGCACCATTTTGAAAAGGGCCAAAAATTGGTATAAACTCAAAGACTATGACTATGTGTGTGATGCAAATTGGTGTGTTGTTGACACTTAAAACACTTTTTCACATAATCACAATAATCTTGGTTAATGGTAGGTTGATAATAGCAAAGTTAAAGGATGTACTTAGCTAAAATAAGGCCACTAAAGTGTCCCCCACTAATACCATTATGTATTTACTTGATAGCGTGAGAGGCTTTATGACTACGTAAGCAACAGAAGAGAAGGCCATCAAAGATATGTTTGTAAATAATTCCTCTCATAGTGGTATAATGAGAGGTACTTTGGATAAACACTCTCTGATCATTCCTAGAAAGGCTAGAAGGAATGATGGCAAGGTTGATATACTTAAAGGTTTACTGATACTAAAGGTCAGGTTGGGTCTCTTCCACATTAAAAATGGTGGAAGAATTTGGCTTGATATAGGAAGTCTAGGTAAGTCTTTGGATAATGATAGATAGCTTAGAGTCGAAAGGTGTAGATGATATCTGAGAGGAAAGAGAAGCCAGGGTATCAATGAACTTATTAGTAGATCATGGAGTTGACTGGACATGGTAGTGTTCAAATGATGCTAAGAGTTCATCAACTAGGTACTTGTACTATTGTAAAACATCATTCTTATACTTGTAAGAGCCATTGATTTCATTGAACACAAGTTGGGAGTCACCAAAGATATTGATTATTTTGACTCTTAGGGCTAAGGCAATCTAAAGGCCTATGACTAGGGCTTCATACTCAATGATATTATTAGTACATTCAAAATCAAGGTTGAACAATAAAGGAAGAGGCTCACCATTAGAGGGGATAAATATGATAATAGCTCCACCACCATGCTAACACTTTGATCCACCAAAGAACATGGTGACTTGATAGGTAAAGTCTGCTTGAGAGAAGGTTGTGATTGACTCATCAGGGAACTCAAAAGGAGGGGTTTGGTTATCTACTAAAGGTACCTTAGCCAATTGATTAGTAATGAATTGCCCCTTAATTAAGTTTTGATAATGGAACTCAAGATCAAACTCTTATAAAATCATGAGCCACTTGGCCATACACTAGTTTTGGTATGTCTTGGAGTGCATGTAGTTGAGTGGGTCAATGTTGTTATGATCTAGGTTTTATGGTTAAGTAATGGAAAATTTTGGTGGCCATAAAGACTAAATCTAAGAAAATTTTCTTAATATGAGTATATCGAGTCTCATACTCTACAAACATGTGGCTAATGTAGTAGACAACTTGTTCTCTATGTTGTTCATCCTGATGAGCAAGCATTTCTCCTAGGGAGTGGTTGGTGGCAGAGATATATAGGTAGAAAGGTTAATCATCCTTGGGAGGGTTAAGGAAAGGTGGATACAAAAGTAATTTTTGAGTGAATCAAAGGCCTTTTGATAATTTATATTCCACTTTAAAAATGCATCCTTATTTAGAAGGTAGTGGAAGGGTTGACATCTATCTAAAAGCTAGGAGATAAAGCAATGAATGGATTGAAGCTTCCCCTAAAAACTATAGAGTTGTTTGAGGTTGACAAGAGGAAATATGTCGAGGATTTTTTTTATCTTAGTGGGATCAACTTTGATTCCATGAAGCGAGATAATAAATCCAAGAAGTTTTCCTGACAAGACCCAAAAAATGTATTTCTTAGGGTTTAGGTGGACATGGTAATGGATAACTACTTGAAGATGATCTTGAGAATGGTTAAGTGATATTTTACAAGTTTGGATTTTTTGAGAAGGTCATCCACATATTCCTTGACAATATTATGGATAATTTCATGGAAGATATAGGTCATGGCATGTTGTAGGTTGTGCCAATGTTCTTTAGTCCAAACGGCATGACACTATAATAGAAGATTCCCTATAGGTTGGTAAAGGTGGTCTTGTAATAATCTTTAGGATTAATTAAGATTTGATTATAACCTAAGAACCCATCCATGAGAGATAACATCTTGTAGATGGTTGTAAGATCAACAAGCTAGTTGATGTTGGGTAGAGGAAAGTCATCTTTAGGGCAAGCATGGTTGAGGTCATGACAGTCCACATAAATCCATAGTCCCCCTATGGCTTTGGTGATAGGTACAAAATTTGAGACCCATTAAGGATAGTTGATGAGTTGAATGATATTGAAAAACTTGGCATCATAGTTAGTGACTATGTTATAGATAGCAATGGTAGGGTCAATTTTAGGCATGTTGTTATAAGACCAGGTGAATGCTATGTTGTGGTCTTGGCAGAAAGAAGGAAAATCCTAAAGTTTTTTGGCATTTAGCAATTATCATATTTTGATATTGTAGGGGCTCTCTAGAGTGCCCAAGTTGATATTTATAGTGGATTAATTTAACATGGTTAAGGTCTCAAGAAGAAAGGATTTATGGATGGAGGAATCTAGGGAACCAAGGTAAGTGAGAATAAAATCATCATCTTGGCACTAGATACTATTAATGGTATGAGAGTCTTCTCCTATCATCTCAATATGGGTCAAATGGATAGTTATAGTTTCCCCTTCCTTTTGATAAGTTAGGGGTCCAAGGCTAATCATGTTGATGAAAAAAATTAGGTGGGATGATGTCATCATCCTCACATGTGAATAAAGGAGAGATTGGTGAGGAAGGGGTATCTTCCTCAAAAATGATAGCAATAATTGGTTAGGGTTACTTCTTGTTGGGTAGGATGAAACCAAGTCCATGATTCTCATGAGGCTTCCTGGTTTCAATTATGACTAGCTCATGTGGGCCATGCTTATATGCCTAAGACCAAAGCCTTTCCAAGCACATTAATGGAGGTATGTCTTTGTGAAACTCAATTTATATAGGTAGGAGAAATCAATGGTGAATGGTCAAGGTAGAAGAGAGATGGTAGAAACACTAAGGGTTTTTTTGAGTCCCCCACAAATAAAATGGTTCTAATAGTAGGGAGTTATAAAGGGAACAAAAATCTTGACATTGGGGTCATACCTTGGTTGATGTTTAAGTTTTCCATACTCTTGGGGAGTAGTGAAAGTTTCAAGGGATAAAAGGCAATATTCCCTCAGTGAAAGACAATGGAATGTTGATTCCAAAGGGTCCATGGTGAGGATTTGGTCTGAAGGGATAGAGGAAATTATTGATACCTCATCGGTGGAAAAGGGTATGATATCCACTTTAGTGGTTAAAGGTTGGGTTTTAGTTTTTAAAGGTGTACTAAATAGGGATATGATGACATCATTATCATGATAGGTCATGTTTCATGTCAAAAAAGTACTTAGGTTATCTTAAATGGTGATGACTTGGCCTTCATGCTCAAACTTAATGCAATGGTTAAAGGTGGAGGCAATGTAACCCATGGAGCAGATCTAGGGTTATCCCAATAAAACATTATATTGAAATTCACCTTCCACTACATATAAAATTTTAGGGAGTGTGTGGGGGGCCTTAAACAGATATGGAAGATGATATTTCCCTAGGTAGTAGCCATGGTATCATTGAAGGAGTGAAGGACGATCAAGGATTTGGACATGACATTATCTATAAAGTTGAGTTGGTTGTAGGCATGGGAGGAAATGATGTTAATTTTATCATCCCCATTGATCATGACCTATTTAATATGGGTTTGGTTGATGTAATAAGTAATAAAGCAAGGGGGATCTAGGTCTTTAAGATAGATGGAAGGTATTTCTGAATCCTTAAAGGTAATAAGGTTGGAAATTTGAAGGACACCAACAAAGGTTGATAGAGGTTGGGGGTCTTTATTTTGGACCTCTACCAATTAAAAAGCCTCTATTAGTGTTTAGCAGTGATGGGGAGAGGTAGAGATCAACTCATACAAGCTCATTTTTGTTAGGGTCTAATGAAGTTATTTGAGGATAAATCTCTTGATGGATTTTGATGGGTTTGATTGAGAGGCACCTATGATTGATATCTTGGGTTTAGTAGAAGATGGATATGGATGGGTGTGAGTTGGTTGGGAGGATAAAGAGGGGTATGTCCAAGGAATGGACACCTTAGTCTTCCCATTATCCTTTTTTTGTAATCTCATGACCACATTGATAGTATAGATAAAAGGAGAGATTGAAGTAGTAGATTGTTTAGATTTGTCTTCAATCTGAGGTGAGAGTGGAGGAGTAGGTAAGTGTTGGGTAGGTATGGTTATTGGTTGGAACAATATGGATCCCATAAGAGGTTCATCTATTAATAGATCATCCTCATCATAAATTTGGAGTGTAATGGTTTAGAGAGCTTTGCATTTTTCCATATCATGGCTAGGTGTCCTATGATAAGAACACATGTGGTGTTCATTGTACCAAATAGGTTTGAAAGAAAGAGGGTCAAAGGGTCTGATGGGAGGTAAGGCTAAATAAGAAGTCCACAATAACCTATGGATAATAGTTGGGTAGGACTCAGCTAAAGGTGGTAAAGGTGTAGTGGAATTTTCTTTAATGGTTGAAGTAGAAGGTTTCTTGAAGATAGGTGTGGTGGTAGGTGTTTTGGGTAGGGTGGTACATTTGGTTGATGGATTTGATTTAGACAAGGAAGCTGATGAGCTAGATGTGGAGGATTACAAGGTAGGTATCCTGGGTATTTCTATTATGGTGAAGAGAGGTGCATTGGAAAGTAATTATGAAGGTGTAACCAAAATACGTGGTGGGATCTTGGTAGAGATAATTGGCTTCTTACTCAAGGTAGAGGGATGAGGCCCCAAAATGGAGGGTAAGGTTGAGGGAGGTAGAATTCAATCGCTTGGGCCTTTAGATGGTTTTGTCTCTTTGGTTGCTTTACTTCAGCACATGGTTGATGGGCTTGAAGAGATTCCTTTCATAGATGGGTGAATAAGTCTTGGTGTAGGGAAGGTACCAAGGCTTTTGGTTGACTTGGTTGGGGTGATAGAAGAGGGTTTGGTTATTTGGATTGTGATTGTCTTAGGTGGTTGAGTTTTTTTTGGTTTGGTATAGGTCTTGGTTGGTTGGGTGGAGGTTTTAGCAAGTTGAGTGGAGGTTTTGGTTGGTTGAGTAGATATGGTAATAGGTTAGACAATAGAAGTGATGGGTTAGTCTACAAAATAAAGGGTTGGAGGTTTTGGTATGATAATATAAGGGAGAACTAGTTGCTAAAAAAAGGTAGCATGATCTAAGTTGGTTTTGGAAACAAACTCCAATCTTTGAACTAGTCTATAGAATGGTTTATAGATAGGTTTAGCTCCTTGGATAGTAGCATCAAATGATAGACCCATACGTTGGGGAAGGGGGATGGTAAAGTTGTCCTCTTCCTCAATCAAAGGATGTAAGGTTGAGATAGGTGGTTCCTCTATGGGAGGATCAGACATGGGGATTTATACTTTAGGAATATTCCCTAAAGGAGTGGTTTTCATGGTGGTTAAAGGTGAAGATATGGTAGCGATGGTTGGTTGTTCTGATATGTTAGTTGAAAGGGGGGCTAGTGGATCCACTATCTTAATAACTGGAGGGGGATATTATGGTACTTCCTCATTTTAGTTTTCTAAAGGAAGGGAAGGAAACTCCACTACCTCAATAGATGAAGGAAATGGATAATTGGAGGATTGGGTACTAGGTGGTTTGGTACTGGGTGCATCAAGGACTATGTCAACTATATGGGTATCATGAGAACACCCAACATTATTTATCTCATTATTAATAAGATCATGATTAGGGAAAGGTTGTCTTAATATATTAAGGGCTTGGTTTGATGGTACATTGGGTTTTCCCAATGTAAGCTCCCCCTTGTCAATGAGGGATTGTACAAGGCTCTTGAAAGTGTTACATTTATTAATGTCATGTCTTATTACCTAATGAAAGGCACATAGATCATTCTCATTAAACCAACTAGGTGTAGGATGAGAGGATTCAAATTTTTGCGGTGGTTTTATTGGAAGAATTTGAATGATACTATATTTTAATAACTTATCCAAGATTTAAGTATAAGATTCTCCAAGTAGAATGAATTGCTTATAGTTTTTCCAGTTTTGGTTCCTCATGTTTTACTTTGAGGAATTAGAATAATCTAGTTGATTGATGGAATGTGAAAGAGTGTTTTTAATTATAATTACATTCATAGTTCCCTTACCCTTAGTATTGGTATTAGACTAGTTATTCAACTTGGAAGGAGAGGCCTCATTGGTTTTGTAAGTGGATTTCTTGTTCTTCAGTTTTAGCTTCCCTTCATCAATGGATATGTTATCTAACTTAAGTTCCATGGTAAAATACTCATAAAAGGTGAAAAAGCTTTGGAACCATAATGTAGAGGAGATATGTTTGGCACATGTTGAAGCAAAGAGCTCTATGAGTTTGGGTTGAGGCAAGGAAAAGGAAATTTGGTTGATTAAGTTCCTTTAATGAGCTAAAAAATTAGCAATGAATTCATCCTCAAACTATCAAATAGAGTATAGGTTGGTGATAGAAAATTTCTTAGATATATTAATCAAAAGGTGGTCCAAAAAGGTTTGAACCAGTTGGGTGAAGGAAAAAAGGGAGTGCTTGGGTATGGAACTATACCAATTTAATGCCAGACCATCTAGAGACATGGAAAAGGTGAAGAGAAGGAGGGCATCATCATAGGTGATGAGATAATGAGCATTCCTAAATAACCTAAAGTGTTTTGGGGGATCTTCCTTACTTTGAAATTTAGAGAAATTGGGAAGTTCCCATTGGGGAGGATATGGCCTGATAGGTATGGATGGATGGATGGGCTTATTACAGATTTGGTCATATGACAAGATGTTTTGAACACCCAAAATGGATGAATCTAAGGTGGTTATCTTATCCATAAGAATCTTCATTAGGTCTTCATGGGATTGTGCACCAAGAAGGTTATAAGATGCCTACTACTACAGTGGTTGGGAGACATATTGATAACATGTATAAGGCTGAGAGGCTTCCATGTATTAGTAAGTGGATGCTAATGGTTGGGTGGAAGATACATGAGGGTAGGTAGAGTTAGGTGGTTGGGTAGTGGGTATAGTTACATGCCTTTGTAGGTTAGGTATGTAGAAAAATTTTGGTGCAAG
This sequence comes from Torreya grandis, assembly GCA_037957365.1. Classification (NCBI taxonomy): domain Eukaryota; kingdom Viridiplantae; phylum Streptophyta; class Pinopsida; order Cupressales; family Taxaceae; genus Torreya; species Torreya grandis. Next base: position 814,883 of record JARHVA010003383.1, on the reverse strand, counting down.
GGGTGTTTGTTGGATAGGAGTGGTACTTAGGTTAGTGATAAATGGAAGGGTGGTGACCCTTATACTGATCAATGGTAAGGTAGAGGGTATGGACACCACAAGGATTGGAAGTAGAGTAATGGTCAATGGATTTGGGGTAGCTAAAGGAAGGTTGGTAGTGCTAGAGGTAGGCACTCTTATTGTGGAAGAATGGTTAGTGGGAGTGAAAGGTATAAGGGCAGCAATAGTTTGGGTTGGTTTGTTCTCTATGGTAGTCTTGAAGGGGTTGTTGGTTGATGTGAAAGCTTGGGTAGTCAATGGTTAGGTAGTGACCATGGAAATAGAGGTACTCCCCATGAAGTTGGGAGGCATGCCATAAGGTAGATCTAATGGTGGGGTTAAAGCTGGGATATGGTAAGATAATATTGCAAGGCTATGGTTTTTTTATCTAAGAAAGTGGCAAGTCTATATCTCCTTGAGGAACCTATCGAGGGAAAGTAGGACTTCCCAAGGGATGAGGAGAGTTTATTGGTTCAGATATATAGTTCATGGATGAAGAGGTAAAAGAGGTAGGTTGGCTTGGTGATGGGTTTTGCTCCACAAGGTCTCTTCACTACTGGTGAGTGAGAACCATATGAGATAAGGGAGATAGAAATCATAAACAACCTCACTACTCAAACAAAAATAAGATGAGAAATGATAAAATAAATCAAATCACACTCTAAAATATATGTTAAGCCATAGAGTTTTAATTAATCTTACTTTTGTCTCATGCCTTAAGTTAAGTGAATCTATGATAGAATTTGGCTTGTAGATTAGGTACTATAGAGAAAGTCTAAGTTTAGTCTTAGGTTATTTTTATGTGCTCAAAAATAATTTGTATTGGAATCAATACATTGATTGGTATTGGATCCTACGCCCTCACTTCACACATCATAGTGATAAGGGTGTTGGGTGCTTAGCCAATATATATTGATATCTAAGATTATACTCAACTAGAGAGTTGAGTTGGTTCTCCCACTGGTAATGATATGCAAGTGGGATTTATGGGAAAGGGTAAAGTTACCTCTAGGTGATGAAATCCTACTCAGGCCTTGTCTTAAGTTTGTTTGATGTTTAATTGATGAAAGTGGTTTGGTTTAGTGTGTGCTACAAAATTAATGCTACAATAAGATTATTGTGCATTAATTCAAAGTGAGATAAAATTAGAAAAAAATAATGGATGCACTTAATTTTAAACCCAAAAGAGATTTATGTTTATTTAATGAGCATAGATAGAGAAAAACATATAGATGAAAAGAAAGGGAACCCAAAGTAAAGACTTAAGGTCCCATCGGGCATGCCAAAATGTTTTAGTGAATCTTTGCTTATTATTTCAGAGAGGGAAAAGAAGAAACTAAGTATGGGTGTGGTTAAAAAATATAATTGATAGTGCATGAGTTGAAATAGATGATTGAGAAGAAATCATCTTTGGCTTGGGAGGATGACCTACAAATAAGAAATCACTAAAGTAAATTCGTTCATTAGACAGATAGTTGAGTAGATTGCCTAGCGATAGCTAGATCCTGGAAGTATGAGATTCCTTAGGGGCTGTCAACCCACATGTTTTAAATAATTAAGTTTATAAAATAGAATATAAATTACTTGCATTAATAGTTAAAATGTGTTGAAATTGAATACAATAATGATTACTTAAGAAATCGACTAGAAATTATTAAAATAGTAATAAGCTAATTAAGTGTTAGATGGTTGGGGTATACTTCAAAAAAATAGGCAAGGGTCTATGAATAGGTAGGGACATAGAGAATCAAATTTAGTTGGGGGTAAATAAGTGAAAATAGCTTACTATAATTTACTACCATAGTGATCATTGATGGTTAGGTTGACCATCGATAGTTAAGGTGACCATCAATGGTTGGATAGACTATCAACAGTTGAGACAAACATCAATAGTTACTATGTGTATATTTAATTTGATAACAGGATGATAGATGGGATCCCAAAGTGAGATTCTAGGAGTTGGTAGGTGTTGGGATTTGAGTGAAAAATAAAACAAAGTAAATGAATATCAAAAAATAGATACTTATCTTGAAAAAATATAATCGAGTGATTAATTGAGGTGATTGACTCATTGATGGAATCTAACATGATTCTAACAGAGTAACGGTACTTGGCCTTTGGTAGGGCTATGGTGATAATTTGGATCTCTAACATGGTAGCTAATTTATTGGATTATTGATGATGATTAACCTACAAAAAGAGAATTCTAGATATACAAGCTTTTGATAACAATTATAGATGATTTTTGCCTCCCCACTCCTCTCTCCTTATAGGCAAGGCAAGAAAGCTACAACAAGGCATGAAATGGGCCTTCTAATTTTAACTCACACATGCAATGGAATGCATGCAGATGAGGACAATTTATTTTTAGAAAATCAAGGTGGGTGAGTTTTCATGTTGGTGGTTAAAGAGGTGGATCCTAACCATCATGGTTAAGGTGACTGTCAGTAGTCAACTTGACCATCGGTGGTTGAGGGTGAAGGGTCAAATTGGGTAAAAGCTAAGGTTAATCCAATTTAATCAAACTAATTTATGTTAGTTTTGACTAGAGATTGGAAGGTAAATTTGGTCCTAAGAGGATCCCAAGGTGGTTTAGGATTATTCTGATACTCAGGATCATGGTGCATAGATTTTTGATGTCTAAAGTCATCTAATTCTAGCTTAGGTGGTTTACATTTTTCATTTGGATTGTGTTACTTGGGTTGATTTATCATTTGGTTTAAAGACTCTTTACCTAGACTTAGGAGTGTTTTTTTTTCATGTGAATTATTTAGAGATGGTTTATCCAAATTCAAAATGACCTAGTTTTGTTTACTAAGAGTCTTTTGTGAGCTAATTATCGAGTCTTTTGTGAGCCAATTACCAAGTATTTTGTGAACCAATCACTAAGTTTTTCTGAGCCAATTAATGAGTCTTACAATCCAATTACCTTAGAATTAGATTTATTTCTAAGCTAATTATCAAATTTTTCTGGGCCAATTACCTTAGACCTATACCATGTTTTTTTTGAGCCCATTACCTTATATTTAGGTTAATTTTTCAAGTTCTTGTTTAGTCATTTCTAAGACAATTACTGAGTTTATTTTTATGAGACAATTACCTTAGAATTATATTATATTCAATTTCTTATTTGAAATTTCTTTGTTTCCAAGTCTAGCTTCATGACATTTGACAGAAGACCTAGCATTTGCCTTTTCACACCTTTTAGACCTAGTTTAGAAGTATAGCTTTGTGATATTTGACCAAAGACCTAGCACCTTCCTTTTTGTTATTTAGACCTAGTTAAATATTGTTCTATTTTTCCTAAGCACTGTTACATAGACCATTTTCATTTTTACCTTTGTCTTAGACCTAGATTAGATGATTCACCTTTAGGTCTCTTTTAAATAACTAAAGGTTATTTACCTCAAACCTCAGTTGTTTACCACATTTAGACCTTTTTTTGAGAGACTTAATCATAGATCTAAACATGCCTCACTATATATGTAGTGGGACCATATACAATCTAGATTATGATAACTTTATTATTAGTGACCCCTTTGTTTAAGAACATTATGGTGATGGTATATAATATGAGATGGATCCATATCCCTCTTATAATATTTCATATGTAGATAAATAGTAGGACCCTAGTTAATGTGCCGTCCTATCTAGGCCAAGATCAAGAACAAGTGACACAATACCTTTCTCAAATTACACCTATTATTGAATAAAGCCAATAAAAATATCCCTACTACATAACCATGCCAACATGTTATGACACATACATGTTTGATCACCATTTACTAAAAAACAAAGATGAAATTCTAGTCAGGGTGGTAGAATTAGGAGCCCAATTCTTGCTAGACTTCCCACATGAAAGTCTATCTAGTTTGATTAGAACACCTAAAAATGTGCCTCATAACAAATATTTTGAACAAGTGTCAACTAATTATAATAAAGCTTTAGCTTCAATGTCTAACTAGAACCAAACCTAAATAGAACCAAAATGTGCTTACAAAAGGGAAAGGCCCCATGAATGTTTAATTAGAAAAGGTACAACAAGCATATCAAAATTAATTTAACCTAGCTTAGAAATTCAATGCCATGGTCATTTCAAACACACCACTTATAGAGATATCTCCTTCAATAGGAAAATAAACTAATTCTTAGAGTTATTCACGTCATAATATAGACCCCTTTATCCAAATCATATTGGTTGGAGACATGCACAATGTCCTAATTATGATAGAAAAATTGTAGCTCATATAAAAGACCTCATGTAAAACATAATGGATAACACATAAGTGAATCCCAATTTAAACCAAAGTGGGTCTAATATGATTCAAAACAACATATAGTAGATTCTTATGTCTAATACCTCAAGTGGATTATAGCATAAGGGATAGATACACCTAGTTACAAAACATAGAAAACTACTTCCACTTCTCAAACAACTACTTCCTCAAACACACATGGGGAAACTATCCAAAAATAAACCAACATACTACCTCAACAAGTATTGAACACTACAACACCTTAATAGGTGGTGACTAATATTTCACCAACACAAGCACACACCAATATACCACAAACATCACAAATGTTGCCTAATCAACAACATGTTTCTATTGGTCAACAAAGAGTGTTGGTTGATCAACAATAAACACCAAATACTCAACAAGTGCCTAATCAACAACATGTGTTTACTAAATAATAAGGTCCTAATGTATAATAGGTATTAGGTGCTAGGCAATAGTTTCTTTTTACCCAATGGGTACCACATGTACAACAAGGATCTAACTTACAACACCTTCAATAGTAGGGCTTTATCTAATAATGGGTACCCTTTATAAAACATGTTTTTATGAATTGACAATAAGTTTCAGTCTATACCCAACAATACTAATACATTCCACATAGACAATTGCCTTTACCACAACCATAGTTCACAAACCAAAGCTATTTAGCCAACCCTAGACAAAATGTTTACCAACAACAACATATTCCATACCAACAATTCAATCCTAATCCATGGATACATATTCTTGGTCATCTGACAAATCAATCAACTATTCCCCAATATGCCATTCCTTCATACCTCAGTTAAGGTAATCCACCTTTGACTGTGTAACCCCAATCTTAATAGACCACACCATCCAACTTCCTAGCCCAAGATTTATGGCTAATGAAGGATACAATTCAAGCCATTCAAACTAAGAAGAAAAAAATAAGTTCAAATTAGATGAGATATGCTCATATCCATTCAATATTGATTACCTCCAAACACCATTTATTCTAGGTTATGAACCACCCAAATTTGATAAATATAAGGGAAAAGTGACCCAAAAGAGTATTTAAAAGAATTCTTTGTTACTTGCCAACAAGTGGTCTATAGTGACATATATTTTCTTCTCATCTTTATAATAAGTTTAGATGGACAAACCTTGGAATGGATTCTTAACCCACTGAATAATTTTATGACAAACTTTGTTGACCTTTCAAATAAGTTCATTCGATAATTCTCATACAATATCGAACATGAGATTACACTGGTGGATTTGGGCCAAGTAAAATAGAGAAATGGTTAAATATTTATTGGTTACTTGCAATGGTTGAGGGAACTTGATAGCTAATTCACTCACAATTTAACAAATAAATAATTGGCTATAATATTTAGCTGAAGTCTATAGAGAAAGATATCCTATCATTTTGAGCTACAATGTGATCACACATTTGAATAATTTATTGAAAAAGGCATATAAATTAAAAATTCCCTTATCAATAAAGGGATTATCAAATTATATTCTTCTAATAAAAATCAAATCCAAAACCAACATCAAGGCCAATAACATAACCAAATCTACAATCAAAACCATAACCTTATCCAAATATTGACTTTAATACCAGCTCAAGATAACACTTCTAAAATACCATAGGCCTATAACCACAATAATAATGTTGTCAATAATGGGGTTACTAAATTATGACATGTCAAAATGATGTAAACACTAGATTTTCATTTACCTCTGCCCATTTAACAACCACTACCTCCACTCATTTAGCCTAAACCTCCACAAAATCCTTCAAAATTGTAAACACCTCCTCCAAGGAGAGGACCACCCATTAATAGAGTATTTAGTGACCTTGGAGAGCATATTGAGTTTGTATTTCAAAAGTTATTTCAAGCTAATATGATTTTTTGGCCTATGCCAAATCCATTTCCTAAAGGAATTCCTTTTCCTAATTGGTATAAAGAACATGAGTTTTATGAGTACCATCAGTTCAACAGACATTTTATGCATTAATGCATACAAATAAAGCATCTAATTGAAAATATGCTTGATAATAGAGAGATACAATAAGATAACCATGCTCCTAAATCTAATCATAAATTAGGAATCTATCAAAATCCTTTTCCTCAACATAATAACTAACAACATTAGCACCAATAATAGTAATAACAATGATAAAGAACACCATTACAATAACAACAATGTTAGCAACTACAACAATAATAAAATGGTTAGAACCAAGGTCAAACTAGTCAATCCAACAAGGCAGGCCATGATTTCATTACATATACTTAAAACAATATTTGAGGACATGTCATAGGTGGTCATGTTTCCACCATTACCATTAACCCTCAGCCAAATACTAATCAACCTATATTAGTGCCGAATAATCCATACCAAACTCCTTATGTTGGTAATCCTTCTTTAGACCATGTTAGCAACTAGGCTAAACACTACCTAATAATTACCATTTAAGGCCTTTTTACCTCTCCATCCAATCACATTGGCCCTATACTTGATCAAGATTGCATAATTACAAATCGATGAGACAAGATTACCATCCAAAGCCCATAGCCAAATTCCATGAATAAGCCCATTCAAACCTCCATGCTAATTAAAAATAAGCCAATTACCAATCCCAAAGAGAAAAAATATGATATTATGATGAAGATATAAAAGACACTTGCACAAATATCCATCATAGATTTGTTACACACATATAGTGTTCATAAAACATACCAAATGAATACTTAATCTAATCCCTTATACCAAGTGACTTTATGCTCAATAATTTTCAAGATATGGTAGGATTTTTATCCCCTAAAAAATAACTTACCTTTTCCCACATCGATATATCATCGTAAGGCTCATTGCATAATAGCCCTTTATACATTGAGGTTGGTATAACTAGACATACAGATAAACATGTCCTTATAGACAATGGTTCAAGCATAAATATTGTGTCTCCAAAGTTAGTGAAGCATATTAGATCTGCAGTAGACAATCATCAACTAGATACCATTGTTATCAAGGCATATGATAATTAGGAATGAGAATCATAAGGAACCATTAGTTTGCCAGTGGTTATTGAGCCATTGAACCATGATACTCTTTGCCATGTTCTCGACATGGAATTATCATACAACTTACTCTTGGGTTGACCCTAGATTCATGAAATTGGAGTCATACCTTCCATGATGCATCAATGTATTAAATTCACCCATTCAAGGATGAAAGTAACCACACCAATTGAACCTTAGCCTTACTAATATTGCAAACATCTTGATGTGGAGTACAATATTTACAATTATCATTTTGGCCTGAATCCTATGCATAAAACTATTGGAGGAAAAACTAATAAACTAAAATCCATTGAATAAGGACCTTAATCTAATTACATTGACCCTAAAATCCTAGCCTCAATTTTATCTACACTTCCACCAGATATAGCCAACCACTTTTACATATCTAATAAAGGTATAAGAGAATACAATACTCATGACTCATTCAACATAGCTAAATTGTCTCAAAACCTAAAAGTCTATGGGAGACCCAAATTTAAGACCACTTGCATGGAGTGGTGAGCTAAGTCAAAATCTCATCTCACTAAACCCATTTTTTTCAAACTAGCCTCTGGCCTAGAACATGACCCTTTAGCCAAAGTTGATTTATGGCTTTATAATGATGATCCAGTTGATTGTTACCAAAGTTCCAAGTATCTTATCCCTAATTGGATTATGGGTAATCAAGATTATGAAGGTGGAGGATTGGGGATAAATAAAGAAGGAATAATCAAGCCAATTTCATGACCAAATACAAAGAAACACATGATATTTGATTTAAACTAGTTGGGGGTGACCCCACATACTTTATTCAAGTTTTTACACCATCGACTAGTGAAGACGATGATAAAAAAAAGGTAGGGTCCAATTATAGCATATATGATGACCTAAGCAACACTAATTTTTTTAACCCTTATGTCATATGTACAATTAATCTTGTTTTTCACCCTTTTCCACTTACCCTTTTATCATACCCAACTAATATACAAAGACTAACAAGAGTCGATAATGCCACTTGATGATATTGTGACTGATGGGGCCATTTATGACTTTCTAGGTTTGAGGGATCATATTCCTCTAGGAGATCACAAAAAAGATTTTTCTATTAAATTGGATATTTCTACCTATTTTGGAAAGCAAGTGAATTTCCTTAGACAAAATCAAAGAGAAAACCAAACATTGAGGTCTAAAAGTGAAAACATCTTTGAGATGCTTTCAAACTAGAGTAAAAGTAAAGAAAAAGGTAAGTCTCTTGGTGAAACCTATTTTAGGTGCCATTAGATGGCGATGTTCACCAATCTTATCATGAATCACAAGAGACCACTATTATGAGGCTTATATATGGATCTAAAATCACTACTTAAGAGTAAAAAAAATTTGATTAGATCATATAAGAGTGCCCAAAGGTATTTTTTACATGGACTTTACCACTATTAGGTGATTCTAATTCATCTTGTTTGGGAGAGTTAGATGAATCAGTCCAACTAGAATGCTATAGCATTACCAACCAGTTTACCTCTTTGTCAAATATTTTAGAAGATGGTTCTACACTCCTTATGGAGGATACTTTATAGGTAAATGTTGGGACTCTAGAGGACCTAAAATAGATTAAATTAGGCACATGACTCACTAAAAAATATATATATATATATTTACAACCCTTTTGATATAATTCATTGATATATTTGTATGGTCCTATTCAAATTTTCCACATTTGGACCCCACCATGGTTGAAAACCATCTTATTGTACACCCTAATGATAAATCAATTAAGCAAAAGCTAAAAAAATGCATCTTTGTATTGTTGTATTAGTCAAAAAAAGTTAAAGAAAATCTTAAATGTGAGATGCATTTAATACATTGCTTATTCAGAATGGATTTCCAATATAGTACTAGTTAGAAAGAAACTAGAGGGTATCATACTATGGATTAATTTTCATGAATTAAAAAATCCTGCTCAAAGGGCAACTTTCCTCTACCAAACATTAACATGATTGTTGACTCAATGGTTGGTTATGAAATACTCTCCCTTATAAATGGTTTTGTAAGATATAACCAAATCAAAACTACACCATAAGACCAACATAAAATAACATTCATGACTCTGTGGGGAATGTTTTGTTATTAGAAGTTGTCGTTTGAACTCAAGAATAAAGGAACCATAAACCAATGAGCCATGATTGTGATTTTACATGATATGAAGCATGACATTATTGAGGACTATGTAATGACATCTTGGGTAAATTAAAGACTCGTGTCAACCATCCAACCTTACTTCAGATAATTTTTTAGAGACTTAAGGAGTACAAAATTAGGCTCAACCCTTAAAAATGTGTATTCAGTTTAACTTCTATGAAATTGTTAGACTTTATTATCTCCTGTAGGGGCATTGAATTTGATCCTCCCAACGTTTTATCCAAAACTAAAATAATTTTTCATCTACCTTGAAGTAGTTATGTAGTTTATAGGGCAATTATAGTCTATTAGTTGCTTCATATCATAGTTGGCTAAAAAATTCCATCCTTTCACACACTTGATGAATAAGGACACAAATTTCTTATGGAATGAATATTGCCAGAAAGTAATTGACCATCTCAAGTAATACTTGGCCAATATACATGTTTTGTTTCCACCTATGTTAAACAAACTTGTTGAGCCTATTTTCAACACCCCCTCTTTTCTTTTCAAAAGCTAAGTGTTTAAAATTGATTTTCATATTGATGACTTTGTCATAATATATAAAACTGCTAATTGGGGGGTCCTAATTCATTATATCATTTGAATTTACATCATTATGACAAATGTTTATTACGACCTTTGTATTTAGTTAACATGTTACACTACATTATAAGTGGTTTTGAAGGCATTAAATGGATTCAATAAAAATACTAAGAATAGGAAATGGCATGGAAATAGTTTGTTGATTATATCAATCATATGAATATAATACTAATGATCAAATTTGTAAGTTTTTATGGTTGGATGCACATATTCATTGCTAAAATGATAATTTAGATCATGAAAGTTATATATAAATGGTTTATGTTGACATTATTTTGATCAAATTTGAATTTTTTATATGAATTTAATTAAATGTATAACTCTAAAAAATTTTAAATTTGAACTATTCTTAAGACCTAAGGGTTTATGCTAAAGTATTAACACTAAGACTTATAAATGTTTGATGTCAACATTATTGCATATTAAAAGGGTCAAACACACATGGTTTAAAAATTAATATAAAGGTAAAATGTTTTTTTATTCAAGAGGTGATATTAAAAAATACTAGGGTGGTGGATTGGAACCTAAGTGACTTAGGTAATTAGTGTTGACTATGGGTTTAAAGCATTAGTCTGGCATCATTATAGATGGAAAGTTGTGTGAATTTAGTGTTTTAGTGATATGGTGGATAAGTTGGGATTTGTTTCAAGATTGAAAAATTTATGGCATTAAATCTCTAATTGTGTGTATCATTAAAAGGAATTTAGTAATTAGTTTGGTAGAGGTTTTGATCATGATTAAATTTGTCAAATTGCTAAAGAGCTATATTGGTTAGTGGTAAGGTATTGATAAACTAAATAAACAATGTAGTTTGGTAATGGATAATGGATAGCTATTGTTAATTTGAGACTATACAAAAGATAATTTTTGCATTGGTAACTATCATTCTAGACAAGCTTACTGCGGAAGTGAGATTCTAGAGTAGGGAGAAGGATAGGAAGTTTGATGAGTTGCAGATAAGGCATGGATTTAATTTTTAGTTTGATATGACAAGATTATATTTAATCTTGAAATATTTATGGATTTGCATAATATTTTGAATCATTTCAAGCTTGATAAATACATGATTGAAATATAATTTATAACAAAAATATTTACATCTTGTTTCATATCTTGTTTTTATACTTTCTAGTTACACAATTTTTATTTTCTAGAAATTTTCTAGGGTCAAATTGGTTTATATAACTTCCCATGAGGTTATAGTAAAGTTTTATGATCTAAGCATGCAGTTTTTATTTTAAGTTTATTAAAATAATATAGATTTTGGCAACATATTATTTTATTTATCTTTTGAAGATGATACATATACATGCAATACATGCAGTGGTATGCTTGAGTTAGTATAAGTTTGATGAGTTTCAGTTAGAGTCATCTGCGCTTATGAAAATTTTGGTTTTAGTTGATTAACAGTGAATATGAGACAATATTTGGGAAGTGCATGTTAGTTCTTATTGATACTAGGTTTTTGGCAAGTCAATATAATTGTTCTGATGAGTTTGTGATATAAAAGTGGTTATTTGTCTGTATTGTTTTTAAATGATGATAGTCATTTGATTTGAAATCTATTGGTTGATTTTGTTTGATCAGTGTTGAGATTTGGTGTTTATCTAGTTAGTTTTGAAAAATTTGATGGTGTTTATCTAGTTATTTTTGAAAAATTTGATAGTAAGTAGATACTAGATAGAATGTGTCATATGTTTGTCTTGCTTCTCAAATTTAGTATATTATTTGGTTTGATTGGGAACATTTAATGGTGATTGATATGATCAAATTATGTTGTGTACATAAGTTATTTTTTTATATATGTGTTTCTTTCATTACATAAGTTGAAAATTGTTTTGATGATATGAAGTTCCTATCTGCTCTACTTGGAAAGTTTTACAGCAAATAAATAATGATTTTTGGGTTCTACATGTTAGATTATTTTGAAGAGATGATTTGATTCTCAATTTTGATATGATAGTTCTGTTGGTTTATTTAGAGATATCTATGGCAAATAAATATGACTCTTTGGTGTTGCATGTTAGTATTAAGAATTTTAGTTTTAAGCCATGACACATTTTGTTTGTTTTGATTGAAAAAAAATTATGGCAAAATCGATGTTGTAAGGCTTATTGTGCGAATAAGGTGGCTTTTTATTTTGAAATTAGTTTTGATATCATACAAGATTTTAGATGACTAATTTAAATATGTTGCATAAAGGTTTCTATATAATAAATATTGCTTGCCTAAAATATTATGATTTTCATATAATGTTAGTAAGAATTTATGGGTTAAAGTAATTATTGATTCGGTCTGGTTATCAAGTTGAAAAGGTAAAATTATTCTTCAATTAATAACATCAAGATTTAAGTTAGTTTATTATTCAAAATCATTTTCAAAGTGAGATATAGATTTCTACATTTAAGAAGTTGGTAGAATTGTTTGATTTTGGTTTCAAAAGGAAAATCAATGGTTTGAATAAATTTGTATATCAATTAGTTTTGTAGCACTGATAATTTATTTTTAAAAAATATTTAGTCACTTATTAGGATAATGTTATTTATTCATAAGGTTTTCAAATAGATTTTTTTATTTCAATTTTATAACAAAAACCTTGGTCATTTTTCACATTGTATTGATGAAATAATGTTTCAAATTTCAATCAGTTTATCAAAATATATGATGTCTTTTTATATATGGTTGAGAACAGTTTTGCAATAAGATAATCAATGTTCTATTTGTTTCATTTTTTTAAGAAATGTCAAGGTGGAAACCTCATAACTCTGATAATTTCCATTGTAATGTGTAGAGGAATGATTAAACTTGGAATAGAGAATATTCATATTCTCATAGTTTTTCTTCTAGAGGCTAGTTTTCTAGAGGTAGAAGGCCTGGTAAAAAATTTCCTAGACCCTTTAATAGAGGAACTCGGATGTTTATTCACTTTAATTCTTCAAATCCTACTTTTTGGTATGTTTTATATGCCTTTTCATTTAATCTTAAAAAATAATAGAGTAAATAGAGATTTGAGGAGAACATATTGGGGAACTAATCCTCGTGAACACAAGAATCCAAGTTGTTTAACACAGTGATTGCAAATAGCCCTGTAGTCTAAACAAAACTCAGTCTGTCATCACTCACCTCAGCATCATGACCATTTACCTAAAAATAACCTATAACGAGTTGATAATTTGCATTTACATGCCTTAGTGACATGAAATCATAAAAACCCATCACCTAAACCTATGAAGCCTATTGAAGCTTATTCAAGATTGAACTTTGTGTATTTTCCTCTTCACTTGATAAAAGAAGAAAAAATAGTGTCTCTTAACCATAAAAGATAAAAAATTAGTCCTTCACCATCACCAACCATTATCAGGATGGTAAATAAGGTTAAGATGGAAATGAATGAGAAAGACAATGAAGATGTTATCAAGCTAATTAAGTTTTAAGCTACCATCATGAGTTACACAAAGTATTTGACTAACAAGGGTTATCTGCTAATAGAAATACTTATAAATTCTAATGAGGAATAGGATGTTTAGTGATATTTAATTTTGTTATTTTGACACATTTTTAGATACTTTATATGTTTTTAATATTGTCTAAAACTTCATTTTACAATGGTTTTGTAGTGATTTGATAGTATTTGAAAACATTTTAGATAGTTTTTGATGTAGAATATATACGAACTTATATATAATGTATATAGATAAATGTTAGATGGAGTAATTTTCATTTAAATGGCTTAGATTATTTTTAAATATTTTTTCATAATAGGTTTATTTAGATTTTATGATGTCTAAGGGCCCCCACCTGATTAGAGTCTATCCCCTTGGTTTATTAAATATTTATTTTGATCTTAAAATTTATTTTTAAAAGTTTTACATCAAGTGAAATTATAGCTAAAATTTAATTGACTTAATTAAAGTCAATTAAGACTTAACTAATAACTAAGGTTATTTATAACTTATCCCTCAACCATCTCTTGAGAGGAGGATTATAAAGAAGATCAAAGTGACATTTGAAGGTGAGGAACTTTACACGTATTTTTGAAGACTTTGATTTATTTCAAAATTCATCATAATACTCTTTTCTATGCAACATCTCTGAGATAAAACAACTTTTACAGATAGATCAAGGACATATTCTCTGACAGTTAACTAATATGCTTAATTAACACATGTATATCTAGATTTCATTGTTTAGTTTATAAACCAATTATCTGAAAGTTATTAGGTTTAACATCTTATGATGATTGCATATTTGCAATCATATGAGCAGAATCTGAACCATTTGACCTAAATACTGATGAATAAATTACTTTATGCGACATGTTGATCTATTTGGATTGTTTGGTTGTTATTTCAAATATTTTTGTACTGAATATTCTATTTCTCTATAAAAAAAAATCATTTCATCTTTGTTGAGATGACTCTCTTTGTAGACTCACAATTTTTTTACTTTATTTTCATTTTACTTATTTATTTTGCTTGTTAATTTAGCAATTATGTTAATTATATTAATTAGTTTCTCTTATTAAATTTAATCTTTGTTTAATCTAAATTCCTGTGTTTCTTAGATTTCTTAATCTTTCTTAAATAATTTAAATTTATATGTTAAGTTATTTATTTTAGTTTAGATCTTAGTTTTATTTTCTAAGTTATTCACTTATTTTCTATTTACGTTTTGGCTTATATTAATTATAAAAATATAATTAGTTTTTTTCTTATAGTTTTTCTTTTACATTAGATTTAATTAAAATTTATTAGATTGTTGAATCTTTAATTTAAGTTTATTCCTAGTTCTATTTTAATTTCAATATTAGACTTTAGTTTGTTTAGCTTCTTATTTAGTTATTTATTGTTGTTCATATTTAGTTTCTGGTGAGATTATGTTAATTGTTATTTTGATTTCTTTTCTTTTACATTCATTGTAATATTTTATTTTATCTTAGGTCTTTATGTTTCTTTTCTTTTAATATTTTTTTGAAGTATTACGTGAAGTTTTAAGGCATTTGAGTGAAGCAGAAATATTTATAAGGAACATAAATATTTCTTTCAAGAGATTATCTTAATCATAGATCTTCTCTATCAAAGAGGATTGATTATATATTTACATCTATTTCTTTTAGACTTAAAGAGAATATTAATTTCTAAAATTATAGTGAATTATAGTTTAGTATTTGACATACTTATTATTTCCCAAAACATTTAAAACCTCTTGTGCATCTTTTAGATCTTTTTATGACCTATTAGACCTTTACTATTAGACTAATACAATTCCAATTTAACCTTCATGATAGGTGAAAGAGATGATTTGTTGATGTAACAATTTCGATCGTCAACAAATTTAGTGACTCTACTAGAGAACCTTTTAGAAATCTTGCTTTTCTTGTCTATTTTATTTTGCATTGCATATAACCATTGGAGGTTCACACCCTCTCATTCACCTTTAGTTGATATTATTGAAGATCAAGTAAACATTGATTCTTGTTTGACTCATTTTGCTTGGTATAATAAACCTCAATATTTATTTTATATTATTGAAATACTTAACAAAGAATTAAAATAAAAAATTAGTGACGTTCATGCAAGTCTTACAAATGAAACTCAAATTCATATTCAAGAAAATAATCACAAAATTAGACTTGAGAATGAATAAATTTTACATGTTAATCCTTGACTTAAAATTCCTTTTCTTTTGAATTCCTTTCATCTTGAAGATTTCATTACTCCTACAGATCAATCTGATCAAGTGATTAAAATAATTGAAAAATCAGATGGAGGACAAACAAGCATAATAACAAAGGGTTCAAGATTTGATATCAATCTTTCAAAATAATAGAGATCGATTTGAAGAAACTAATAAATAAAATGAGTCAGAGGAAGGCATTGCTCAACCCCTAGCCAATCCTTTGATTCATGTAAATCCACTCAATATTAGTGTTCATCCAATTAATTTACCTTCATTAAAGGGACTCAACATCCCTAAGTTTTCCAAAAGCCTTGGTGATTCTTGGTAAAATCATTTAGATGCTTTTAAATTATTTTTTGATACCCTTGGTATTATTAATTAAAAAGTTTCTCTTAGATTTTTCTCACAAGGTAAAACTTACAAAGCATTTATTAGTCTTCCAGTAAGTGTTAACAACACTTGAAAAGATATTGAAGATTGGTTAGAGTTTTATTTTGATAAACCAACCAAGGATTTAGATTTATTAAATGATATGGTTAACATTTCAATAAATCCTAGTGAAACCATTTATGAGTTTATAATCAGATTTACTAGATTGCACCAAAAAAATACACCTGACATTAAACTATCTAAAAAGTTGTCAAAATTATATTTTTGTAATGCTTTACCTTTAAAGTATAAAATGGATATAAAGGATAATATATTATATATTATGATGAAATTGTAACTTTCTACATAGATTATGAAAATAAATTAAAACATGTTGGTTTTAATGATAGAATTATAATAAGTGTAAATTCAAATAATGTAATTTTTTTAAAATCCATTCATAATCTTAGTAATGAACTAGTCACCATCAAGTGGGAATTAAATGATAATCCATATTCATTAGGTAAGTCATCATTTGCTCAGAAAAATTTGAATAAAAAGTTTTTTATTGCAACATTTGTGAACTAGATCATGATCTAAATACTTGCATAGTTGTTCAAAAATTCAAAAGATATATTCAAAGAAATGAGAGTATTTCAATTGATCTAGATGATAATATAAACATGTGTGGAATTTGTAAATACTTGGATAACATCACAACCATAAATACTTATGTTGAAAAGGAATTATGCTAATATAACTAAAAATAATCAAAATTATATTCAAAATCAAGACAAAGGTAATAATGTATAGATTAATTCATCAGATAATATTGTTCCAAATTCTAAACATAATGATCTTTTATCAACAAGTTTTTATAACTCACAATATACTTCATATAAGACTAAAAATTATATGAATATTCTTAATTCAAATGTAGGAGCTTATAATATTATTGATGATTTATCTTCCATAGAAGTAGGATTTTCATTATTGCAGGCTACTAGTTTGCCTAGACATCTTGACAAAACTAATGAAGCCATTAAATATCCAAATGATAAAGATGTTTTAAGATTTTTAGGAGGAAAAAGAAAATAATGAACAAAATTAGTCAATAGTTTTTGCTCAAATAGATGATATTCCTACAGATTACTTACCACCTTTTTATAAATATGTCAAAATTGTTGATAAATTCATACATAAATAAATTTTATATACATGTGCATATAAAAATATTATGCTAAAATTTATCGTTGATCAATTATGTATTTCTTATGAAATGGATAATAGGAAATTCACAAGTTTTGTTTCATGTCAAGCAAAAATTTATGGTAATTTTTGAGATATTGTGATTAAACTTGAACAAGATGAAAGAATAAGATGTATGACTAATGCTCATATTCTAGATATACCAAGTGATTATGCAATGATTTTGGGTAGAGATTGGTCTAAATCAACTAGGGAATTTATTGTAAAAGATACTACTTGGGTTCCAATTGGGAATGAAATTGACTCCGTTCAAAGAGAAGATTAGTCTAGTAATTTTATTGATTCTATACCACTAACTATTGCTTATGTTGAAATTAGAATTGGTACATATGATTTAATAACCCTTGATGAATTTGAACAACAATAATAAGATGTCTTTTGCAAGAATATTTTATGGAGTTTATATTTTGATGGTGTTTACTCACAAGTTGGAAGTGGTGTAGGAATTTGTCTCATTTCTCTTATAGGTAAGCTTTTTTTTATGCCGACAAATTGTCTTTTGATACTACAAACCACACAATATAATTTGAAGCTTTATGTCTTGGTTTAGAAAAATCTATAGAATTGAAAGTGAAATAATTAGATATTTTTGGATATTTTTAATTGGTTATCATATAGGTAAGGAAAGTTTATATGATAAACCAAACATATCTACATAGATATAATCAAAAGGTTTGGTCCTTACTTAAAAGTTTTGAAGATTTTAATATTACCCATATTCTTAGAGAATTTAATATATGAACTGATAAATTTTTTATTTTTGCTTCTAATCCTATTATGCATTATTTAGAAACTGTTATTGAGTTTTCATTTCTAAAAATTTCTTTACTTAGAATTCTTGATTTAAATAAAAATTGACATGTTTTTTAATATGATGAACATATTGATGTCTTTATTAAAGGTATTTATTTTGATAGTGATGATTATGTTCGTAATAGTAGAGACTATTTGCATCTGAATACTAATAAGTTACTAATTGATTTGGTGAGTTTGGAATCCATATTTAATCAACATGATCAGCCTAAGATCTCATGTACAGAATAACCTTTTAAGAAAATCATTAGATAGACGATACCATAAATCTTGGAACTGAAGAAGAACCCAAGTTTGCTTTTTAGGAATATAATGTACTCTTGATGAGAAGGTAAAATTTATTAAACTTTTTCAAGAATTTATAGATATTTTCTCCTGATCCTATAAAGTTTTAAAAGGGTATGATACTAATTGTATAAAACATGGCATTCTTATTAATCCTGGTATTAAATCCATTAGGTATAAAATAAGAAGGATAAGAGCTTTGTTAAAAGAGGTTATCAGTAAAGAGCTTGATAAAATACTTGATGGTGGTGTCTTTTTTCTTATAGCATATTCCAAATGAGTAGGTAATCTAGTACATATGCATAAAAATAATGAAAATATCAAACTTTGTGTAGACTTTTGAGATATTAATAAGGCTAGTGTAAAGGATAATTTTCCTCTTCCAAATATTGATTAAATTTTTTAAAAAGTTATAGGATCTGAAATGATTTCTTTGCTTGATGGATTTTCTGGTTATAACCAAATATTTTTCAATCTAGATGATAGACACAATATAACCGTTATAATTTAGAGAGGAACTTTTGATTTTATTATAATGTCTTTTGGTCTCATGAATACAGGTGTAACCTTTCAAATAGAAATGCATGTAGAATTTCATGATTTAGTTCACATTGTCATGTAAGTCTACTTAAATTATCTTATAGTTTGTTCAAAATAGATAAAGAAACATATGGATCATTTACATGAAGTATTTGAAAGATGTATAAAATATGGTATTTCTCTTAATCCTAAGAAATCTATTTTTAGTGTTACTGAAGGCAAGTTATTAGGACATATTATCTCTAAACATGGCATTTCAATTAATCCTGAATGCGTTAAAGCAATAAAAGAACTAAATCCACCTAAAAAACAATCTAGTCTTAGGTTTATCTTTGGTGAAATTAATTTCATGCCTAAGTTTATATTAGATTTTTTTAACAAATCAAATATTTTACATATTTTATTCAATAAAAATTAGTCATATGTGTGGGATGCGAAAGTTGATTCTGAATTTAACAATGTAAAAAGTGCTATTAAAAATGCACCAATGTTTGCTAAACCTGATTTATCTAAGTATTTTATTTTTTATTTTAATGAAATAAAAAAAACCATGGGTGTTGTGATAACATAACAAGATAAAAATAATGATGAAAAATCCATCAAGTATATGAATCAAGTTTTAAAAGATACAGAAACTAGGTATCCTCTTATTAGAAAAATTGTTTTATATTTAGTTTCTTCATTAATTAAATTTTATCATATCTTGATGAGAAATAAATTTATCATAAGGTCTAATGTATCTATTTTATCATATCTTTTAAACAACCTACCATTCAAGAAAGATTAGCAAAATGGATTTTAAGAAATCAAGATTTTGATCTTGAATTTGAAATTTCTAAAACTATTAAAGGAAATGACTTAACAAAACATTTGGCTAAAAATGCTTCTTCTAATATTAATGTTTTGCTTTTATCTGTTGATGATTCATTGAATGTAAAACCTCATTTTTAGTCAATTACAGTTGTTGATTTTTCAAAAATGTTTAAGTTTTGGCTTGAAATGAAAGATTGGGACTATTTAATAGGTGAAGATGATTGCTACCATGATCTTGTATATTTATTTTAAAATCAGGCTTATCCTAAAATTTAGGATAAAATACAAAGAAGATCAGTAAGAGTGTAGGCTTTAAAATTATACTTGCTTGATTTTTTTTTATTTTATAGAAATTATGAAGGATTTTTGATAAGATGTCTTACTCATGATCAAATCTAGAACTACTTAGGGGATGTCATGAAGTTAGTTTTGATGGTCTTTATGCTACAAAAACTATAGCTTATAAGATTTTATGTGTAGGTTATTATTGACCTATGTTGTTTCAAGATGCTTATAAGTTGGTACATTCTTACATTTCTTGTCAGTTATTTGTTGGTAGGGACAAATTACCATCAATGTCTTTGAATCGTATAATTCTTAAAAATCCATTCACTAAATGGGGAATTGGTTTTATATCAAATATTCATCCTCCTCCTTCACTGGACATAAATATATACTAACTATGATCAATTATAATATAAAATGGGTCGAAGCAAAAGCTTTAAAAAGTTTAATTACAACTAAAGTTATTTAATTTCTTGAAAATCATTTTTTTTAAAATTTGGTGTGCCTTATGAGATTGTTTCAGACAATGGTCCTCAATTTGTTTCAAATGAATATTTAGAATTTTTAGAAAAATATTCTATTGTTTCTAGTCATTCATCTAGATATTACCCTCAAGGAAACAGATAAGCTAAATCTATAAATAAAAATTTGATTTCAATTATGAAAATAAAAGATTAGCATCTTAATATATTTGAGGCATTATGGGTTAATTGTGCCATTGTTAAAGAAACTATAGGATATTTCATTTTATGATAATGTATGGTTTTGAAGCTACATTACTTATAGAGCTAAAAATCTCATCTTCTAATACTGATTTACAATATTTAATAGATGATACCAATTTAATTTAACAAAGACTCTGATTTAATAGCTTTAGATGAAAGTAAAATTACTACTTTACAAAAGTTAGAAGAACCCAAAAGAAAGTTAAAAAAAAAATTGATAAAAAAGTTTTTAGGAAAATATTTAAGGTTGGTGATCTTATATTTTATTAGGATAAAGCTCATTAAAATTTAGGTAAGCATTATAAGTTTGATTCACATTGGTTGGGATCATATAAGATTTTTGATATATTTGGAAAAAATACTTTTCACTCACAAGATATAGAAGTAAATTTGGTTGTGTTATTTAGTCAATAGGCATCATTTGAAATGTTTTTATCAATAGCTCTTTTTCTTTCTTTGTTTTTTTTGATTTTATTTGTTTTTGGCTTGTCTTTTCTTTTCTATTGTTATTTTATTTTATTAGATCAATTTTTGGTTATATCAATAATAAATCCATAAATATGAAGTAAAAATATACGAAGACTATTGTATTTTTATAAGTATATAATTTTGGTAAGATGGTTTACATGACATAATTCATATTTTGTTTTATAAATTAAATTGAGCTAGTTATTAATGTGTTTGAAAAATTACTTATTTTCATAATTTGTGTATAATAAATTTACATTAGATTGATTATCTAGCCTAAAATTCTATCTAAGCAATCCTTTTATTCATGCCACACTAAGTGAACACTTCATCCTTTTAATAAAGTATTATTATCAAAGGGGTTCACGTTTAGCTACTTGAGAAATGATATACCTGGATCACACTCTCAGGTGTTTTGTCTTTAATAGCCAAATATTCATTTTGATATCTCATTTAATTTTTGAAATGAACTAGAAAAGTCTCAAGTTTTGAGCCTATTTTTGATACCACCTCTTTTATTTTCAAAAGGCTAGTGTTTAAAATTGATTCTATCATATTGATGACTTTATCATAACATCTAAAACTGCTAATTGAGGGTCCTAGTGTATTGCATCATTTAAATATACATTATTATGATAAATGTTTATTATAACCTTTGCATTTAGTAAAAGTGTTACTCTACATTATAAGTTATTTTGAAGGCAGTCAATGGATTCAATAAAAATATTAAGTACAGGAATTGTTAGAGACACATTTTGTTGATCATATAAATCATATAAATATAATACTAATGATAAATTTTGTAAGTATTTACGATTGGATGCATAGATTCATTAATAAAATGATAATTTAGATCATGAAAATTATATATAAATGGTTTATGTTGGTATTATTTTGATCATAATTGAATTTATTCTATACATTTGATCAAACATATAACTTTGAAATGTTTTAAATTTGAACTATTCTTAAGATGTAAGGGTTGATGCTAAAGTATTAACACTAAGACTTAAAAAAAATTATGTCAAGATCATTTCATAGTAAAAGGGTTAAATACCCATGGTTTAAAACTTAAGACAAATGTCAAATGTTATTTGATTAAATAGGTGATATTAATACAAATTAGGGTGGTGAAATGGAACCTAAGTGACTTAGGTAATTATTTTTGACTACGGGTTCGAAGCATTGGTTAGGCATCATTCTAGATCGCAACTTGTGTGAATTTAATATTTTAGTGATATGGCATATAAGTTAGGATTTATTTCAAGCCTATGTAATTTATGAAATAAAATCTTGAAGTACATGTGTTTTCAAAAGGAATTTGTCAATAAATTTGGTAGATCTTTTCATCATGATTAAATTTGTCAAATTGTTGAAGAGTTGGATTGGTTGGTGATAAGTTATTGACAAATTCACTAACCAATGTGGTTGGGGAATGTAGCATGGATAGTTGTTGTCAATCTGAGACTATACAAAAGCTAATTTTTTCATTGATAATTGTCATTCTAGGAAAGCTTACTATGGAAGTGAGATTCTATAAGTAGCGACAAGGATAAAAAATTTAGTGAGTTATAGACAAGGTATGGATTTCATTTTCAGTTTTATATCACAAGAGAATATTTAAGCTTGAAAAATTTATGAATTTGCTTAAGATTTTGAATCATTTATATATTAATAAAAGCATGATTGAAATACAATTGATAACAAAAATATTTATAGTTTGTTTCATATATTTTTCTTTGATACTTTTTGGTTACACAATTTTTATTTTATAGAAAGTTTCTAGGGGCAAATTGGTTTATATAACTTCCCATGAGGTTTTAGTAAAGTTAAATTATCTACGCATGTTTTTTTATTTATCATTTGAAGATGATAAATATACATGCAATATATACAATGGTATACTTGAGTTAATAGAACTTTGATGAGTTTCAGTTAGAGTCATTTGTGCTTGGAAAATTTTTGGTTTTAGTTGATTAACAGTGAATATGAGACAATATTTGGGAAGAGCATGTCAATTCTTGTTGATACTTGGTTTTTCTCAAGTTAATATAATAGTTATGATGGGTTTTTGATATAAAAGTGATTATCTATCTGTAATGATTTTAAATGATCATTGTCATTCAATTTGAAACACATTTGTTGATTTTATTTGGTTAGTGCTAATATTTGGTGTTTATCTCATTAGTTTTATAAAATTTGATAGTAAGCAAAAACCAAATAAAATATGTGCCATATGTTTATCTTGCTTCTCATATTTGTTATATTCATTATTTTTTATTGGGAATATTTGATGGTGATTGATATGATCAAGGTATGTTGCATAAATAAGTTAATTTTTTTAGATATAGGTTTGTTTTATTGCATAAGTTGAAAACCATGTTAATGATATGAAGTTCTTATCTAGTATACTTGGAAATTTTTAAGATATAAAAATGATGATTTTTGTATTCTGTGTGTTAGATTATTTCAAAGAGATGTTTGGATTATTAATTTTTATATGACTATTCTATTGGTTTATTTGGAGATATCTACAATAGATAAATATGACTCTTTGGTATTGTGTGTTAATATTGAGATTTTTAGTTTTAAGCCATGGCACATTTTGTTTGGTTTGGTTTAAAAAAATTGATAGAAAAATTGATGTGATAAGGCTTATTATTTGAATAAGTTATCTTTTTATTTTGAAATGAGTTTTGATATCAAACAGGGTTTCAGATGATTGATTGACATTTGTGCATAAAGGTTTCAATATAAAAAATATTATTTGCCTAGAATATTATGGTTTCCATATAATGTTAGTAAACATTTATGTGTTGAAATAATTATTGATTTGGTCTGGTTATCAAGTTGAAAAGGTAAAATTGTTCTTCAGTTAATAACATCAAGCTTTTATTCAATTTTTTATTCATAGTCATTTGTAAAATGAGATATAGATTTCTACTTTTAAGTAGTTGCTAGAATTGTTTAATATCAGTTTCAAAAAGCAAATCAGTGGTTTGAACATATTTGAATATCAATTAGTTTTTAACACTATTAATTTAATTTTTTTAAATATTTGGTCACTTATTAGGATAATGTTGTTTATTCAGAAGGTGTTTAGATAGATTTTGTTTATTTCAATTTCATAATAAAACTCTTGGTCATTTTTTAGACTATGTTGATGAAAAATATTTCAAATTATTAGAGGTACAATCACTGAGGGGGGTGAATTAGTGATGTAAGATATTTAAACATTAATTCCAATCCTTTCAAACCCTTATTTTATTACCACAAGCATTCATAGAATATACAAGTCATTCATAACAATGAACAATATATAATGCAAGATCATAAATACAACACAAGATCTATGTGAGAAACCCTCTTGGGTAATAAAACCCACTCTGAAGACTACAAACACATGTAATACTTATATTATAAGAAGATCACAAACATGAGACTGGTCAAGTCCTTCTGACTATAATTTAGAGAAATACCTATTTCACAAGGAGCACCTGCCCCTAGGATGATCAAGTCCTTTTGACCATCTATTGGTCAAGTCCTTCTAACCTAGATGTTGAGCACCATCCCAACACTTATGATATGAACATAACCGCCTTTGAATTTATGTATTCAATACCTAATAATGGACCTCTAATTTTTTAACCCTTTCAAAACACCCTCTCTATCTCATACAAGCCTCTCACATAGGTATGCCAGAATCTCTCTTCCTCTTCACTCAAAGTACCTTCATATACACACTCAGACTTGGAAATTATTCTTCTATTCACTCCTCTCCCTAATATTCAAACCTACAAGATCACTATCCTTGACATCATAAATATGACCTATAGGTCATACACATATTCATCAACATACTTTGCTCTACAACCCATCCACTAGGCACACACTCTTTCCTTCTCTCCATAACTCTCAATCACACCTCTTCTGTCAGGTCTCTCAAGTCTAGAAATTATAATCTTTGATTTCATCATTTATAGATTCTTCATGATTATTATGATCACAACCTTCCTTTTTGGCCAAAACACATGCCTTCACCCTTAAGGTATCTAACATGGGTCACCTTTAAGCACAACCCTCTTTCAAATAGGCCTAAGTCACCTTTTACGTCCTATGAAGACCCATTCACCTCTTTGACACTTTTTTGAGCAAACTAACAACACAGGAATAGTTTAAAATACATGGACCCATATCACACAATCTATAGGTCCTCTTTAAGTGATAAAAATAATCATATCACCCTTATGATAAAGCTTTATTTACTTAAACAACATTTTGTGCACATAATCACCATGAACAAACACACAGTAACCTTCTAAGAATTTGTTCATATTGAATATGATTTATCAAACCTTAATAATACACATAGATGGTCCTAATGGAGTTTACATCATTCTCTAACACTTATCTCAACTTAAAACATCAAAATACCATCAATAACAACTCAATTACCCTTCTTGAGTTACTTACAGACATGAACGAATACATAGTTACCTTTTAAGACTTTATTCATATTGAATATGATTGATCAAACCTTCATAATCCACATACATGGTCTTTATGGAGTCTAAAACACATTCCAACACTTAGCTCAACTTGAAACATCAAAATACCTTTAATAACAACTTAAATTCCCTTCTTGGGTTACTTGTAGAGTATGAACAAATAAATAATCAAGTTTATAGATACATTTATTTGATTGTACTAATAATTAGACCTTTAAATTAATATTGATGGATACATCCTAGAGTTCTCTACAAATTTTATTTTTACTACATCATAAAATTATGCCAAATTAAAAATTCAAAACCTAAGGATTGGTTTTTATTTTGTTAAATTTTAATATTCAATCCAAATGGTCACAGTTAAACATCAAACACTTTACTTGCATCTCATACTCTTTTCTCAAATTACTCAACTTGCATCATCAATCATATTTGAAATTAGTTTAAATTTTAACTCATAGTACTCCACTATCCGAATGTTAAACCTTGAAAATGTTGACCTCATATCATGCTTCCTGTCAATATTGACTAAATATGCATCCTCGATCTCTATGGATTAACCAAGTCTTTACCTTGTAGCGCTCACCATTAGATCTTAATCATAACTCTCAAGATTATGACACTTGACACCCTCAAATTCCTTATGAGAAATTTAATAATAGTTCTTACACTTGTGCCACTTGGTAGTCTCACATGTATTATTAACTATTTGACTTGTCCCACACCATTGATCTTTGTTAGTATGAATCATCACTCAACGTTGATCTTCTGTCAAACTAGCAAACTTGTAACACTTATTACCTACACATGAAATATTTAACATATTGAATTAATAAAAACCATTGATTTTAATATATATGAATAATCTCTCACCATTGGATCATCTAGACCAATGACCTTAGTCTTCGATGTGGTTAAACTTGATAGCCTTTGACCCATCACAGTCTGTAAGTGTAACTTTGAAGATTAATATCTCAAGCTAGAAAACACTTAAAGAATTCAAATTTTTAGGGTACCTTCTTAGAAATATAGACAACATCTCCATAACATAATTTGATCTTGTTTGACTTTTTAGATGCCCATATTAAATGCACAAACTTAGTGGTTCATTCATGCCTACATGATGGTTTGTGACAATTTAGCTAAGTATAGGAAAACATTACAAACTTCTTGGGAACCCAAATTTGCATATTATATATTTTGATATACTCAACTTCATGACCTAAAACTTATATCATATCAACTTGGAACTAATGTGATCAAACCCATATAACCAACTCCCCCTTAACTCATCCATATGTGGTAATGGTGATGTTAGCAAACTGCCTACTTAGATTTTTGTATCATATAACCAACTATGCCAATATGAAAATAATGAAGAAATTGATTAATACCATGAAATTTTACAATCTCTCCAATTATCCTTAACTTATGACATGACCCCTCACACATGATCAATACTTCAGACCCATACTTAATTATGTCAAAACTGAAGATCAACCAGGCCTACTTCAAGCCTACTAAGACAAGTACACTGCATACTTTATCATTGATACTTATACTATCATTAAAATTCATCCACTCACCTAGACACCTCTATTACATCACTAAAAACTCTCCAAAAATCTCCCCTTTTGTTATTGATGTCAACACCCATCATATAATTCACCTTTATTCTCTCTCTTCAAGCACTCTCACAATAGGAACCTTCTCCCCCTTTGAAAAAATGACAAAGTGGACACAAAATGATATAAATAACCTAAAAATACCACAAATATAATATTAACACCTTATAAATATGATATAAACTCCCCCTTACCTTGAGCCTACCTCTTATTTGCCTTGACTACTTCCTCTTGCTACATGCTAACACTCTCTTCAACCAAGCACTACAAACAATGAAGAAAGAATACACCAAAGAATTAAAATATGATGTAACTCACCAAGAAACATATTATAGGGAATCTACCTAATATATTTGAGCCATTTCACCTCTTTATCATCTTCAGATCTCCACACATTATGAAGAACCACCACACAGGCTTACTAGCCTTCTCTCTTAAACCACCTCAAGGAGCACCAACAAAACTTTATGTCACTTACAAAATATTAAACATGATTTAAACAAACCTAATAACTCACCTTTAAATTCTCATGCCTTTCTCTTTTTTTATAAACTGAGTAAAAACATCAAATCTTCACACTAGGCCTGTCTAGACTCCTTGTAGCCCTACCTAGAACTTACAGAGTCCACAACTTTAATTAGATATATTTTAAAGACCTAAAACTTTATATATGGATAACTCTAATATTCCCCCTTAAGCACACGAATTTTCATCACATATATCCTCCTCTAAAATATACTTCCTTCACAAATCTACTAGCTAATTAGGTCTTTATTTTGACAAAAACATGAATAATTTTAAAAATACAAACCTTCATATCTCTATGAAGATTTATTTTACAACCCATTTATCGCATTCAACTTATTAATAATACACATACCTTAATTCATAAGGCAAACCACTTTTATACCATAGCCCAAAACTCTAAAATCTTAAAACAAACAAGGTTAACAAACCTCCTTCTAGTCAATGTCCACCTATGAAACTTCTTGCACACCTAGATAAAACCATTACGTACTTCTAAACCAATATTTGAGCCTTCATATCTTTGGTAACCTTGACTTCCTATACCATGGCTTTGTTCTACAATAAGAGAGATAAACTTAAAAGCACACAAGAACCTCCAAAAGGCACAAACAGGATCATTAAGACACAAAACCACTTAGAACACATCACAAATAAGTTCACAAACCTTTCTAAACACCAAAATATTCTTAACATTCCATCAATCTCATTATACCACCTAAAAACACCCTTTCTAATCCTATAGACTACATATATAACAAAAACACGTTATGACATCACTCTAACCTCATCAAAGCACTTCTCCCATCTTTACACACCAACTCCAATTATAAACACTCATCTCTTGCCTTATATGAGCTTCTGAAGAACACCACAACAATACTTGCTTCTCCACTCAAAGGAGTCTTTTAAGAAGAATAAGCAGAGACCTCCTCTAGACCACAATCCTCTAAAACAAAGTGAAGTCAAGAGTGGCCCACGTCTCCTTAGTAACCATTGAAATTCTTTTATATCTATAAGACTTCTTATTCTTATTATTCTTAGTTTTAACTTTGACAATTTGTTCCTTTTCTACATCACTCACTTTCTCTTATATGATAAGATATATAACATTTGGAGCAACTATAGAATATTGACATATCTTGATCACTAAACTATCTTTTTTGCATTGTAGAACATCACCTTTAGATCTCACAACACAAAAACCAAGCTTGAAAATTGCTCACACATATCAAGTTTCTCATTAGTATCTAAACATGCCTTAGAACTAGCCTCAACCAAAACCTAGGTCTTCTCATTGAGCTTGGTCTCTTCATTCATAACATGAGCAGACAATGAGAGATTTTGGCACTCTCCAACTTCTATAGCATTCTCCACCATAGCAAATAGATTACTTGGACCTGTAGACTCATAATGAATCATACTTATCACCTTTGGTTTTCATGATTTAACCTACCTTATTTCTTGAATTATATGAACCTAATTAAACTTATTATATCTTGTAAGCCTTTGCTTGTAAAATCTAGCAATGTGACCTCTTTGTTATCAATTGAAGCACACTATACATGTCCTTACCTAATAGAACAAAATTTTGCAATATGTTCATTTTTTTAACAATTGAAACAGATACTACTTTTGAAGAAGACTCACCTTTTAACTAATGACCCCCATCATAGTTCCATGCAAACCCATTTGTAACAGGTCTCTTGCATTATCTGACTCTATGCCCAAATTGATTACATGTGTAATAATAACCATTGAAACTTGCATACCTCATAGAATTTGATTATCTAATTCAATTTGAATTCATTATGCTAGATTCTTGATTCCTTGACTAATTATTGACCTTCCAGGTCTGATTTACATTAGTCTTCATCTTGTCTTGAGTTGCATTTTTTGGTTTTTCTTTATATCCAAGACCAATTTTATCACTTTCATGTCTTTGACCACTCAAAATATTTTCTAGATCACTTGATCTCTTTTCAAATCTCATAAATGACTTCATCTTAATAGATGTCTTCTCTAACTCAAATTTTAATGACTCATTTTCAATTATATACCTTAAACATTCATCTTCTTTAGCTTTCAGGTTTGTAGGCAAGATTTCTAATCGACAACTAAGATTCTTGACCTTATCTTCATGTTCCTTGGTGTCTTCATTCATTCTTGCCTTAAATATACTAAATTTTTATTCATAATCTTGAGTTTAGATTTCATCTTCTTATTAACCTTCTTCTAAATGTTTAGTTCTTCATGAGATTGACTTAATTCATTCTCATAGTCCAGTATAATATCTTCATCATATTAATCACTCCAATTAGGTTCTCCTTGATTTGAGCAGCTACCTTATTGAGCCATGAATAGGACTTCATCTTCAATAGGACCATAATCTTCATGATCATACTCTGAGTTACTATCTCCACTCTTATCTGATGAGTTGTAATCTTCTTTGGTGTAGAGACTCTTCTTGTCCTTGAAGTACTTGTTGTTGTCAAACCTTATGAATCCCTTCTTATTTTAATCAGACCTAAATGATCTATAGACATCATCATGACCCTGACCATGATCTTCATCATCATTCTTCTTATGCTTATGAGGGCACTTGTTAGCAAAATGTCCTACTTCTCCATAATTGAAGCATGTGAAGGGTATTTTACCCTTATACTTACCTAAACCTATTTTTAACTTCCTTCTAAACAAATCAATTAGTTCATCTTCATCAATATCAAATATGTCATCCTCATTGAGTTTCTTACCTTGGAACTTATTATTTGGCTTAATTTCTATCTTGAATGTTGCTTCTTTATTTGGTGGTTTATCATCATCAACTCTCATCTCATAGGTATTAAGAATGACATGCAATTTTTCCATCTTAAATTGATTAAGATCGTGACTTTATTATACAAAAAATACTTTAGAATCAAACTTTAGAGAGAGAGACCTTAAATTTTTTTAAACTATAGTAGCTTCTTCAAGCTTATTTCCAAGCCCTTTGATGATGTTCATAATTTCATCAACTCTTTGTAGAAAATATGCCATAGGATCTTCTTCTTTCATCTTAAGACTCTGAAATTATCTTTGATGAGTCTACAACTTTACTACCTTAACCTTTGAATCTCGTTCATAAATAGTCTTAAACTTATCCCACATTTCCTGGAAAGATATGTAATGGATTACCTTGGGGTATTTAGTCTCTAAAAGACCACAATTGATGGCATTCATTGCCTTAGAATTGTTCTTAAACAAATTCTTATTTGCAGCACTAGATGGAGGGATAATAGGTGCAGAATAACCATCCACAACAGATTACCAAGTATCAAACCTTAAGGATATAATTTAGGTTCTCATCCTTACACTCCAAAAAGCATAATTAGATCTATTGAACATCAATGCTTTCTTAGTGGAAAAACCTCCTTCCATTTGATGGCTACCCAGATTGTACCTTGGATCTTCTTTAAGTTATCAAGCCTTTACCAAAGGACCTATTTTGATATTAATTATTAGAGATACAATCATTAAGAGGTGGGGTGAATCAATAATGAAATATATTTCAAATTCAATTCCAATCCTTTCAAACCCTTGTTATATTACCAAAATCATTCATAGAATATACAAGTCATTTATAATAATGAATAATAGATAATGCAAGATCATACATACAACACAAGATCTATATGGGAAACCCTCTTGGGGAATAAAACCCACTCTCAATCCTAAAAACACATGGACTAATTATACTATAAGAAGATTACATGAGACTAGTCAAGTCCTGACCAAAATTTATTGAAACACATGTTTATAAGGAGCACCTACCCCTAAGATGATCAAGTCCTTCTGACCACCTGTTGGTCAAGTCCTTCTGACCTAGATATTGATCACCCTCCCAACACCTATGATATGAACATATCCACATTTTAAATAATGTCTTCAAAACTTGATGATGGACATCTAATTTTATAACCCCTACAAAATACCCTCTCTATCTCATATAATCCTCTCACATAGGCATGCCACAATCTCTCTTCCTCTTCACTCAAACTACCTTCATATACACACTCAAACTTGCAAATATTTATTCTATTCACTTCTATCCTTAATATTCAAACCTAAAATATCACTATCCTTGACATTATAAATATGACATATAGGTCATACACATAGTCATCAACCTACTCTACTCTACAACCCACCTAATGGTCACACACCCTTTCTTTCACTCCACAACTCTCAATCACACCTCTTTTCTCAAGTCTCTCAAGTCTAGAAATCATCATCTTTGATTTCACCATTTATATATTCTTCATGATTATTATGATAATAACCTTCCTTTTCATCCACAACACATTTCTTCACCCTTAAGTCATCTAACATGGGTCACCTTTAAGCGTAACCCTCTTTCAAATAGGCCTAAGTCACCTTTTAGGTCCTATGAAGACCCATTCACCTATTTGGCACTTCTTTAAGCAAACTAAAAACAAAATAAAACTTTAAAATATATGGACCCATGCCACATAATCTATATATCCTCTTTAAGTGGTAAAAACCATCAAAACAATCTTCTGCTAAAGTTCAATTTTCTCAAACAACATTGTATGCACATAACCACCATGAACAAACACACAGTCACCTTCTAAGCCTTTGTTCATACTGAATATGATTATTAAAACCTTAATAATTCACATATATGGTCCTCATGGAGTCTAAAACATGATACAATACTTATTCATCTCAAAACATTGAAATACCATCAAGAACAACTTAATTACCCTTCTCAAGTTACTTGTAAATCATGAATGAATACACAATTACCCTCTAAGCCTTTGTTCATACTGAATATGATTGATCAAACCTTCATAATCCACATAGATGGTCCTCATGGAGTCTACAACATTTTCCAACACTTATCAACTTGAAACATCGAAATACCATCAAGAATAATTCAAATTCCCTTCTCAGGTTACTTGCAGACCATGAATGAATACACAATCAATTTTAGAGATCCATAAATTTGAATGTACTAAAAATTAGGCATTAAAATTAATATTTTTGGATGTGACCTAGATTCCTCTATAACTTTTATTTTTACTACATCATCAAATTATTCATAAATCAAATGTTATGGCTACAAAACTAAAGATTAGTTTTTTTGGTTAAATTTGAATATTCAAATCCAAACAGTCACAGTTAAACATCAAACACTTTGCTCACATATCATGATATTCACTCAACTCACCCAAATTTATACCTTCAATCTTCTTAAGAAGTAGATTGAAATTTAACTCATAGTGCTCCACTGGCCAAATGTTAAACCTTAAACATGTCAACCTCATCTTGTGCTTCTTGGTAATCTTGATCAAATATGCACTATCAATCTCTATGGATTAACTAGGTATTTACCTTGCAGTGCTCACCATTATATCTTTCTCAAAACTCTTGTGATTATGCACTTGGTACCCTCACATATCATTTGAGAACTTTACTAAAAGTTTATGCACTTGTGCGATTTGGCAGTCTCATGTGCATTATTGACTCTTTGACTTATCACATACCATTGATCTTTGTTAATATGAACCACTACTCACCATTGATCTTTGTTGATATGAACCACCACTCACCATTGATCTTTTGTCAAACTATCAAACTTGTGACACTTTTCACCTACAGGTGCACCTTTGACATGTTATCTTCATATGCACCATTGATCTCAATATGTATGAATAAGCACTCACCATTGGATCATCTAGACCAATGACCTCAGTCTTCAATGTGGTTAAACTGTATAGACTCTAACCCATCATAGTTTACAAGTGCAACTTTGAATATTAATATCTCAAGATATAAAACACTTTAGGACTTCAAATTTCAAGGTTGCCTTCTTGTCACTATAGACAACATCTCCATAAAATCCTTTTACCTTGTAGGAATTTATGGGTTCCTATATTAAATTCACAAACTTGTTGGTTCATTCATGTATACATGATGGTTTTTGATGGTCTAGTTAAGTATAGGAAAATATTGCAAACTACCCAAAAAGCCAACTTTGCATAGTTATATCTTTTGTTTCACTCAATTACATGACCTAAAACTTAGATCATAATAACTTGGGATTAATTTGATCACACCCATACAAACAACTCCCCTGACTCTTCCATACATGGAAATGGTGATGTCAGTAAACTACCTACTCAAATTTTTTTATCATAGAACCAACAATGCCAAGTTGAACATAATGAATAACCAGATGAATACTATGAACTTCCACAAGCTATCCAATTACCCTTGACCTTTGATAGGACCCCTCACACATGATCAATACTTCAGACTCATCCTTAATCATGCCAAAATTAAATATCAATCAAGTAACTAGGACAAGCACACTTTGTCATTTATACTTAGATTATCAAGACACTTCATCCATGCACCCAGACACCTCCATGACATCACTGATAACTCTCCAATATATATTTCAATTAGTTTATTGAAATTTATTATATGGATTTTTATATATGGTTGAGAATTTTTTTGTACGAAAGTAATTAAGGTTTGATTTGTTTCATTTTTTTAGAAATACCAAGGTGGACAGATCTTAAGTCTAATAATTCCCATGGTAATGTGTGGAGGACTAATCAAACTTGGAATAGATAAGATTCATCTTATCATAGTTTTGTTTTTAGAGGATAGTTTTCTAGAGGTAGAAAGCCTGGTAGAAATGTTCCTAGACCTTTTAATAGAGGAAATTAGATGTCTATTCACTTTGATGCTTTAGATATCACTTTTTGGGATGTTTTGGATTCCTTTCCATTTAATCTTACAAATAATAGAGGAAATCAAGGTTTAAGGAGACCATATTTGAGAACTCATCCTCAGAAATAAGGGAATCCAAGTGGTTCAATGCAATGAATGCAAATATCTTAGCATTTTGATCATAACTTAGTTTCTCATCACTCACCTCAACATCATGACCATTTACCTAAAAATAACTTGTTATAATTTGCTAATTTGTAATCTCATGCCCTAGTTTCATTAAATCATAAAACCCCATCACCTAAACTTGTGAACCCTATTGAAACTTGTTCAAGATCCAACCTTGTGGATTTTCCTCATCACTTGCTAGAAGAAGAAATGATAGTGTCTCTTAACCACAAAAGATAATAAATTAGTCATTTAATGTCACCAAACATCACTAGGATGGTAAAGAAGGTTAAGGTAAAAGTGGATGACAAAGACAATGAGGTTGTTGTCAAGATAATTATGTTTCCATCTACCACCATGAGTTACATATAATATTTAACTGACAAGGGTTATCCACTGATAGAAATTATTTTAGATTATGATGAGGAATAAGATGTTCAGTTATGTTTAATTTTACTATTTTAAAACATTTTCAGATACTTTATATGCCCTTAATATTATTTAAAACTTTATTTGATAGTGTTACTACAGTGGTTTGATAGTAAATGAAAACATTTTAGATAGTTTTTGATGTAGAATATATATTAACTTATACATAATGCATATGGATAAATGTTAGATGCAGTAATTTTCATTTAAATGGCTTAGGTTGTTTTTTAATATTTTTCATAATAAGTTTATTTAGATGTTGTGATTTCTAATGGTTCCCACCCAATTAGAGTCTATCCCCTTGGTCTATTAAATATTTATTTTGATTTTAAAACTTAGTTTTAAAATTCTTACATCAAGTTAAAATATAACTAAAATTTAATTGATTTAATTAAAGTCAATTAAGACTTAACTAATAACTAAGGTTAGTTATAACTTATCCCTCAACCATTTATTGAGAAGAGTATTATAAAATAAGATCAAAGTGACATTTGAGATCAAGGAACATTACATAGGTATTTTTGAAGACTCTAATTTGCTTCAAATTTCATAATAATACTATTTTAAGTGCAACATCTCCAAGATAAAGCAACTTTTGAAATTAGATCAAGGACACATTCTATGATGGTTAACTAATATGATTAACTAGAATAGGTATTTTCAGGTTTCATTATTTAATTTAAAAATTGATTATCTAAAAGTTGTTAGGTTTAACATCTTATGATGATTGCATATTTGTAGTCATATGAGCAGAATTTGAACTACTTAGCCCAAATACTGATGAATACTTCACTTTATATGACATGTTAGTGATCCATTTGGATTGTTTGGTTTTTATTTCAAATATTTTTGTATTGAATATTTTATTTCTCAATAAAAAAATCATTTCATCTTTGCTAAGATGACTCTCTTTGTAGACTCACAATCTTTTTAATTTATTTTCATTTTACTTATTTATTTTACTTGTTGATAATTTATTAATTATTTTAATTAGTTTATATTATTAATTTTAGTCTTTGTTTGATCTAAATTCATGTGTTTCTTAGATTTTTTAATCTTTCTTAAATATTTAAATATATATGTTAAGTTATTTATTTAGTTTAGCTCTTAGTTTTATTTTCTAAGTATTCATTTATTTTTTTATTTATGTTTAGGCTTAGATTATGAAATAAAGTTAGTTTCTATTATATTTTTCCTTTTACTATATATTTAATTAAAGTTTATTAAATTTTTGATTCTTTAATTTAAGTTTATTACTATTTTTTTTTTTCAGGATTAGACTTTAGTTTGTTTAGTTTCTAATTTAGTTATTTATTGTTGTTTAGATTTAGTTTCTTGTGTGATTATATTAATTTTTATTTCAATTTCTTTCTTACTCATTCATTGTAATATTTTATTTTTATCTTTTATATCTTTATGTTTATTTTCTTTTAATCTTTTTTGAAGTATTATGTGAAGTTTAAAGGCATTTGAGTGAAGAAAAAATATTTATAAGGAAAAGAAATATTTCCTTCAAGAGATTATCTTAATCATAGATATTCTCTATCAGATAGGATTGATTATATATTTACATTCGTTTCCTTCATATTTAAATATAATATTGATTTCTAAAATTATAATTAATTATGGTTCAATATTTGGTGTGCTTATTATTTCCTAGAACATTTAAAACCCCTTTGTGCATCTTTTAGATCCTTTTGTGACCTATTAGACCTTTACTATTAGACTGTTATGATTCCAATTTAAACTTCACGATAGGTGAAAGGGATGATTCATTGATATAAAAAAAATTATTGTCAACAAAGCCCTTATTACTTTACCTATCAACAACTAAAAATGCCCTAGGGACACTTTTGACACAACACAATGAATAGGTCAAAAGCATGCCATCTACTATCTAAGCCAAACATTGGTTGCATATGAATAAAATTATATGATGATCAAGAAATATTATTTAATTATGGTTTTCACAGCCCAAAATTTACGTCACTACATGTTAAACAAGACTATTGTAATTGTAAAAGTAGATCTACTCAAGTATCTACTTTTTAAAACAACTTTATAGAGCCACGTGGTGAAATGGATCATGCTCTTGAGTTAATTTGAAATTGAGAATTATAATAAAAAATACATTAAGGGATAGGTACTTGAAAATTTACTTACAGAAGCTCCTATTCTTGATACTCAACCTATTATATTCAATTATTTATATGAAGCCATCATGATCACAATAAAAGTACCTCCTGAATTAAAACAATGGACAATATACTTTGATTATTCCTTCACATCACATGGATCGGGTGAAAACATAGTTTTAATCATGTCATAAGGGGATATTATTATTAAGTCCTTTTGCATTGGTTTTCCATGTACTTATAATATGTCTAAATATGAAGCACTCATTTTAGGGATTCACTAAGAAGTAGAGTGGAACATTTAACATTTATTGGTTCATGATGATTCACAACTTATAATCAATTAGGTTATAGACCAATACTAGACAAAGGATAAGAATTCGGTACCTTCTAAAGGTATGGTTGACACTTTTAGGCAACAAATAAATAACCTTTAGTTTGAAGAAATACCTAGGGTTGGTAACATAATAGCTAATTTCATGGCCATAATTGGTTCCATGATTCAGATTACAAGTAGAGTCAAAGACTATTAGTTTTTTATGAAACATTTTCTAACACCGATACATGAACAAACAACTATTGAGATGGTTTACAATATTATTGGTCCCATGTCTACTTGGTATTTTGACATATATTCCCACCTCTAAGACCAAATCATTCCCCTAGACCTTTCCCATAAGAAATAAAAATCCCTCATTCATAAAAGCCTCCCTTTGTACCTTGTTTGGACTTACCCTGTATCATATAAGTTATTATGGAACTCTGATTCATTGTTTATCTTTGGAAGAATTTGAAATAGGACTGAGGTAAGTTTATTAATAAGTGTGTGGGGCCCATAATAGTGGGGTTAGCCTTTCCAATAAATTATTTCATACTAGTTATTATTAGCTGAATATGGAAATTGACATAGTTATTTATGTGAAGAAGTGTGTAAAGTGTTAGAAGCATGCTAATCTAATTCATGTTCCAACCAAAATAGTTAAAACATTGAAAACTCCATGGTCATTCTTAATGTGGGGACTTGACCTCATAGGCAAGATAAATCCTACATTATTTGATGGACATAAACATGTCCTTACTGCTATAGAATATATACTAAATGGATGGAATCCATTCCCTTCATGTAATTGGTAAGCATATTTAAAAATTCATCTTTAACCATCTCATTTGCCATTATGTTATCCATTCCAACAGTATATCTAATAATGGAAGATCATTTAAAAATAAAGATGTGAAAACACTTTATTCCCAATACCATATCAAACAACACTTTTCCACTGCTTATTACTCATAAGGCAATGGCTAAGCTGAGGGATCTAGCAAAACCATTGTAAATATTCTGATGAATATTTTTAATGATGTTGGTTTTAATTGGCACTTACAGCTATTTAGTGCCCTCTAAGCCTATCGTACTACTTTTTGTATTCCAATAGGATTTACCACATATTCCCTTGTTTATGGAATTGAGGTCATTCTTCTTATCAATGTCGAGTTAACTTCTCTCCAAATTTCACTACAACACATCATTGATGATGAGGACTACATAGTAGCTCATTTTCAAGAGATAAATTTACTATATTAAAAATGCGTGGACACCTTGAACAACCTTCAAGTATACTAGAACAAATTATGTGGCCAATACAATTGGTGCATAAATCATTAATAATTTGAGCTTGGTGATATGGTAATAAAATAAAATTAGAAAATATCAATTCCAAGACCAAAAATAAGGGAAAGTTCCAACCTAATGGGTTAGGGCCTTATGTGGTTATTACTATAGTTCTGGAGCATATAGACTCGCCATCCCAGAAGGAGATGAACTTGATGAATCGATGAACATAATACACCTCAAGCATTTTTATGCTTAAGGGAATTTAATTATTATCTATAAATATCATTTAATGCCAATATATACCTATTCTTTGTACCATACCTATATACCTTTCCCACCATACCTTAGTGTATTACCATCCATCTCTTTTTACCTCACCTTATTACTGTTGGCCTTGGTTCTGATTCATTTATACTTTAGTCACTCTCAGTGGTTGATATCATATCAATTTTAGTAGTTACTTTAGATTCAAAACTTTGAATGGTAGTATTTGAAATTATTATGATAATCATCCTAGTAATTACGTTCTTCATTTTTTGTTACATTCTATTTCATTACCTGTTCCACTGATTATAACTACCTTTAGTCAAATCAGTGTCTCGCCTCATGCTACTAATATAACTACCTTTGGGTAAATTAGTATCACTAACCCTTGTTGTTTCCTAATTATAATTTCCTTTGGGCAAATTAGGAACAACCCATTTACCATGCATTATCACATCACCTTGGCATCATTGTGCCATACCTTGCCATTTTCCTATTCTTAAACTTGTTACTTAGTTGGGTGCTATGTTGAAGGAAAAACTACATTGACTTGAGTTCCCTTAGGATTATGTAGGTAGTGCTCAATTTACATTGATTTTATTTCAATCACCCCTTTTTCCACAATATCACCATTTTTTGAGTTGGGTCATTTTGTATCTTATAATTATCCATTGATTTTAGATACCAAAAAACCCAAAAACATTAGAAACATTTCCCAACTTTCATCACTATAGGCAAAACTACATTGACTTGAGATCCCTAGGGACTATGTAGGTAGTGCTTAGTATTTTCTAAGTTCAGTTCGGCCACCCTTGTTTGAATGATCTCACTATTTAGTGAAAAAATTAAGTTTGAATGTTCTTACCATTTAAGTTTGAACACTCTCATCATTTTGAAATCAACCTAAGCCATTCTCTCACCATTTTGAGAGTGATATTTCATAATTATCCATTGAGTTGAGATACCAATAAATTTTGAAAAACATTTGAAAACCTCTAAACATTTGAAAAGACCTA
Source organism: Torreya grandis (assembly GCA_037957365.1). Taxonomy (NCBI): domain Eukaryota; kingdom Viridiplantae; phylum Streptophyta; class Pinopsida; order Cupressales; family Taxaceae; genus Torreya; species Torreya grandis. The sequence continues at coordinate 774,455 of JARHVA010003383.1, read as the reverse complement.
AAAAATCACAAAATCATGAAAATCGGCTTATAATTTCCATGTAGGATATAAAGCCTTCAAAATTTTGGGGGATCAACTATCTTACCTATCCAAATTCATGTATAGACCATCTTTTACATTTTCCTCCCATTTTTGAGAAAACTACATCAATCTGAGGTCCACATAGACTATGTAGGCATCACTTAGATACATGGGGTATCTTAGGTTAGTTTGGCCATCATTTATTTTTCATGATGCCAATTATTTTCCCTAAGTATTGTGGGTCTTATATTTTTTTCACAACTAATCATTGGTCCTTTAGTTTTTCCATCCTTATTGTGTTATTTTGTGCTCTTTCCATTTTACAAGCAACCTCAACCAATGCTCTCACCAATTTATGAGTAGCCTCATCAAACACTCTCATCATTTTTCAAGTAACCTCCATCAATTCTCTTATCATTTTATGAGAATATTCTCATTCTGAGCCATAGTTGGAGTAAACACTAAGAATTGCCAATTTAGTTCATTAGTGGATGATCATCTCATCTTTTACTATGGTTTTAGCCTAAACTGTGCTTTTTTACTTACATTATTTTTTTGTGTTTGACATTTTCATGAATATAAACATCACTCCCCTCTTTACATAATGCACTCAATATTTTACAAGATCATTCATATATTCTTATATAATCATTATATTTTCACTATCATCAATTATTTTCTATCCCATATTTTGAGAGAACTACATTTGGCCTAAAGTTCATATTGAAACTAGTTTCCATAGAACTATGTAGGCAACATCCACTTGCTTATCAAATGTATAGTCAACTTGTCTACACCCTCCTATTTCTTTTATTCCCCCTTTTTTATCATTTTTTTTTGTCATTGTCTCATATAGCCTAAAGGAAACATTTATCATCTTGCCTATGTCATTATCCCTTATAACCTAGGGGAAACCTTTTTCCATCGTACCCTTTGTGGTTTATCCCTATATCCTAGGGGAAACCTTGTACCATTTTTTCTCGTATTGTTTTACCTATGTTATTGCTACCTATCCTATGGGAAGCCCTATCACCAAGCGTAACACCTCTATTACACATGCATGAACAATTTTTATTTTCTTGTATTCTGTCTATTTCTAACATTGAATATTCTCATTCCTAGCCATAGATGTTGTAAACACTAAGAATTGCCAAATTAGTTCATTAGTGGATGATCATCTCATCTTTTACTATGGTTTTAGCCTAAACCATGCTTTTTCACTTACATTATTTTTTTGTGTTTGACATTTTCATGAATATAAACATCACTCCCCTCTTTACATAATGCACTTGATATTTTACAAGATCATTCATATTTTATTCTATAATCATTCTATTTTCACTATCATCAATTTTTTTCTATCCCATATTTTGAGAGAACTACATTTGGCCTAAAGTTCATATTGAAACTAGTGTCCATAGAACTATGTAGGCAACATCCACTTTCTTATAAAATCTATAGTCAACTTGTCTACACCCTCCTATTTCTTCTATTCCCCCTTTTTTGTCATCTTTTTTTGTCATTGTCCCCTATAGCCTAGAGGCAACATTTATCATCTTACCTATTTCATTATCCCTTATAGCCTAGGGGAAACCTTGTGCCATTTTTTCTTGTGTTGTTTTACCTATGTTATTGCTACCTATCCTATGGGAAACCCTATCACCAAGAGTAACACCTCTATTACACATGCATGAACAATTTTTATTTTCTTGTATTTTGTTTGTTTCTAACATTGAATATTCTCATTCTTAGCCATATATGTAGTAAACACTAAGAATTGCAAATTTAGTTCATTAGTGGATGATCATCTCATCTTTTACTATGGTTTTAGCTTAAACCATGATTTTTCACTTACATTATTTTTTTGTGTTTGATGTTTTCATGAATATAAACATCACTCCCCTCTTTACATAATGCACTCGATATTTCACAAGATCATTCATATATTCTTCTATAATCATTCTATTTTCACTATCATCAATTTTTTCTATCCCATATTTTGAGAGAACTACATTTGGCCTAGAGTTCATATTGAAACTAGTGTCCATAGAACTATGTAGGCAACATCCACTTGCTTATCAAATGTATAGTCAACTTGTCTACACCCTCCTATTTCTTCTATTCCCCCTTTTTTGTCATCTTTTTTTATCGTTGTCTCCTATAGCCTAGAGGAAACATTTATCATCTTACCTATGTCATTATCCATTATAGCCTAGGGGAAACTTTTTTCCATCGTACCATTTATCGTTTCTCCCTATATCCTAGGGGAAACCTTGTACCATTTGTTCTTGTGTTGTTTTACCTATGTTATTGCTACCTATCCTATGGGAAACCCTATCACCAAGCGTAACACCTCTATTACACATGCATGAACAATTTTTGTTTTCTTATATTCTATTTGTTTCTAACATTGAATATTCTCATTTCGAGCCATAGATGTAGTAAACACTAAGAATTGCCAATTTAGTTCATTAGTGGATGATCATCTCATCTTTTACTATGGTTTTAGCCTAAACCGTGCTTTTTCACTTACATTATTTTTTTGTGTTTCACATTTTTATGAATATAAACATCACTCCCCTCTTTACATAATTCACTCGATATTTTACAAGATCATTCATATATTCTTCTATAATCATTCTATTTTCACTATCCTCAATTTTTTTCTATCCCATATTTTGAGATAACTACATTTTGCCTAAAGTTCATATTGAAACTAGTGTCCATAGAACTATGTAAGCAACATCCACTTGCTTATAAAATCTATAGTCAACTTGTCTACACCCTCCTATTTCTTCTATTCCCCCTTTTTTGTCATCTTTTTTTGTCATTGTCTCCTATAGCCTAGAGGCAACATTTATCATCTTGCCTATGTCATTATCCCTTATAGCCTAGGGGAAACCTTTTTCCATCATACCCTTTGTGGTTTTTCCCTATATCCTAGGGGAAACCTTGTACCATTTGTTCTTGTGTTGTTTTACCTATGTTATTGCTACCTATCCTATGGGAAACCCTATCACCAAGCGTAACACCTATATTACACATGCATGAATAATCTTTGTTTTCTTGTATTCTATTTGTTTCTAACATTGAATATTCTCATTCTGAGCCATAGATGTAGTAAACACTAAGAATTTCCAATTTAGTTCATTAATGGATGATCATCTCATCTTTTACTATGGTTTTAGCCTAAACCGTGCTTTTTCACTTACATTATTTTTTTGTGTTTGACATTTTCATGAATATAAACATCACTCCCCTCTTTACATAATGCACTTGATATTTTACAAGATTATTCATATATTCTTCTATAATCATTCTATTTTCACTATCATCAATTTTTTTCTATCTCATTTTTTGAGAGAACTACATTTGGCCTAAAGTTCATATTGAAACTAGTGTCCATAGAACTATGTAGGCAACATCCACTTGCTTATCAAATCTATAGTCAACTTGTCTACACCCTCCTATTTCTTATATTCCCCCTTTTTTTGTCATTGTCTCCTATAGCCTAGAGGCAACAATTATCATCTTGCCTATGTAATTATCCCTTATAGCCTAGGGGAAACCTTTTTCCATCGTACCCTTTGTGGTTTCTCCCTATATCCTAAGGGAAACCTTGTACCATTTGTTCTTGTGTTATTTTACATATGTTATTGATACCTATCCTATGGGAAACCCTATCACCAAGCGTAACACCTCTATTACACAAGCATGAAAAAAAATTGTTTTCTTGTATTCTATTTATTTCTAACATTGAATATTCTCATTCCGAGCCATAGATGTAGTAAACACTAAGAATTACCAATTTAGTTCATTAGTGGATGATAATCTCATTTTTTACTATGGTTTTAGCCTAAACCATGCTTTTTCACTTACATTTTTTTTTTGTGTGTGTTTTACATTTTCATGAATATAAACATCACTCCCCTCTTTACATAATGCACTCAATATTTTAAAAGATCACTCATATATTCTTCTATAATCATTCTATTTTCACTATCATCAATTTTTTTCTATCTCATATTTTGAGAGAACTACATTTGGCCTAAAGTTCACATCCACTTGCTTATCAAATCTATAGTCAACCTGTCTACACCCTCCTATTTCTTCTATTCCCCATTTTTTTGTCATCTTTTTTTGTCATTGTCTCCTATAGCCTAGAGGCAACATTTATCATCTTGTCTATGTCATTATCCCTTATAGCCTAGAGGAAAGCTTTTTCCATTGTACCCTTTGTGGTTTCTCCCTATATCCTATGGGAAACCTTGTACCATTTTTTCTTGTGTTGTTTCACCTATGTTATCGCTACCTATCATATGGGAAACCCTATCACCAAGCGTAACACCTCTATTACACATGCATGAGATTTTTTTGTTTTCTTGTATTTTGTTTGTTTCTAACATTGTTACTAATTTGTTTATGTATTTTTTATTTGTTTTAGTTTTTTATTTTTATCTTTGTGTGACTTATAATAGTTTGCTTATTAAATTCTTATTTTCTTTAGAATAGTTTGTTTATTCATTTTCCTTAACTTAGGTTATCTATTGCTCTTGCTTAAACTTAATTATTTATGACTTATGATTTAGTTTATTTGTTTATTTTCTTTTCTTTTCTTTAGTTAGTTTCTTAACTAACTTTTTTTATTCATTTGTTCATTTGTTTTATTTATTGTTTGTTTAGTTGTTGTTTGTTTGGTTCTTTTTGTTTATTTTTAATTGCTTGTTTCCTTTTTGTGCCTTTCTTGGTTATCGTAGGTCTATTACATTTGATTTACACTTGAGTCTTAATTATCCATATCTTGTAATTAGGTTTTGAATGCTTTTATATAGTCCTACACTTGGTTTATTTGTTATATATTTACACTTGGGATTTGATTGTTCATATTTTATTCCCAAGTTGTTTATATTTGCATTTAAACTAAGTTTTTCCATTCTTAGCATATATATTGTTATTATATTTTTTCATAACTATGATGCATAATATCACAAGCTACAATAAACATAAGGCCAATAGAGCTATCAATCAATGCAGTGGGTAGTACTTTTATAAGATCACCATCAATCCAAATCCCAAACACGGTCTAAACTAATGTGTAATAAGATTAATATGACTATATTATGTGATAATATATATGTTCATCTCTGCATAAGCATATATATAATACATAGAACATAAGTAGGTAAAAATAGGGTAGCATCTCATATACATGGTAATACAGTAAATTAAATAGTATACATGATTAGAATGAAAATAAACATCCACAATGTTAAACATGAGCTAAGCATGAGATCAATATGATAATAAATAGAGCATCACATATATCAAAATAATAACAATCCATGTACACAGGCCTCTAATGACCCAATATAAATGTCAATGTATTTCATAGTATTATCATATACATTTAGAATATATATGTATCATGGTCTCAAAAAAATATGCTAAAATGCCACAGAGCTATCATAAATCAACTCTAACTCTATTTATCCATAGGCCATATAGTAGGAGGTGACCTTGGTGGCCCTAGTGGGCCTAGTGATATAGATGGTTGTGGTTTCTACACAGACTAACCTAAGGTTATTATACCATGTGTCCTAATCTTAGACTGACATGATCTGCTACCATCCCTCTATGCATCCCATACCTCAAATGTAGTAATATGTTTCTCTATGGTTATGGTGGTCTCATATGCCCTATGATAATATGAGGCCTCATCCTTAGCCCAAAAGATCTCAATTATCATCTAAAATAATTATGCATGAGTTTTTGATCTTCAAGCCTCATCCCACTCCTATCAAAGTCTCTAAACATCTATCAAGGCTTGATCTTTGTATAATATAACTGGTCCCACTCTATCATAATCTATGCATGTGTTTTGAGTATCCATGCCACATATGCCTTTAGTTGGGTAATAGCCAACTAAAGATGAGTCATGTCCTCATCTTAGATATCTAGTGTAATATATAAATCTACCACCCTCTTCTCCAAACCCATGATCTCACCTTCCCTGGCAATGATCTCCTCCTCTAACATAGTAGTGTCCATGCCTAGTTTTGTTTTTATTGAAGGCCCTTCTTAGACTTGATCAAAAAATACAACTGTTAAACCTATTGTGATGGGATCCAACACCATCATGGCCTAGGTTTCATCTCCTTTATCATCCACTCCACCATCCCCTCTGTCATCTCCATCATCATCATCCTCCCTACCTCTATTATTATGCCATCTACTTCCATTATAATTAGTCTTATTTCTATTCTTAACCTTAGCCTCATCAATGTCCATCAGTATTTAACCACCTACCTATCCCATGCCTATCTTGGATTAGTAAGTTTTAATGGTCACATTTTTACCCATGAACATACATACTTGGGTGTGACCCCTATATCTATTTTTTCCCCTACATAATCCAATACCATCTATGGAACACTATAATAACTATCCACAGCTACACTCCTCTGAATGATTGGGGTGGCATGACTAATCTCTATAGTTGCATGAGCAAACCAATTTTGATCCTTTGGAACATGTTGAATTATTAGATAACCCTATCTAGATAATACTCTTCAATGTTATATGACTACCTCTTGATAATGAAACATCTAGATGTCATAAACATAGTGTAACAAGCATCTTGAGGCCATTGGAGTTGATAAAGAACATATGAACTCCATATGAAGAACTAAAATGTCAGATCATCAAACATGTGTTAGTATAATTATATCTCCTTATGATGTCCTCTCTATCCTATGCCTATATGTACCCAACCATATGCCAATGGATCTTATAGGTCGCTAACCTATCTCTAGCCCATATTGCACTCTATCAAAATGTGATCAAATCCTTAGACTATGATTAGTGTGGATTCTCCAATTCTATATCCTCATTCATAGGCCACCATATGTAGATCCTTGTATACCCAAACCAATACAACTGGATACCATGAAAATATAGTAACCCTATTCATCATGTTACAGATCACTCCTATTAAGTCCATATAGAATAATCAACCACTCTTATTAGGCATAAATATGTTATATATAATATCCATCATGATAAAAACATCCCTATAAATCAACATTAGTGATGAAGGGTCCCTAGGGGCTAGGTCATCAAGGCACAAATTAGTATAAGTCTCCATCAAGTTAATATCAACCTTCCCATGCACCATGGGAATATCTTGAAAGTTGGTCAAATAATCTAGCACTACATTATTTCATGTTAGATCTATCCAAAATAGCATGTGGCCTCTCATCAATAGTTTAAGGATCTACTATGTATCATCAAGTGTAACAGTGGCCTCCCTAGTTGGTAAGTGAAATGTCAATGTCTCAAAATGCCAACACTTTATTAGGGAACTTAGGTATGATCAATATACATAAATCATTGGTAATAATTTTATGCATATAAATGTAGTGCCTATAGGAATCCAACCATCTCCACCATCTAAATATGTGGTGTGCATAAATAATGGAAACACCATTCCCATGATATCAAAACTGCCAACCACTCCTACAATCATAAATAGATTAGCATCAAACTATATCTATGTTGTTGTCTAGCCTATGCCTACCCTATTAGGACTATTTGACCTTCTCTCCTAGATTTTGGACACCTTTTGGGTCCTCTAAGTGAGATATTTTTCATTTTAGAGTGAAGTCATTATTTTTACTAAATGGTGAAGTCATCGTTATGTCATTTTCTACCATTTTTGGGTGAAATCACCATTTTCATTTTTCACAAAAATTGTGACTTTACTTAAACTTGGGTGAAATCATCAATTTGGTGATTTTCATTATTTTTTGGCATTTTTTCCATTTTTATAAATTTCATCTTCATACGAATTCATCAATTTTTGTTACAATCCATCATTTCCCTTCTACAAAAATGTTGTTTTACCTAAACCTAGCATTAAATAAACCATAAATATAATAAATGGAAAGGTTGAGATCACATACCAGTGGCCCATTATGTTTAAGTTTCCCATGCTCCCTCACTTAGTCACTGACATGTCATCATCCTCCTATGCATGTCATTTCTCTCAAATAACTCTTGTACAAACCAAAACTCAAATTTTTCAACATGCTAGAGTGAAAATGAATCAATTTTTACCCCACGGGATGAATCTGTAGCCTAAAATTTTGAGTTTTACCCTTAGTGCCTAAATTTCCTTTTGCATACTCTAGGAGGTCTACTTTTTGCCTCTATGGTCTATTTTTCATGCCATTTGATCCTAAATTCCTTATATTTTAATCATTTTATAACTAGACCTTTTTTTGGGGGCCCTTTTAAGACCCATTTAACAACATTATTTGTATACCTATACCATGTGTTATTTTTAATGTGCATATTTATACTCACACTTGGTTAGAATCATTTTGTTATCCTTTGCCATCTCATTATAGATCCATTGTATGAGTTTTTTGCATAAGCTTCCTTTGCCAATTTACCTAGATATGACAAATTATTTTCCAACATGTCAATGATATATTTTGCCTTATTGGGGTAAAATCATTCTCAATCACATAATTAAACATGCAAATTGTTATAATTGTCTATGGGTAAATTATTATTTTTTGCTCTACCTACCCTATAGGGGCACATGCATGTGCCACTGATTATAATCGCCTTTGGGAAAATCAATGTCTCAACCTCTATCACTTATTATAATTTTTTTGGGTAAATTAGTGTCTCAACCTCCATTAATGATTATAATTTCCTTTGGTCAAATTACTACTTCATCCTACATCATCATTAGATCATGTGAATTTATTCATTTGAGGGAATGTTTGATGACTTTATTTTCCACTTGATCCATCACGGGGGCATCTAGGGCTAATCAATCACCCTTTGGGTCATGAAATTTTTGTCTTAACAACATTTTCATTATTTGAAAATACATTATTATGCCTATGTATTGCAATGCCTTCTCAAACATGGGTAAACTGTAGACACTCATTTTTGACCACTTTCATGTCTAAACCAAGTATCAATTTAATTTCTAGAAAATGATGTAATTAAATCCTATAAGTTAGTATATTTACCAAACTCATCTATTTAATAGATATAATTAATTAAAAATTATTTGTGGATTTATTATTTAGGGTATTACCCTATATGCACCGATAACCTAGCTTGGATTCAACCCTAGTCAAAATTACAACCTAAAAAATTGGCATTCTTGGCTTGTTGATCTGTTGACCATTTTTAACCACAAGTTAAAATGGTTCAATCCCCTATATTCAAAATCTTAAATATGGGTTTATTATAATGTTATAAGGTGTGGTGTAGTTCATTTTATGTCATTTCATATGCCATTCTCTCTTTGGTCATAGTCTAGTTTAGTCTTTGTGTTGTTTGATGTCTTAGGGGTCTTTTTTGGAGTCATATATAAAAGTGATAGGTTTTCATAGTATTAAATTAATTAGAGAAATGAAGAATTTTTACACTAGTCTTAGTGATTCATTAAAACATTTGTAGGCCAAACAGTCATTTCTTGCATCTCCATGCATAGTCAGCTGAGTGAACAATATCCCTTTAAATGATAAGGATGGAGTGTAATAGTCATCCCATGTATGCATAGTCATCTACCATAAATGGACACCTATACATGATATATTAAGGCCATCATGGTAAGAAAAAATCAATTTCCTAGCTTTGACCACTTCATGGCTAGAAGATCTTATTTGAAGAAGAACCAGGTCATCATCACATGTCACATAGGAATGAATAAGGTAATCTAGTTATACATTTTACAAGTGTGCTTAAAAAAAATACTACATGGACATGATTATTTTGGTGAAAAGATCATCCCCTACAAATCTCACATCTTGTTGAGCTTGATATCTCAAGATATAATAATTTAAAGCTGAATTGGCAGAGATAGATGTGCATAAAGATGTCAAGTTCATGTTTTGGGAACCAACCATTTAAGTTCAAATTATCTAAAGGACCCAGATCTAATGGAACAAATTGAATCATGTAGCTAATAATAATGGTGAACATTTATAGACTAGGACCTAGATCCAATGACATGCATTGAATCATGTAACTAAGATCAATGTTATGTGTTGAGTCAAAGGTCAAAGAGCCCAAATTGAATGTGAGATTGAAAAGTGGCATGAGATAATTAACCTTATGATCTAATAATATGATCCAAAAAAATCTTGTAATTTTTCCAAATGTCATAATATCATATGCCTGGGCCACAAATCAGTTATCCACATTAAATACTAGGACCCAGATCTAATGGGGCATGTTTAACTAAGCAACTAAGATCAATGGTTCACATTGATTTAAAGGTCAAGGAGCCCAAATCAAGCATGATACTTCTAAATTTCATAATATTGGATTCTTGGGTCATCAATTAATGGACAAATTCAAAATTCAAATTGAAGTGACTCTAGAAAATATTGACAGAGCAAATTCAACCAAATTCTAGATGGACGAGATGAGGCTACATGTCCAAAATATGAGAGGAATATTTTAATATGGAATGAGAAACATGGAAAGGGAATGACACATAAATATCCATGTAATATTAGAGGATTATATATAAAATAAATCACTTTAGACTCATATGCTACCATTAAAGCTCAATTGAAGATCTAAAATAAATAGTGATTGTCAAATATGAAGAACAAAGTCCAGAAAACCAATGAATGACTATAGATGGAAAATACAAGTGTCTATAAGATGGATATAAACTAGGAAAATTCATTATTACTATCATATAATTTGTTTCAACTCTCTCTAATTTAGTTTCAAATGCTTGAGAGATGATCCATGATGAAAGCTAGTTTTTTATGCCTAATAAAAGGAGTTCTATGCCACATTTTAGGAGTTTTAAGCTTTGAGATCCATTTATCCCATTATACATTACATGGTCTATTTATAAGTTAATCCTTATACATTTTTAACTCCTCTTATTAGTTGGACATGTGTTCTAGTGACCTTTGAACTTCATTCTTTTCTCCTCTCTCTGAAATTCTATAAGTAACTGCCATTTTGGCCTTTGTAATCTAATACCACACCATGTATGGTGAAGCCCTACAAGAATGACATTCTAATTTTCCTTATAACAATAAATGCAATTTTTTTGAGTTCATATATCATATTTCTAAAGTTTTTGAAGAGATTTATATTGAATAGCTAAGTGATATTAATATATCCTTGCTTTCTCTCAGTCCTTCCATGTTTGATGCAAGTGATTTCAGCCTAACAAGTCATATGAAGTGTAGTTAAGTGTATGAATATATATTAATTGTATAATGAGACATTGTATCTATAACTGATATATGGTTTTACTTACCTTAGATATTCTTCATGCATCTCACCTTCATATTGAAACACTAATGCTAGTGTATTCTAGGACTCTAAGGCTAGTATTGTAGGCATTGTTTCATTGTGAAAGAAGTACAACGGTCATGTGGAAGGCATATTAATGAGTCACATTTTCAGAATAGGTTTATTTCATGAAAATTATATCCATTTTCCCCAAAAATAAAATATTTATCATAGGTAAAAGTACTTCAAGATATATTCAAGAAGCTAGCCCTTAAATCTAGAGGCTCACTTCCACTATAGGTACACCCACATATCTAGAAGTGTTTCCATCTTGAAAAAATATGGAAGAGTATTTAACACCCTCTTATAGGTTTAAATATTTTGTGATAATAGTTATATCATACCCCATGATACCCAATGTCTTCAATACAACTTGTTAAGGTGAATGTTGGTCTTGACAACATCAACTATAAATTAGTGTGCTACTTAGCATTTGGTGAATCCATCAAGGTAAATCTAGTTTAAGGCCATTATTTTATTATAAAACTACTCTCATAATTCATTAGTATCACTAATTCATTATATATTATAGTGTTTTTTGAACTTCCTCTTCAAGTTTAATATCCTCATCCTAATCTGCCCTTTGAACAACATGAGGATTTTTCTAGCCAAGGAAGCCAAGAGAGTGAAGAGGATGAAGAAATTAAAGATATTAAAGAAGACATGGATAGACCTCATTATTTATCTAACTTTAATACTAAAAATACAATTAAAATTAAAGTATATGATGTCATTCCTCCTAATACCACAAAAGGTGTGCCCACATTCAATGGTGAAAGTTATATTACAACTAGTGAACATATTAGGGATATTTCCAACTTTTGTAGCTTTCATAACATCACTCAAGAGAACATTGACATTATATTCCTTACCATTTCCCTTAGAGGGAAGGATATTTATTGATATATGACTCTAGAAGGTGGATGCATCACATCATAGGATGAGTTTGGAGTGTTGTTAACCTCAATATTTGGAACTAAAAGTGACCATGCTTCTCTCATACACCAACTCAATGTGATCAAAAGAGGATCCAATAAAACAAGGCATGACTTCAATGAGAGGTTTTAAAAGACTTGGAATATATTTCCTCCTCTTATGATTCCACTCCCTATTTTTGTGCTCCCTACTTACTTAAGAACCATTGGTATTGAAATTACTATCATGCTTCAATCTATGGGTGGTTCCACTCTTCTCGAAGCATATGAACTTGATATCAAAGTTGAAAATGGTCTCATATAATCTATAAGGTTACCTAATAATGTGTGTATTCCTCCATTATCTAATAATAATTATAATACTCTATATGTGGCTCAAATTCCTAATGCCAACATCAAACCTAAGGTTGTTCCTAAGAAGATGGATAATGTTATGGATAAAGATGCATAAATTCAAATGTTAAGTTCTTAGATTAGGAAATCCAATATGAATTAAGGTGCCTATCAAAATACATATCCTCATTAGTAAAAATATGGTTATTAATATGGAATAGGAAGAGGTTAGTGGCAACCTAACTCCAACAGACCTGCCAATGTGTACAACCCCAATTCCACTACTAATGTTTGAGAGATGGTACCAGTTCATAGTAACTTGGTGCAAGGTAAAAATTGGAAACAAGGAAAAATCATGGATGCTAATGAAGATGGATATCAATATCTTATTACTCAAATATTATTTACTCATTTTCTATCATCTAAAAATAGAGCCATGATGCAAACACGTGAAGGTAAACAACCTCAAAGAGAGATTTTCACCTTCATATTTAAAGACATTTTTTTACTCAATCAAGGATCATATATTTTAGACAATACAAGGTCTAATATTAAATATCTATGAGGTTTTAGTATCATGCCCATAGGCTCATCCAATCCTCTTGTAATACATCAAGGCATGGTTGTAAGTGTGATAGTTCCAAAAGCTCCCACACCTCCATCAAGTCAAAATATGGTAGGGTATACTCAAGGTGCCTCTATTCCTCAAGTTAAAATAAATTATTCAACTTTAAGGACTAAATAAAAGGTGAATTTTAATTCTCTAAACATCGTGGATTCCTTTAAAAGTGCCAAAGCATCTATCTCTTTGTGGGATATCCTTCATATTCTTGGCCAAAAAGAGTTGTTAAAAATAAATTATTCACTATTTTGACCAGTCATTCATCTTCAAATAAAATTAATAGTGATTTTATCCTTTAAAATTTCCCTAATACCATTGTTAACCATCTACTAGGATTGAGAAACCTACACCATTCTATCTCACTCTCATAGTGGGTGACAAAGTGGTCCATAATTCCATAGTTGATAGTGGATCCTCTACCTCAATCATGCCCAAAGTTGTAGCTAATAAGTTGAGACTAAAATACAAGCCTCATAGAAAAATATTTCTCCATCTAGATGGTACACCTGCTAAAACCATAGGGCTAATAAAAAACTTGAAATTTTTCTTGCATAATTGTCCTAGCTTTCTTATCCTTCAAGATATAGTTGTTGTTGACCTCCCATCTCACTTTGTAATCTGCCTATCAAGAGACTTTACAACCAAGATATATGGCTATCTCTCATTTTATTGGTCCTTCTTCAAATTTATAATAAGTTATGGGGCTAAGGTGACAATAATAACTCATCCTCTTTCAAGGTTTCATATTGAGCCCTACATTGAGACAAGCTCTAATTTGAATTATGTTCTCCATGAAGAGAAAGATTCTATTGTAAATGATGGTAGTTATTCCAAGATTTAGGGAATTTCTAAATTTTTTATTGATGAATATGGTACCAACACTTATGATCATTATCATTATTCACTTATGGAGGAAATTGATGTAGGAGTATATTGCATACATGAAGAAGGAATACCAACACCTCTAATTTCCAAGGAAGAAGGTGAAGATGATGAGATGTGGAAGATGTTTTTTTATCATTCAAGAAATAAATTTGGTGAATGAGTTGGTGTTATGTTGGTATCCAGATCTAAACAAAATTATTATGCTTCATATATATTCCATTTTAGTTATACTTGTAATCTGGATGAGTATGAAGGTTTAATTCACGGCCTTCAATGGGCAAAGAGAAAGGGAATCAAGAACTTGCAAGTATATAGAGATAGTGAAATATTTATTCATAAAGTTAGGAATGTGGTTGCTACCAATAACCCTTTTCTTACTTTGTATAAGCATAGGGTATGGGATTTTTTTGAATTCTTCAATGCATTCAATATCTAATAAATTCTAAGGGAGTAGAATAGTCATGTTGATAGACTAGCTACCATAGGAGCTAAATTTGATATTCCAACTACCATAAAAGAGAAAGGAAATAAATTTAATATTAAGATCATTTTCATACCTTCCATACCTGATAATGAATTTTTTTGGTAAGTGTTTGATAATGACAAACACATTTCATGTTTCTTACAAAATGAGGTTGAGTTTTCTTTAAAGAATCAAAGGAGACTCCAAGAATAATTTGGTGATCAGATTGTGCATCTAAGGAAAAATAAGATACCTAAGGGTTTTGTGACCTTATAAAGTATCTTCAATTATAATGATCAAAATAATAATGAAATAGTAAGTATATCTACAAAAGAGGAGAACTATGCAAGAGTCTTGATCTTCAAAGATAAATTCCTCAAACTAGGCAAGGTATGTTCTACATTAGAGAAATAAGCATTCATTGAGTTTTGTAAAGAGTTTCATGATGTATTTTCTTGGGAATATAAGGACCTCAAATAATTTGATCCTATCATACCATAACATTTAATTGAAACTTTGATTTAAACTAGTTAGACAAAAACAAACACCCATCAATCCCAAAGTTGAGCAACTCATGAGGTTAGAGATCACCAAACTCCTTGAATCTAAAATAATATTTCCTATCAAGAATTTAACATGGGTAGATAACATTTTGCCTATTATAAAGAAGAATGGGGAGATAATTCTTTGTGTGGACTTTAGAGACCTTAATAGAGTATCACTTAAAGATCACTATCCTCTACCTTCAATGGAGTAGATTTTGCAAGTTATTTTAGGGTCTCAATGTTTTTCTCTCCTAGATGGATATTAAGGTTATAATTATATTCTTGTGAATTAGGAAGATTAGTTTAAGATATAATTCATTACCAAATGGGGAATTTTTGCTTATAGGAAGATGCCCTTTGGTTTGTCAAATATCGGTGCCACATTTTGAAGAGAAATGGACATGGACTTCAAAGGTTTGATTGATAAGATGTTGTTGGTTTACCTAGATGATATAAAAATGTTTTTTAAAGATTATAATGAACACATGCAACACTTGAGGTAAGTGCTTGAAATATGTAGGCAATATGGAGTATCTCTTAATCTAAAAAATTCATCTTTAATATCCATGAAGGAAATATCTTGAGACATTTTATTTTCAAGGATGGTTTGAATATTGATCCTAAAAGGATAGACAATATTTTAGGATTATTATTACTCTTGCATAAGAAATGTCTCCAAATTTTATTAGGTAGGATAAATTTTGTGAGGAGGTTCATACCTGGTTTTGCATGTTTGGTCAAACCTATCACAACCATGCTCAGGAAGAACCAAGTCTTTTCTTAGACCAAAGAGGGTAAGAAAATTTTTGAATCTATTAACAAATCAATTATATAAGCTCCTACTCTTGTGAATCCTTATTTTGCTAAAGACTTCATGTTGTATTCATTTTATAACCCTTATACTATCTCAACCATGTTAATGCAAAATAATGATGAGGGTGAGGAAAAACTAAGTGAATTCTTTATTTAAGGTCTAAAATATTATGAAGTCAATTATACCTTTATTGAGAATCAATTACTTGTTGTTGTAAGAGGACTAAATAATTTTACGTATATGGTTTCAAATAATAAAATTCATGTCATGGTCTCTCATCCTAATACCAAAGAGTTTATTTTGAGTAAAGACCTTAGTGAGAAGAGGGCAGGGTGAATCACCAAAGTAATGGAATCTGATGTTGATATCAAAGTAACAAAGTTGATAAGAGGTAATGGCCTTTGTGAAATTTTAGCTTCAGATCTTCATGAGTCGAAAGAAGAGATTTCAATCAATCATGATTACTCCCAACCAATTGGTTCCTTACATACACAAAGTTGGACACAATATGTGATCAAATTTTTTCAAAGTCGTGAGTATCCTAATGAAATGATTAGATCTTGAAGGAGATATTTTATATTATAGGTTATTCACTTTTATCTTGTGGATGGTGTGCTCTTTAGAAGAGATATTAGTAGTGTATTATTGAGGTGCATTGATAAAAAACAATTTGGAGTGTTGCTTGAAAAGTTCTATGATGGAACAGTAGGAGGCCATTTATCTCCAAAAACAATAGCTACCAAGATCATGAGGGCAAGTAAAAATTGGCCTAGCCTCTTAAAATATTTCCATGCTTGGGTGATAAAGTGTGTACAATTTGTTTTCTTTGTCAAAAAATGGAATCTTGTAGCTCTTATTTTGAAGCATATATAAGTAGATCACCCTTTCATGCAATGGGGTCTTGATTTTATTGGTATGATAAACCCCACATCAAGTGTCAGTCATAAATGGATACTCACATCAACTAACTATTTTACAAGTTGGGTTGAGGTAATATCATTAATGGAAGCTACTGAGAATGTTATCTCGGAGTTATATGAGAGAATCATAACAAGGTTTGGTACTCTTATTATTTTAAATAATGCTCTTACTTTTATGGGTGCTAAGATAGTTTATTAAGAAAATAGTAATGGCATATTATTGATTACTTCATCTAACTATTACCCTCAAGGTAATGGGTTGGTTGAATATACTAACAATAATTTGATCAGAATCATAAAGAAAACCTTGGAGGATAACCAAAAGGCTTGGCAGGCTAAATTGAAGACAACCTTATGGGTTGATAGGATAACTCCCAAGAGGTCAAGAGGGAATTCTCCTTTAATGTTTATATATGGAAAGGAAGCCAAGTTATCTAACTATCAAGATTTTTTTGTCTTAGAGTTATCACATCAACTAGAATTATTTGAAAACACTCCAATTGAGGTGAGATTGATAGAATTAATGGAGTTTCAAGAGACTAGAGATAAATCTCATCAAGTTATGGAGCATTATCAAGTCCTAATGAAGAGGTCCTTTGACAATAAGGCAACTTCAAGATAATTTTAATAAGGTGACATAATATTGAATTGGTATGAAAATAGATAAAAACAAAGGAGGCATACCAAATTTGACACCTTATGGAGTGGGCCATATTTCATCATCAAGTGAAAGCAAAACAACTATTTCCAATTAGCAAGGATTAATGGAGAAGAGTTTCCTATCACTTTTAATGGGACACAATTGAATCCCTACTATTGAGGAGTGAAGGTTAGTTTTTTAAATAGTAGAATACGTATGTGCTTTGCTTTTAGTTGTGTTATGTTCCCTAAGTCTTCTACTTAAACACATGTGTGTTTCTTGTTGTGTGTCTTGTTTTGTGTGACTTTCCTTGTGTTTTTTGTGTTTTCAAATGTAATTTATGTGTCAAACCTATGTACATGTGACTTCATATCCCAATAGATAGGATTAGGCAACTGGTCATGGCATAGCAAGCTTACCACCCTTAGGAAATCTCCAAGAATGTTGACCAACTTTTACCATAGGTTAAAATGGGTCAACCCCATATAGTAAAAATCATATATATGGGTTTATTATAAATTCATAAGGTGTGTTTTAGTTTATTTTATGTCATTTCATATACCATTCTAGATTTAGTCATAGTCTAGTTTAGTCCTTATGGCATTTGATGTCTTAGGGGTCATTTTGGAGTCATATATGAAAGTGATAGGTTTTCATAGTGTTTAAGAAATCAAAGACATGAAAAAGGTTTACACAAGTCTCAATAACTCATTAAATCATTGGTAGGCCAAATAGTCATTTCCTATATCTCCATGCATAGTCATCTAAGTGAATAATAGCCCTTCAAATGATAAGTACAGACTATAATAGTTGTCTCATGTATGCAAAATTTTCCACCATGAATAGACACTTATAGGTGTTATGGGAAGCCCATCACATTAAAAAAAAAGTAATTTCCTAGCTTTGAACAATTGATGGTTGGAATATCTTATTCAAAGAACTAGGTCATCATCGCAAGTCATATAGGAATGAATAGGGTAGTATGGTTTTACATATTACAAGTGTGCTTAGAAAACCTTTCAGGTCAAAAATACTACATGGACATGATATTTTTGGTGCCAAGATCATCCTCTACAAATTCAAAATATAAGCATTTAAAGTTAAAATATTAAAGATAGACGTGCACAAAGACATTGCGTTTAGGCTTGGGGAACTAACCATTTAAGTTCAAAATATCTAAAGTACCCAAATCTAATGATACATGTTGAATTGTGCAGCTAAGATCAATGGTGAACATTTAAATACTAGGAACCATATCTAACAGCATGCCTTGAATAATGTAACTAAGATCAATGGTGTGCATTGAGTCAAAGGTCAAAGACCCCAAATGGCATAAGAGTGTTAACCAGATGGATTGACAACATCATCATAGAAGCATGCAATGATTCTAAATTTCATAATCTTGGGTGCCTAGACCATAAATCAATAATCCACATTTAATACTAGGACCTAGATCCAATGGAGTGCATTTGACTAAGCAACTAAGATCAACAGTGTGCATTGAGTCAAATTTCAAGGAGCCTAAATCGAATGTGAGACTATCAAATGTCATAATCTCATATTCCTAGGTCACATATCAATGGTTGATGTCAAAATTCAAATAAAAGAGAATCTATAAGATATTGATAGAGGAAATTCAATCAGATTCCAGA
This sequence comes from Torreya grandis, assembly GCA_037957365.1. NCBI lineage: Eukaryota > Viridiplantae > Streptophyta > Pinopsida > Cupressales > Taxaceae > Torreya > Torreya grandis. The sequence goes on along the minus strand of JARHVA010003383.1, from coordinate 755,276 downwards.
TGGATGAGATGAGGATAGGTGTCTAAATGATGATAGGCATATTTTAAGATGGAATGATCAACATGGAAAGGGAATTTCATATAGACAACCACGTAGGATCAAATTATTTTGTAGTAAATCAAGAACTTTAGACTTATATACCACCATCAAAGCTCAATCAAAGCTCTGAGATAAATAGTGACTACCAATTGTGAAGAACAAAGTCCAAGAAACTAATGAATGACTACAAATGGAAAATACAAGTGTCTAAAAGATATCTAGAAGCTAGGAGAATGCCTTATTACTATCATATTATATGTATCAACTCTCTCTAATTTAGTCTCAAATGCTTGAGAGATGATATATGATGAAAAGCAATTTCTTGTGCATAGCCAAAGGTGTTATATGCCACATTTTAGGAGTTTTATGTTTTGAGAGCCATTTGTCTCATTAGACCTTACATGGTCTATTTTTGAGTTCATCCTCCTATATGTGTAACTTGTCCTATTCATAGACATTTGTTTTAGTGACCTTTGAACTTCATTCTTTTCTCCTCTCTCTGAAATTCTATAAGTATCTATCATTTTGGCCTTTGTAATCTAACACCACACCATGTATGGTCAAGCCCTACTATAATGACATTTTAATTTTCCTTAGAAACATAAATGCAATCTATTTTGAGTTCATAGCTCATCTTGATAAAGTGTGTGAATAGATGTATGGTGAATAGCTAAGTGACATCAATACATCCTTGCTTTCTCTCAGTCCTTCCATGTTTGATGCCAGTGATTTCAACCTAATAGGTCATATGAAGTGTAGTTAAGTGTATGAATCTATCTTAAATCTATAATGAGCCTTAGTATCTACAACTAATCTATGGTTTTACTTACCTTGGATATTCTTCATGCATCTTACCTTCATGTTGAAACACTAATGCTAGTACATTCTAAGACTCTTAGGCTAGTGTTATAGGCATTATTTCTTTGTGAAATAAGTACAACGGTCATGTGGAAGACATCTTGGTGCATCTCCATTTTATAATAGGTTTATTTCATGCAAATTATATCCCTTTCCCCCATGATAAAATATTTATCATAGTTGAAAGTACTTCAAGATATATTCAGGGAGCTAGCCCTTAAATCTAGAGGCTCAATCCACTATAGCTACACCCACATACCTGGAAGTATTCCCATGTTGTCCAAATATGGAAGAGGATTGAATGCCATCTTATATGATTCAATATTTGGTGACAACATGATATATTAATGTAGAACATTAAAACAATTCATTAAATCTAAAAAAAACTAAGAAGGATTGATTAAAATGTAAAATTCAATTAATCGCTTAAGTAAAAATTCCAAGTTGAATTAAGGAATTATATTTTCTAAAAAAGGATTTTTTCAATAATGATGAGATCAAAGTCAAGGGAATTAATAATATATTTTATTAATTCCTAAAATTCTAAGAAAAGGTGAGTCACAACCTCTTAAATATCTTCTATGAGTTGTAATGGTAATAAATAAGTCACAATATCATAAATATCTTCTATGAGTTGTCAAGCATTCATAATTATTTTGACCCAACCTAGGGTTAACCTAAACTTTAACAAGGTTAATTTAGACTGAACCAAGTCTAAAACTAAACTTAACCACCCTAGGGTTAGAGTTAGTTTTAATATCTATAAATACAAGTGCCCTCACTCTCATCCAAGAAGCTTTTATGTGTCAGGATATTCTACAAGAATGCCTTCAAGCAGCCTCTCAAGCAATGTTATAATGTCAAAATGATTCAAGAAGCTTCAAACCAAGCCAACATAATGTAGGATAATCACTAACCCATTCTAAATATGGTTTATTTTTACATGTCGTGAGACTTTAGTCAGTGGTTTTGGTCATTTTAGGTTGTTAAGGGTCATTTACAAGCATTAAGAAATTGACAAATTCAAATTTGACATGGTTTGGCATTTTCCCACCAAAACCTTGATTTGAATTTTCAAATTCAATGAGAACTTTAGAGATATCCATTTTTTTGTCATGAGGTCTCAAAATTGAAATTTTATGGTTAGGGTTTAATAAAGGATCAATGATGTTTCAAGACCCACATGACTCGCATGATGAGTCATTTTGTTGAGTGGGCCTGAATTTAGGTAGTTGCAACATACATAGGTAGTTAGGAAAATTTTGTAATAAAAATAAGCTGATTTATTTTGGAAGATCAATTAAATGTATGATATAATGAAGGGTTTCTATTAAAATGAAATATGTAACAGAACCCCAAAGAAGGAGAGAATGAGAAGTTTTTTATTTTGATAACTAAGTTTGAGACCCTATATTATGCATCTATAATGAATTGTCTATGTAAACAAAGTTATGGAATAAAGTATAGTTTTGATATGTTATTTTTATTGTAATTATAGAATTTTGAAAGCATTTTGAGAATTGAATTTCACAATTTTAGTAGTGAAATGAATTTTGGTCAAGAAGAGAATCAAAGATCATTCTCAGTCTTGATTGTTGGTTGTATATACCATGTTTTTAAAGGAAAAGAATGATGAGTGTATATTGTGTGATGTGAAAATGGTTAGGACATTTGAACCCTTTGATAGAGATATGAACACAAGGATTTTTAATATTAACCCAGTATAAATATATTGAAAGTTACTCCACTTTGAAATGTAACTATTTACTCATTGTATTTCTATGTTGAGAAGAATGGTTGTATTATTTTTTGAATGGAAGAATCATGTAAAAAAATTCTTAGATATGTTAGAGAAAATATAAGGTACTCATGTTATTATCTTTAAGATACTTGTACAATTGTTTGATTTATTTTAATACTGTAAAGCATATGACTTAATCTAACCCTGTAACAGTGGTGAGTTAACACACAGTAAGGTCAATAAGTCAAGTTGTTTGGTGAACAGGGGAATCCAATAGTTGGAAGAAGGTATTCTAAGTTTTTTCAAGGCATAATAGATGTTTAAATAGGTTTTAAACCTTTATATCATGTTATAATAACAATTTGATTCTCCTCGGATACACACAATCCTAAGTCTATATATAGTCAAACACAAGGTTTAATAGATGTGTTAAATAGAGGTATGAAAAGGATTATTTGGTGATGGAAATAGTTAATTAGTGTTGTTCCAATGTGTGATAAGACACTATAGGTATTATTAACCCTCTTTATAAACCTAAATCCTCATGATGTTTCTTCTTAGTGTATAGTGTATTGTGTTTTTACATAGTTAGATATAAATGAGTGAAGAAAGTGTCAATAGAGGTGAAAAAGAATGGTTTCAAGAATTTGATAGGGTGTCTAGAGAATAAATAAACCTTAATTAATGTTCATAATCACATAAAAGTCTATAATAATATTGAAATCAAAATTTAAATCCTCTTGGGCCTCTTAGATAGCCTGCAACCCTGTACTAGGGTTTTGTTATTCAAATTGGATTTTAAGAAGATTAAACCATTAGAATATTTAATAAAATTGTGAAAATAATGATTTGAATGTCATTTAAATTATTTTTAGTGTTTAAAATTTTTTAGGTATGGTGGAGTATGTTTTTGGAAGGTCTGAGTGTTAAATAGATAACAAAAGACCTAATAGGCCTAATCCCAGGCCTTAAAGAGTTTGTAAAAGTGGTTTAGAGAGAGATTTTATGGATGACACCTAGTGAATAGATAGTATAGAATAAAAATTATCTAAAAATTATATTATTTTCTAAATTTAAATTTTTACCTATCCATACAAAGTGATTTAGCCTAAAAAAGGCTACTACAAGAACCCTGTTCAAGCAAGTAAATAGTGAAAGTCATAAAAGGATATTTTGTGAAGTTGTGGGTTGAAAAAGTGGTAGTCAAAGCATGGATTGATATTATGAAACATCATATAGGATATTTTATTTAATATTTAAACCAATTTATGGATGATTTCTAATCAAATAACAATCATAGCAAGAAAAGATAGGTGTGGGGTGTCAAAGAACTAGATTAAGAGAAATATTTGATATATGTTTATATTGAGATTAGTAATAAGGTGTGTAAATAGAGAGAGTTTTGTTTCTCAAAGATTTATTATAATAAAAAATTAAGTGAATATAAAGAGATAGAACTTGGAGATAATGGTCAATGACATTGAGGACAAGTAAGGGATATAACTAGGTGTATAGAGAAGACCTAAATGAGTAATTATTTTTTATGTGCTAACTATACATATTAGAGAAGCCCTCTGCATCATGTGGTATCAGAGTGAGAATATTATATGTAAGAGGTATGTTTGATTTATGCCATTTAAATTTGTACATTGTGATTAAAATCATTGAGATATTATGTTGAAAGGTTGCATATAGGTGGTTATGAGATGACTAATGAGAATATAGGAATAAGGTGAAAAGGCTGCACGTATATGTGAAAGGGGGAAGAAGTATAATTGGTAAAAGTGAGAGGTGGAAAATCCATTAACCAAGAAGGCTTAGTGATGAGGAAGGGAGCCAATGAGAGCTCCAAGAGAGAAGCTCATAGCTGATCTTGAGATAATCCTAGAGAAAGGACAAGAGAAGAGAAGTCCTAGGTGAGGACAAAAGAAAGATATTGACTCCAAGAGAGAGAGAGAGAGAGAGAGAGAGAGTCAAGTAAGATAGACCAATTGAAAGGTCAAGAAGACAAGATGGAAGGCTTGCCAAGAAGATAAGAGATAGTAAGAGTGATGAAGGGCTTGATGTGTGAAGAGCTCCACAAGAATAATATAGATAATAATAAGATGGTGTATACATAATATTTTCAAACTTTTATCATTTATTGACACTTTGTATCTTGTAAGAACTTGTTGAGTCTCAATATATCTAAGTTTTGCCTTAAGGGGTGCACCAAGAAAGGGGTGGGCAAACCATTGGTGCTTTATAAAATTATTATTCCTTTTACCACTTGCCATCCACACACTATCCTCCTAAAACCATTGAACTCAAGATTATTCTTCTTAGTTCTATCCATTCCTATCATTTGCTATGTCTTATCCTTAATTTATTGTATTATCACCCTTTTGACCTATCAGTTGACCACATCTACCTAGTATAGTTTAGGGACTTTTTCTCTCTTTTGGTTTGTTGGCTTCTTGGTCAACCTAGCACAAACCTAGTGAGTTAGACCCAAAAATGTGTTATGTCGACCGGGTTGACCTAGCATAGCTGATGTAATCAAATGATTTTTGGGTAATATACTACTATATATATAAGGTTATTTACCACCATTTTTAAGAAATAATAATTAAATATAAAATTGCAAATGAACATCTACTTATTAACCATTCTACTTGGGGAATAAAGCTTTATGGTTCAATACTTTATTTGGAGCTCTGATCTCATCTTATGGATAAGTATTTTGGATTCTTGGATAGGATATATAGACTAGAGCTAATTTATCTTAATTGTCCTTAAATATCATGATAATATCTTGAAAATCATCTTGGCCAAGGGGGAGATTGAGGCTCAACAGGTTCATCTTCAAAGGTAAGTATTCCTTACTTTATTCCTCCTTTGTAAGAGTAGATAGATAGTGCATTTGTATTCTTCTATTCCATGAATTAGGATTATGTATACATTAATGTGAGTATATATCTCCTATACCTATTTATTTTAGCTGTTTACTTGTTTTGTTTCTAACCCCCGATTTATGCCACAAGATTTGGTGTGCACTAGATTAGATTTGCTTTTCTTGTTATTAGATTAGTGAAATATTAAATCATAGGACTCTTTTAGGGTTGTTGTGTGATTATGTTAGAATGTAGGCTTTGGAACCCTAACTCACATGGTGTGTTGTGATAATTGATCCCCTAATCATGTCTAGCAGATCCTCACATTGGTCATGCTCTTGCTTAACAATTGTATGCCCCCAGTTAGAAGTGTAGGTGTGTTCTATCCCATCTGATCTAGGATTGATTTGTGGGCATGATGCATTTTTTATTGCATACATTCTAATGAACCTGACATGAATCAAACCCTTGCTAGATTTATTTAATTTTTATTTCATCATTATTTTTATCATATCTTTATTATGTTAGATCAACCCTATCGGCCTATTTTAATCATCTATATGCATAGGATTATAGGAACAAGCAACTGGCTCAACTAGCTCAACCCAATACAAGTTTTTAGACTTTCAAAATTCTATTTAGAGAACTAGTTCAACCAGCTCAACCCATTACAAATTTTTAGGTTTATAGACTTCCAATTTGGCCTATTAAGTTGACCTAGTGCATTTTTATCACTTTTTTAGCAAGTACTTGTATATCTTGATCGACCATCTTGACCCAATTTCCAGGTTACTTCCAATTTTATCCAAGGTCTCAGACTAACAATATTCTTATTTTCATGTCTAAACCATTCAAGTCAATTTTTGTTTCCTTTGTATCTTTATTTTTATGTACTTTCCTTCCAATTTTATAGTCTTAAAAACTACCTCTGTATAATCAACTAGGTCAACCCTATGGACCTAGTTTTGTGTTCTGTGTTTTTTAAAATAACTAGGTTGACCTGATTAACCTAGTTCACTTTTAAACTTTACTTTCACAGTACAAGTTTGACCCTAGTGACCCTATTCTATATGATTTTCTATATATTTTCTTAACTTTAATTTGTTTTAAAGTTATAATGAACCATATATGTTAATCACATCTTTATTTTAAGCTACTTGCATGCTTAGAATAGTTCACATAGTCTAATTAGGGGATTTTTAATCAATCACTTAGTTTTACTGTTTATATTCTTTTGCTCACATGGACAAACCACATAAACATCAACAAGAATTTAAAAATTTGACTACCCAAGTCTACCTACTTGGATTTCATCACCAAGGGGGAATCTGACTTGATACTTTGGTCAAGTATAAAACATGGTTAATAGTATATTCTATCTAAGCACCTGACACCATTATCACTGTGGTGTGTGAAGTAAGGGGGTGGGTTACAATACCAAGCTTTTATCATTACCACTACATTCCTTTTCATCCTAAACTTACCTAAAACTATCCATATATTCTTATCTAGTACCTTGATTATAGTAAATCTCCCTTTTACATTTAAAATCATTCTTAATAATCTAATCAACATTCTAGGATGACCAAGTAGCTAGCTTTACTTTCAAGTTATTTGCTTGCTCTTTGATCAAATTGTGTGTGAAAAATATTATATTAGCCAATGTTAGTGTAAGAATTTGCTTTGTGTGAATTAATTAGATTGGCTTGCATCAATTCAATTGACAATTTGTTTCCATTTTAGTACTTATAGATTTTTTACATTACTTGCAATTATCTTGCTTCAATTCATATCTTGTTATCAGCTTTATTTACTTCCCTTTCTGGTGTACTTGGTCTACCATATATCTTTTTTAACCCTTGTACACTATTCTAGGTTAGCCTAATCAACCTAGTACTATTTACATCATCTTTATCTCTTTTTTCTAGTCACTGTTCACTAAACTAGTGTAGACACCTAAAAAGTGTCTAACCCTTGGTCTTCCTCTCTCCCCTTGGTCCCTTGCCACTTCGACTATCCCTAACCTACCTAGGTCTTATTAATTGAAAATAAACATCTATTTTTAATTAAATAAGGCCCCTTTTTCCCTCTCCTCGCCACCTCGCCACCCTAGGATACCCTCCTTGGATCCCCTTTATTCCCCACATGGCCATTTAATGCCTTAGACTCCCATTCCAACCTCTCCTCTCACCCATTTAACCCCCGTCGACCGTTTCATCCTCGCATTCATTTGACCCGGCCGTTGGGAAATGGATGAAAGGCTATTTTTAGCCTTTCTCCAGCCTTTCAACCGCTGACGTCGGTCAACCTTCGGCCGACGTCGGCGATATTGCCGGCATCGGCACCCTTCATAACGGTTTTCTTCACCATTTTCTGGTCCGGTTCTTCTCTTGGCTCTGACTCACTTCTCTGCGTCTCTAGCTCTCGCATCCCGACTCTTGAATCTTTGGCATCAAACCCTTGTATCAGCAATCTCTCTACCAATCAATCTGACTCTCTCTCCCTCAGGTACACAGCAATCTTCTACAGGTGAACAATAGGGAATCTTCATCAGCAACAGGTTTCACATCCGGCAACATCAACAACAAGATCAACACCTTCTTCAGCAGGGCACAGGTAAGTACTCTATTTATTTGCTTTATGCTTTCTAGTTATCATGTTTTAAGCTAGATTCAGCTCTTCTACCCCCCCCCCCCCCACACTGTTAATCAGACCATAGACCCGGATTCCTATCTCCCTGATTTGGCTTCCTCTATCTCTCTGTCCCTCTCTGTCCATTTGACTCCCCTGCACAGACCCCCTGACTGCCTCAAATCAGACTCAGACCCGTCCACAGACACGTCCACAGACCAGAACCTGACCAGACCCGTCTAGAGGCCATTGCCCCGACCGACGTCGGTCATTACCCCCACCGACATCGGCAGACTAACCGACGTCGGCAGACCCCACAACCGACGCCGGTAGGACCACCGACGCCGGCGACTGCAACCAGTTTGACAACTTCTTCCAGGTAAGCCTTTGCTTCCTTTTCTCTTTCAGTTTGCTATTTATTTCAATCCTTTTTAGAATTCTATCTTTTTATCAGACTTATCTTTATCAAAACAGTGGGTTGACCTCCCTTAAGGAAGTTCTCATACTTCTGGGAACAGGCTTTTGCCTGGCAACCCACCATCTATCTATCTAACGCCTTTTTTTCCAAGTTTTCTTCTTTGCAGGTGTCATTCCTCCACAGCCAAAGAGGGGTGCCCACAAGCGTCTGGATTTACGGTGCGCAGTCTACATCCAAGTACTTCCCAAGCCTTGTCCATTATTTCTTTAGTTTCTTCTTTCTCTTAAATCTAAAAAAAGCGAAATTTGAGGTAGAAACAACTAGGTCTACCTTATGGACCTTGTATAGTTTTATAGTCTATGTTTTGCACTAGGTCAACCAAGTCCACCTAGTACTATTTTAGTCATTTTTTGATTATTTTCTTTTTGATCTTTCCTCTTTTACTTTCATCATGGAATTTATATTTGGTGATAACACTAAATTCTAGACAATAGACATGATGGAATTCACCAATCCTAATAGGGTCTCCCATAGACAAAGTATAGCTCCTTTAAGAATGCTAGTAATGTTCATATTGCAACCCGCATGATGAACTATAGGACCCCTCCTCATACCTATTTTTTATAAAAAAAACTTCCTCTTCTCTTAGAGGATCAACTTGATTTAGAGTATACTCCTTAAATTCTCTTCTTTGTTACATAATTCCCTCAACATAGAGGGAAGGATCCTTCCACCATCTATAACCTCATGATTAGCCATCAAGTTGAAGAACCTCATTCTCCTACTCCCACTTTCTCAACTAAATTTAGCGGTACCAATTTATTTTCTTCTCAACCTCTTCATTTAATCTTGAATCCTCCTTATGCCATGATATATTCTTATTTAACTTCTTCTACCTCCATGCCTAGTATCTCAACTAACATGACAGGTTCTACCTTTAATGGGCCTCTCATAAGATCCACTATCCATAATCCATCCACTAGTGTTTCATTTGCTACCCAAGGAACTCATGCTTCTAGTGATTCATATTATCAACCATTTACTAGTCTGTCTTTTGCTTCACAATAAAATTTTGCCACTAATGCCTCAAAGAGTCATAACTCTTCTCAAGCTCATATCAATAATAATAGTGGTATCTAAGCCACTAACACAAATACTACTTCTTCTAATAACACTAATCAAACTCATCAACTATTGTTGCAAAATCTCAATCAAATGAACATATTTAAATCTCATAATATGAATCAAATGATGATAATGTAAAACCACCTTCTTAATCTTCAATCCAATCTTCAACCAATGACTTGGGGCACACATAACCAAAGTGTTCCTCTTCCTCCTCTTTGAGATTATCAAGGTAATCTAATTCCTCAACATATGTTAGTCAAAAAATCCATCAAGAATTTATAAAATGAACCTCTTACCACCCAAATTTCTAACATTGACATTGGAGGTATAACACATACAATTTCTTACAATGGATCAACCAATCCTACTCCTCACCTCAAGACATTTGGTTATTTTTACAAGGATTGGGTCAAGTTAAACAACTTTGTCACTACCAAACTCCTAGCCAAGACCCTAATGAGTGATGCCTTGGATTTGTATAATCAACTTAGAACACATTCTATCACTAGACTGGAGGACCTAGTAAATGCCTTGGTATAAGAATTTCAAACTAGTGATCTTCTAGAGAACACTTTGGCCCATTTCATTAACTAAAAACAAAATGAAAATCAAACTACCCAAGCCTTTGTCAAGAGATGGAAGACTTTTTCAAATAAATGTGACCATAACATGGTAGATGGAAATATCTTTTATCTCTTTACAAATTCTTTATTTCCTAACTTACAATATTGAGTCCATACCTTTTCTCCACGTACCTTGAGGGAAGCTACCAATCAATCCAAAAGACAAGATTTCTTCATGCATTAATTCAAGCTACCCCAACCTTCCATAATCCCCAACCTATTAGTAAAGAATAAGAACTATAATATTACCAATGATGGTGTTACTAATTCATATGACACTATTCATAATATGCAAGCTATCATTCCTACCCCTTCTTTAGAACCAACTTCTTCTCAAAAATTTACTAATGCTCATTTCTCAACAAACAACATTAATGTCCATAAGTATTTATCCTTGGTTGAATTTACTTAACATCTACCTAGGCTTCTTCCATGATAGCTTGACCCTACTTGACCTATGAAATCATGGTATTATCTTAATAAGTTTTGTTGGTTTTATAAAAGTTTGGGTCACTCTCATGAGACTTATAGATAGCTCCATAATTTAGCTAGGGATTTTCTTCTTGGATCAAATTTTGATCATGATTCTATTATCTGTAAGCTTTAACAAGCCTATGATATTTCCTTCAAATACTATAAATCACATGATAAAACTCAAGCCTTAAATTAAGCAAACACTTATTTGTCTATCTATAAATACCCCTTTCCTAATCATCAACCAATACAAGAAGGTCAAGATAATCCCACTTATTCCACCAATAACATAGAAAGTCTTGTTGAGCCAAACTATAAAGAGAAAGTGGTTAGCATGACCAATATGAAAAGAGTGGTGGCTTTCATTGATTCATAACCCATCTACACTTTTCCTCCATCCCAAACATACCATGTCATCTAGGATTATTTTCCAACTCATTTGAATGAGTTGGGTTATGAATATCTTATTTCTTTTAATGATCCAATTTATGATTCTCTTCCTTGGATGATAGGTCCCATACTATTTCTACTTCTCTCCCATCATCTTTTAATACTACTAATAATCCACTTCTTACTAACACTTCTTCCAAACTTTAAGATCAATCTAAACCAACTACTTCTTCATCACCGAATGATTTACAACGTTCTTCTCAAACTTCTCATTTTTATCAACATAAATTTCAATGCTCTTCAAATCCAACTTTTAAAGATCTTCTTAATCTTTACATACTTATATCTAATAATATCCTTATGGTTTATGATGAGTGGGATCCCATTGTGGAACTCAATAATCTTCCATATTAGATACATTTTCTTGAACTCATGAGGACATATCCACATCATATAAGCCACCTCATGCAACTCTTATTCGAGATGATTATCCCTCACCCTCTTCTAGTAGGATAGGATGCCACTTTATCTAGATCTGAAGATAGTATCTTACATAAATGTGAAGATATATTTATTAACATTGATGAAAATTTAGACACTTATCTTTCTCTAAAATTTCCTATCGCATATATGATTCTTGATGAGATTCTACTTTATGTAGATGATCCTCTTTTATTCATTAGCATCTAAATAGGTGGTATCCAAGTCAAGCATGCCTTGATTGATGAGGGCTTTGACACCTATGTCACTTCCCTTGATTTCATTAAGTCTATTAGATATTATGAATGTAATCTCAAGTCTACATGTAGCATATGAAAAGGATATGATAGAAGGTAAATGAATCCTCTAGGGTATGTGTGGCTTCCCATTACCATCCCACCTATCACTATTCATGTTATTGTGATGATCTTTAACTTTCCCCTTTCATATAAAATTTTGATTGGTAGACCAAGTACTCATTGTATGTGAGATGTCACATCTTCTACCTACCAATGCATTAAATTTCCTCATAATTGTGCCATTTATAGGATTCAAGGAGACACTGCCCCTTAAAATTTATAATAATTAGAAGTTTGTGGTGTCATCAAGATTATTTCTCTTGAGCCTTTACCTAGTGTTCCATTCCATGAGTCACAACATCTAAACTTTCATGTCAACTCCACCAAAGGTTACAATGGACATCTTAAACTCATTGATAATATTCCTCCCAACCTTTTAGACTCCAATTATGATGATCCTGATGAGATTAATCTAAAGATCAAAACTTGTGATCTCTCGTTTCATCTCATTTCTCAACTTTCTACCTCATTTTAGTCTCATTCTCATAAGCATCCTTGTGATGACATTCCTATAGTCTTAACCAAGACTAGGCACTCTATTCACCAAGATTCCTCTGATGATAAGGTCATCCTTACCTGTGTCATTAATCTTCATACTCTAGATTATGATGATGGTTATTCTTTAGACGATCCCTTTTTAGGTAGCTTTGTCCAATCTCATGATGCTAAGATTATTTGTTACCTCTCCTCTTTACTTGAGTCTTTTTGTTCATCTTATCATTCTCTTTCATTTATAGTTATTGATTCTTGAATTTTTAATCTTTATCATAAGGTAGAGATGGCACTAATACCTCCAATTTTTAAGGAACCACCTAAGTGAGTCCTCCTTAGACCTTCTGCAAACCCTGACCCTCCTTCAATAATGCCAATTATAGTAAATCTTGTTTCTTTTTCCATTATATTTGAACCTATTTTCACTCCTATTGTTGTTGGTCTTCTTCCTGCTTCTCATCCTAGTGCTCCTCCTATTGAGTCTAGCTCTACTCCTTCATCATCACCCTCCCTTGATGATGGTTTGCTTCTATTACTTAAGATGGATCCTTTACCCACCAAATGGGCTGATGATTCCTCTTCAACCTCTTTTGCTCTTATTTCACCTCCTTCTATGAGTGCTCTTAAAACCACTTACAAGAGTATCTATTGCTTCCATGGGACAGATAACCATTCTTCCACCCATTTTCATAAGTTACAATAATATCTTGATACCTTACATCCTTCTTTCTCATCATCAAATAAAACCATACACCCCCTGAAGGTACTTCCTTAATATTTTCCTAAGTATGGTGAGTTCTAGTATCTATAACACCTATGCGGCACCCATAACACTGATCATTATCACATCCTTAAACAACATCTCAAGGATCATCTTGTATCCATCCTTGGGCATTTTACCATTCCTCCCATAGGTCATTCCCATAATAAGGCTCCTCATTCTTTTCCTAAGGATCCACCTCTAGTGGTTTTGTTGCCTCTTGTGGTCCCTTTACCACCTTTGGTGCCTCCACCTATGATTATTTCACTTGTGGATCCTTCTCCACCTATGAGTCCTTCACCCATGGATCCTTCTCCACCAATGATTTCTTCTCCTCCCATAGATCTTATTTCCGCACATTCTCCTGACCAACCTTTGCCTAGATTTCTTCCTCAACATGATCCTATGAGAATTGCTAATTTTTTAGTTGAGGATATTAGAAAATAAGTATTTACCTAGTATTCACTAAATATTGATGAGACCTTAGTTATAGTGTGTATTCAACTTCAAAGAGACTTATTTGATGTATTGGATAATGTGTGTGGATAGATTTACTAGTATTTATGAGCACATGTATGGTGATTTCACCTTTTTATTTGGAGTGGACATGTGCTTCACTCATAACATATTTTTATCTATTTGATTATATCATTTGACACTGTGTCAAATTCTTTCCTATTTTATATCATGTTTCTCTTTCTTATTGTAATATAGTTATCTTATGTTATCATTTTGCATTTTGCATATGATTATATTTCCTTATCATTTCTATTTTTCCCTTATCATTGCTTTCTTTTCCTTAAGATGTTTTCTCAAAATATTCCCTTGTATCTTTATGATTGTTTGCACTCTTATCTTTATTTTTCATAGATAGTTGTCATGGTGACGTGATTATACTTACCCTCTTCCCTTTATTTACTATCTCCTCTTACCATGTGATCAATTCATAAATAATAATTTTCATTAATATTTATTTTCATTGGTCCTCCTTTGTATCTCTTTTTTCCCTTCTTCCTTTTCCCACAAACTAAGCATATACATAGTTGAGACTTGAGATCACATGTTAGTTCATTATCAAGCCTAAGTATATTTATAATTATTTATCTTAGGTTACTTAGCTTCCTTTAGCCTTATCCTAAAACTCAATAATGTGTATCACTATCTCTCTCATGATTGGTCATTCCAAATTCATATGGAGGAGGAAACCTAAAAATCTTTCAAAATAAATTTAAAAGCCAAATCATTTAAACAAAAGGAAATGATATCAAAAGGGAAAAATATTGAATATTCTTAAAAGTTAGATCACACTAAAAGACATGATTCAAAGTACATCTCCTTCTTCTAGTCAAAGATCAAACTCCATAGTTGGCCTCACAATAGAGCCAAGGTCCCTTGGGGTGTGATAGGCTAGTAGATTAGAAGAGGAAAATTTTTAAAAAAAAATCTTTTAGTGCTACCTAATTTCTCAGAGAAGTACCTAATCTTCATAGTAGACTAATGGCTCTATAAGGGGTCCTAAGGAGTGGGGAACACGTCATGGGAAGGTAGGTCTATTTTTAATGTCTTGTACCAAACTACCATCATGACTTGATATTAGTAGCACACCTATTTGCCTAAAAAGATTTATGTCTATAGCAAGCTAGTTTCCTTTGTAAATAGATGACCACTAGTCACTTAGTGTCTTCTCATGTCCTTTTTATTCCTCTTGCCTCCTAATGTCTTCTCATAAAATGCCTAAGTATTTCTTCTTACACTCTCTTTTTATTTCCTTTTCGTTCATATTTCCTCTTGAGAAATTTTTTTTGCTTACTGATCACTCCCCATGGGATATAATTTGTCAGTTTATTTATAAGACCATGGATGAGACCCATCATCCATCACAAATTATCATCTTTTCCACATATTACCCACATCCTTGATTTACCATTACCTATCCTTTTGCTTACTAATGTTGTTTTGGTACCCCTTGGGTTTTTATTTTACAAGTAGTGTAAGACCATAGATAAGACCCAACCCTCCTCACAAAATTTTCCAATAATTAATTCATCATCTAAAATTACATGTGTCAAATATGCGATAAAATTCAATTGATTATGAGGTTACGTGTCATTTACATGATTCCCATCTTTAATTAGTATGTATTATGTTTACTTCATTTTTTTTGCCTTTTATATTCTTATTTTATAATTACATGTAAGATTACAACCATTTCTTGAATTTATCATACTTACCAGCTTGAATTAGTATGATAAATTTAAGACCAAACTTTTTCAAAAAAACAATCTTTTATACTTCCCATCGTGATATAGTATAATTGATTGACTTAATTTTGACTTGTTTTTGTTACCATTTGTGCCTATACCTTCCATTTTATTACATTGTTTGTCATACTTCCCATTGTGATATTTGGTATGATTTTACTTGTTTTTATTTGGTGAAAAAATCTCTTACATTGGTTTAAAAACAAATCCCCTTTTACCATCTTGTTTACTAGTGTGTAATGTATTTTTTTATTGATTATATTTTTCTAAGTCCTTTTTGCCTGTTTATTTTTAACCATGCATGTGTACTCAATAATGTTAGAAAAGAAACCACACTTCATATATTTCTTATAGCATATATAACAAATCTAAATACATGTGCTAGAAATAAATATATCCAAAGCATCCATAAACATAACCATCATAAAGAAAATATACACAACCAACACCAATAAGCCAAAATATAACACAAACACACACACACACACACACACACACACACACACACACACACACACACACACACACACACACACACACACACACACACACACACACACACACACACACACACACACACACACACACACACACACACACACACACCATGAGTTTTATACAACATATATAACCATATACAAATCCCCATCACTAAGGTTGGGCTCTATTACGTCTATCTCATGGCCTAGCCATGCTACCTATTGAGGCCTCAGTCTAAATACTCTTAATAGTACACTATAATGAGGTAGTCTAAGATCTCAATCCCTCTACCTATCCCTATATGTGTGATATCTACATTATGCCTGAACCAACTCATCCTATGTCACTATATGTGCCTATGTTAGTTGAGTTTGCATCACTATATATGCCTATGTCATCTATGTCACTATTTATATGTGTATCTCTCTCATATACTAAGGCCTACTAGGCTTATCTCTCACTTACGCTCATATTTGTTAGTTGTTACATCCTCTCTCACTCTCTCTCTACACCCTATCTACCTCACTACCTGACTAGCTAATCTAAACTAGCCCACTTGAGCTGGGAAATACAGTACACTCATATTCTCTGGTGTCATGGAGTCATATGGTTGTAGAGTCTTATATAAGATGTCATGGAGTGATCCCCTCACTAGGGACCCCCATCTCTCCTCCTTATCCTTAATTACACCTAAAAAATCACACTAGATGGATATTAGATCAATTTTATATCTCATAATATCTATCTATAACTCTCTAATACCAAATAAAAACTTAATAAATAACTCAACCATCTTCATACCTATCTATGTCTCAACTCTTATGATATCATCGTCCTCATGAATGCCTAGCACAGTCTCCCCATCTACATAGCCTCCTAGTGCCTCTTCGGTAGTTCACCTCCTCATCTTAAACTTGGTTGTAATGGCTCATGTCCATCTTAGCCTCCACCTAAGTGGTCTCTATATAATCTCCTCTGGCTCATCTATGGGGTCATTTATGATGTCTATAATCTCTACTCTCTCCTGTCTCTGTTGACATTATGTCTTCAGTGGTTATTGTTTGTTTTTTTATGGGGATAGCAGTGGTACATTTGGTATCTCTTCCTCTTTTTCCTCCTCTTCTACCACTTGTCATACCTGACTAGTTGATGGTCATTCCCAACATAGCCTTAGTGTTGGCCTCACTATCATTGGTTTGAGTCCTCTCCTCCTTGTAGTTCCCTCATATATTTAACCCACTATTTAGGCATCAATATTAGTGTTATAGGATGAGGTAGGCCCATTTTTCTTATCCCCCATGCCACTAGATGTGGCTCTCTCCACCATAAATAGTGTTTGACTACCTCTCTCCTCTATAATGTTAGTGCAACTATATGCTAGCTTGCCTATGTAGCTATTATGTACCCATATAGATACCACACTATACTCATTTATCTCATTGAATATAGTGTTAGCACATGGGGCACAACCCACACTACTTGACACTCTCTCCATCTTTGCACTTGAGGTGACCCATCATTGATTGCATGGGGAAATCCATCTAGTTGATACATGTGAAATCTCTCATATATCCATGTTTTCAATGGTATGATCGGTCCCATAGTCTTATACCCTCTAACAAACATCTCAAATAGATCATGTAAGAGCTAGACCTAGATGATATAACCTAGATCATATAGTAATTCCTCCTCTATAATCATCTTGCTCAAGGCTACAATGAATAGTGGTACCTTATCATCTAACTTATGATAAAGCACCCATTGTGTCACAAGGCCTATCACCAACTTTTGGAGGTTCAAAATTTTTGATATATACACATCATCCATATTGACTCTCCATCTTCTAAATATCATTTTTGAGCCTATAACCAACATGGCCAAGGATCTCATTTTCTCTAAGCTATTTGGTATCCATGTGGTCACTAATGATCCTATTATGGGTATCCCAAGGATGACTTGGACATCCTCTAGTGTGATACCCACCTATATCACATCCCCATCCACCTCCCATCTAAAAGTGTTAGTCAATCATTCCCAACATTCTAGAAACATGACTAATAGGTTATCATTGAGGGAAATCTTGCACATATCAGTTATACCTCCTAGACCCATGGTTATCAATTTAAATAAATCTCTATCTGATAATCTATCCAAAAAATATAGCAACCAAGATACATCCATCAACCTCCAAAATCTTGGCCATATCTTCAACCAAGAAATGACAAAGGATGTATTAGTTCCTCCATGTCATATATAATCACAATACATTTTTTTTATACATCATTTTTACAAGTTTAATTAAAAACAATTCTAATTACTTTTATCTTACTCATTTTATACTATTTCTAGCTTACTTGGTCCCTCTTACCCTCCTTTGGTCATTTCAGGTCATTATATCCCTCTTTCAACTTTCATCATGTTTTTTCATGTTTATTTTAGTTCCTTTGTCAACCTATTTTGACCAAAATTTCCATATTTTTTTCATATTTGACTTCACATTATAAGTCATCCTTATTATCTTACCCTCCCTAGTACTGAGTTTTCATTCTAGCCCTTATGGACTAATGAATCACTTCATTCTAGATTTTTAGCCTAAAAATTACACTAGGTCGACCATATGGATTCTACCCTATTTTATCCTACTAGGTCATTTGAAGGGTTTAATAATAAAATGAGTGAAATGCACATTTTGTGAAAAATGTACTAGGTTGGCACACATAATGTACTAGGTTGACCAGGTTGACCTAGTACATTATGTGTGCTAACCTAGTACATTTTTCACAAAATGTGCATTTCACTCATTTTCCTCCTAAACCCTTCAAACCCATTTCATATCTCCCTATTTTATACCCTTAAAATATAATTTTATTCAATTTTGACATATATAAATTCTTTAAATCAAATTTTATAAAAAATTCACTTAATTCAATGCAAATTTTAAAAACTGATTTGAGATCTATAGTTGCATACCTATAGTGCACCTGCTACCACCTCTGGGTGTCCTCCTCATCTAGCATGTCATCGCCTCACTATCCTAACCTTGTTTTCTCTCAGATATCTCTTTCCTCTCTTTCACAATTCAAAATTCCAAATGAATTCTCATTTTCCCTATTTAAAAACACTTTTTAACAACTTAATTCTTTCATTTGTTTTCATGTAGATTCATTATTTTGCCTCTATCTTTATTTTTGCTCATTCATTTTGAAAATCATAAAATACATTAGAATTGTGATGACGTAGAGATTATTTTCCATTATCATATCTCTATCTTCAAAAAATTTGATTTTTGGTTATTATTGCACTAACTTCTATAGGTTTGCTTAGTGTACTATACATTGGACACCTTCACATTTCTTCCAGTCTAATTCTTTAGCTACAACACTAAGGTAAGTTAAATGCATGTGTTTCTCAATTTTTTCCTTTTATTTATCTTATTTTCTATTTCCTACACCATACTTAGCCTCAACATTGTGTGTTATCATGTTCTATTTTTGAAGCACCATCTCATGTTTCACTTACATGACACGTGATGAGATTTGACTGGGGCATATGTATACACATAATATTTTTAAAAATTTATCATTTACTGACACTTTGTATCTTGTAGGAACCCATCGAGTCTCAATCTCTTTGAGTGCATGCCTTAAGGGGTGCACCAGGAAAGGGGTGGGTAGACCATTAGTGCTTCATAAAATTATTGTTCCTTTTTCCACTTACCATCTACACACTAGCCTCCTAAAACCATTGAACCCAAGCTTATTCTTCTCAATTTTATCCATTCCTATCATTTTCTATGTCTTATCCCTCATTTTTTGTCTTATCACCCTTTTGACCTATCGATTGTGCTAGGTTGACCAGATTGATCTAATATAGTTTAGGAACTTTTTCTCTCTTTTGGTTTGTTGGCCTCTTGGTTGACCAAGTAAAAACCTAGTGAGTTAGACCCAAAAACATACTGGGTCAACTCAATTGACCTAGCACAACCAACATACCTAAATGATTTTTGTGTAAGATACTACTATATGTACAAGGTCATTTACCACCATTTTTAAGAGAGAAGAATTAACCAAAGAAGTGTGAATGAACATCTACCTATTGACCATTCTAATTGGGGAATAAAGCTTTATGGTTCAATACTTTCTTTGGAGCTCCGATCTCATATTTTTTATAAGTATTTTGGATGCTTGGATAGGTTATATAGACTAGATATGATTTGTCTTAGTTATCCTTACATACCATGACAATCTCTTGTGAAGCACCTTGGCCAAGGAGGAGATTGAGGCTCGATAGGTTCATCTCCAAAGGTAAGTATTCCTAACTTTATTCCTCCTTTGTAAGAGTAGATAAATATTGTATTTGTACTCTTCTCTTTCATGTATTAGGATTTTTTATACATTGATGTGAGTATATTTCTTCTATACATGTTTATTTTAGTTGTTTATTTGTTTTATTTCTAACCCCAACTTTATGCCACAAGCTTTGGTTCACACTAGATTAGATTTTATTTTCTTGTTATTAGATTAGTGAAATATTAAATCATATAACTCTTTTATGATTGTTTTATACTAAAATATTTGGAACCCTACCTCACATGGTGTGTTATGACAAGTGATCCCATAATTAGGTCTAGCAGATACTCACATTCATCATGTTCCCACTTAAAAATTATATGCCCCTAATCAGAAGTTTAGGTGTACTCTATCCCATCCAATCTAGGATTGATTTATGGATAGGAAGAATTTTTAATTACATATAGATGGAAGCAAATAAAATATGGTTAGAGAGAGAGAAAGAGATAGCTAATATGATAGAGGTAATGGCAAAGCTAGATAAAATATTAGAAATGTTGAGACCAAAATTTAGTGTATGCATAAAGAAGAAGGTGAGATGGCCTCTCAAAAAATTGATGGAGAAGAGAAGAAGACTAAGAGTACAAATGACTAGAAACTCATACTGTCCATCATGCATGTAAAAGGTTGTCTTAGGTATATCATCATCATGAAGCTAGATCTAGTGATATCCAAAGTGGAGATCTAACGTGGAAAAAAAATGAGCACCATGAAGCTCATCAAAAATCTTATCAATAACAAGGATTGGAAACTTATCCTTGATTATGAGGTGATTAATTGCATGAAAATAAATGCAAAGGTGCCATGACCCATATTTTTCTAGACAAGGAGAATTTGGGAAGAATATGGGCTGGTACTAGGATGAATAATGCCTTGTTTCATTAAGTCTTAAATGATCATCTCGATCTTGGTATTTTTCTAAAATGGTTATTGATAAGGCTTGATTTTGGGAGGAATACTCCTAGGAAAGAGATGAATATGGTGGTCCTCTAGCTGTGAAGGTGGCAATCCCACTAGTTTAGTAAAGACACATGGATACCTCTATAAAATGGTTTGTAGATCAGAAGGAGTAGTGGAGACTATTGATGGTTATATTTGAATAGAATGGAGCTAGGCAATGACATTGTGTGAATTTGTTTTTAAAATATTTTCCATGTGATGTGAACTTATGATGCTAAGAGATTCTAGTTATAAACCTTTTAATGTGTGTTTTTTCCCATTGTCTAAAAACTACATCCAAAGTTCAGCAAAAACAATAAGATGGGTCCAAGTGTGCATAACCATTAGGCTCCTAAAACATCACATCCACCTAAGGGTAAGGTAAACATGTTGGAGTTCAAGTTATACTCTCTAATAGAGATACACACATTGTGACAATTTATTTTGTAAGGTAATGTGCCCCCATTGGCAATCATGACTTAAAAGTTGGAGCAAGGATGGATAAAAGAATTGGCATATTTGGTGATCTGAGGGTCAATGAATTTATGAGTGCTACCTGAATCAATGAGTATTGTGAGAAGGATATTCTTTAAGTAACCCCTGACCCATATGGTTTATGGAGTAGTGACTCCTGGTAAGGCATGGAAAGAGATCTTTGGTTAGTCTTCCTTAGAAGTAGACTTCATAATCAGTTCAAACTATTCTAGATCATCTATTATATCTTAAACATCTTCCCAATCTTTAGTTTCAAGTGGAAACTCCACATCTAATAGGTAGAGACTTTTATCAACATGTCAATGTCCCCAAGTGAATATATCATCATAGTTATAACATAGTCCTTTTTCTCTATGGGTTTGCATCTCTACTTTAGTAAAATACTTGACAGGAGTGGTTCTAAGGGTTGGCACTAAATAAGATCATTGTGGAGCTATATTTTTTAATGGAGAAAAATTGGATTTGAATCACTATTGAGCTGTGATCTTGTCCTTGACCAACTTATCCAACCCTAAGGCTTCTATTATTATGTTAGGATAGAAAATTTTGACCTCAAATTGAATTGCATCCTTCAAGTCCACTGACAAAGCAACTCTTGAAGAATTCATTACACAATCCCTCTATGTGATTGGCTAATTTTTAAAATTCAATTTGATATTCTCTCATGATTCCTATTTGGTAAATTTTAGTGAGTGCTCTAGTGAAGAAATCAAAATTAGTAGGGCCAAACCATTAAAAATGAGGGTGAAAAAATCAATCCATATGGGTTCATCATGAGCCTTGGTATACCAACGATACCATTGAAGGGCTTCAAGTTCCAAGTGAAAGGATGCAAGCAGGACCTTATTGACATCAAAAGTATTATGCAAACTAAAATATTGTTTTGCTTGATAAATCCATCTAGATGGATCTACACCATTGAATCAAGGAAAATCAATCTTCAGCCCACTATAATTATTAGAAAAATAAAACCCAGTGTTTGAAGAAGACTCTAGATGTCATTTGTTTTTTATGGAGGTATGTTGAAGACTAAGGTTGAGAGTTTCTCCATCAAGATCTTTGATGTGGGTCTTGAGGGTGGAAATTTCATCTTCCATGTTTTTTGTTCCTATTTGGGTTACTACCATGACCCAAATAAAATATTTTTTTTACAATGGATAGGAAAACTAAAGTTAAGACATGTTTAGTAAGGAAAGTTTTGAATTTGGGAAAAAATGGAAAGGGTAAAGAGGATTTTAATAATTTTTTGCATATTGGGAGTATGATTGATAAAGGTGAGGGAAATTTTTAGGAGTGAAAATAGAAAAACTAGAAAAAATTTCAAAGAGGGACAAAGTATTAGAAAGAGATGATGAATATTGTGGAAAACTTTTGAGGCAAACGGATGAAAACAAAAGTTATGGCAAAACCCAAAAAAAGGGAAAATTGATATTTGTGGGAATTAGGAGTGGAATTGGGATATGGGACCTCAAAGAATAAAATGTATAGAATTGAATTTTAGGTAACTTGATAAAGTTTGAGGATTAATGGGGCTACAGATGGAGAGATATTACAAAAAAAAATCTGATTTCTCTTTTCTATTTTCTATCTAGAAATAAGTCCTCTAAGATTCTACTGATACTCTATGGATGGTTTGCAGATTCTAGTTTCTATCAAATATCTACCTGTACGTCCTCTGATAGTCTACAAATATTCTATTGATTGATTTTTTTGAGTCTACTAGAAATATTCTAAAACTAATAGAAATAGGCCCCATGTTTTAATGGTTGCCTAAGGGTTTTTAAAATATCACTCTAACCACCAATGTCATATAAGTGAGCACCACTCTCCCAAAAAAATTTGGCCATGGATTTACCTCTAAGCAATAGTTCTTGGTTTTCCTCATGGATGGCAACTACTCAATCAAGAAGGGGTTGTTGCCCATTCTGTTGGCATGTCCTCTCGATGGGCCAAATACTTTGGCATTCCTATGGTACTCATCACGATGAGTTTTAGGGATTTCACCCAAGCACTTCTCATAGTTATGTGGTCAAGTTTTTAACTTGATTTGAAATATATGACAAAAAATTACTTAATTGAGTTATGTAGCAGAATAGAGTTAATATTTTCTAAAAAATTATGGAAATGAAGTATGTATCATAATAGAGTTAAGACTTTTTGAAGAAGAAAAAAATTCCTTAGAAAGTGCTCTGATACCATATGAGAGGATCCTCCTACAATAATTCATAAAAATGCACAAAATAATAAGAATTACAAGCATGAATTAAATCTGACAAAACACTTGAAAAGATTGAATTAATCACAAGCCACTTTGAAGGGGCAACTTCCTTTGAGAAAGCTCAATACAATAATTTAATGGATGATTTCATTGGCTCAACACTTATATATGAATTCTATTCTAAGAAACTACTACTTCCCATTAATGTGGGATAAAACAAAATATTCACAGAATGACTTATAAAGCATATGAGTTCATAGTAACTACTATACTAACAAATTAAAGAGAAGAGATATTATAGGTTCATAACAAAGACAAGTGATGAAAATGAAACTAAGGCATCCTATAAAAATAAGTGAATTGGCATACAAGCCTCAAATGTTCTTGACTAATGAATTTTTGACATGTCTATATATAGGTGATAAGTTACATGAAGAGTGGAAGCATGAGCAACAACATGCTAATGTTGAGGAAATTGAGTGGATAGTAGAGTATGGGGACATAATCTTGTGTTACCCTAAAGAAGGTGATCCATTGGATTATGAGGAAGAAGTGGATGAATGTGTAGTAGTACCATGCCTCATGACAAGTGATAAGGAGGCAAGTTTTAGTCAAGTAATCATGGAGGAGACCAAAAACTAGAAGCTAATAGTTTTCATGTTGTGTTTGATGAGTATTTTAATTTGAACATTGCTAAGGATGCATTGTATGAGGATAATTTGAAACTAATTATCATGTTGATGGAAGGAAAAAAAGGTACAATAGTACCACATGAAGAGTTTGACACACATGAGATGGCCGTAGTAGAGAAAGAAGGAGAAACACATTATGAAGTGCTTATGTAGGTTGAGTTGTAGCAGGTAGAGGTGATTTATTTATCACAAATGGAAGATAAAGGTGAAGAGTATAAGTATATATTATAATAAGATAATATTTAGTAGCATATCATGGAGGAATTAGATGATTTGAGTCTCATAGGAGACCAAGAGAGCATCATGGCAGCTGAGATGGAATTGGATATAATCTTGAGCCAAGAGAAAGAAGAGTTTGCAACCAAGGAACAAGGAAAAATCCAAGAGAAAAAACAAGAGGTGATTTTGATTTACATTTTTGCTTCATGTGTAGGTAATTGGAGGTAAGAAAATGAATAGTAATTGCCATTGATTAACAAGAGGTAAAAAAGAGGAATAACAAGAGAAAGAACAATAAAGGAGGATCCATCATGATCAATCATCCAAAAGGTATATATGTTTCACATAGGTCTTAAGATCCAAGTGGAAATGATCTTGGAAGAAATATGTTGCAAATACCATCAAAGTCAAAATCTATTATAACTTTTGTGGGAAAGTTTTTTATTATTCTTCGGTAGTATGATGCAAGATCATCACTACCCCATTGTACATATGATTTATTTTTACATGTATTGAGTCCTATATAGTTATTATCATCATTTTAAGTTGTTAACGGTCATTTACAAACATTATTAAGTTGAAAAATTCAAATTTGACATGGTTTGACACTTTCCCACCAAATCCTTGATTTGAATTTTCAAATTCAATGAGAAGTTTAGAGATCTCCATTTTGTTTATCATGAGGTCTCAACATTGAATTTTTATGGTTAGGGTTTAATAAATTATCAAGGGTGTTTCAATACCCACATGACTTACATGATGAGTCATCTTGTTGAGTGGGCTTAAAGTTAGGTAGTTGCAAAGTACATAGGTAGTTAGGTCATTTTTGTAATAAAAAGAAGTTGGGAAGTATCTTTTGGAAGATTCATTCAAGTATGAGATAAAAAATGGGTTTTGATTCAAAATAAAGATGTAATATAACCCAAAATAATGAGAGACTGATAAAAATTTTATTTTGATAACTAAGTTGTAGTTCCTATATTATGCATCTGTAATGAATTATCTATGTAAACAAAGTTATGGAATAAAGTATAGTTTTCATATGTTGTTCTTACTTTCAATTATATAATATTTAAATCATTATGATAATTTAATTTGACAATTTCAATAGTGAAATGAAATGTGGTCAAGAATAGAATCAAAGATCATTCTCAGTCTTGATTGTTGGCTACATATACCCTATTTCTGAAGGAAAATAATGTTGATTGTATATTGTGTGATGTGAATATGGTTAGGATTCTTGAACACTTTTTTAGAGAGATGAACACAAGTATTTTTAATATTAACCCAGTACAAAGATATTCAAAGATACTCCACTTTTCAATGTAACTATTTACTCACTGTATTTTTATGTTGAGAAGGATGGTTGTATTTTTTTGTGAATGGAATAATCATGTAAATAGATACTTGGATACATAAAATCAAATATAAGGTACTCCTATTCTTATAATTTATATAATTTTACACTTTTTTGAGTTATTTTAATACTATAAATCATGTGACTTAATGTAGCCTTGTAATAGTGGTAACTTAACACATAGTAAGGTCAAGAAGTTAAGTTGTTTGGTGAATAGGGGAATCCAATAGTTTTAATAAGGTATTTAGAGTTTATTCAAGTAATAAAAAAAAATTACATGGGTTTTAAAAATTTATATCACCTTAGAATAATAATTTTATTCTTCTCGGATACACATAATCCTGAGTCTACATACAGTCAAACATAAGGTTTGATAGAAGTGTTAAACAGAGGTATGAAAAGGATTATTTGGTGATATAAATAGGTAATTAGTGTTCTTACAATGTGTGATATATATATATATATATATATATATATATATATATATATATATATATATATATATATATATATATATATTAGTAACTCTCTTTAGAAACCTAAATCCTCATGATGTTTCTTCTGAATGTATACTATATTGCAGTTTTACATAGTTAGATACAAATGAGTGAAGAAAGTGTGAACAAAATTGAAAAAGAATGGTTTAAATAATTTGAAAGGGTTTCTATAGAATAAAAAAACCTTAATTAATGTTCAAAATATCATAAAATTATTTAATAATATTAAAATCAAATTTTAAATCCTCTCAAGCCTCTCAGATAGCCTACAACCCTGTACTAGGGTTTTGTTATTCAAATTGGATTTTAATAAGATCGAACCATTAGAATAGTATAATTTTTTTGAAAAGAATTATTTTAATTTCCTTTAAATTATTTTTAGTGTTTAAAATTGGTCACATATAGTGGAGTACATTTTTGGAAGGTTTGAGTGTTAAACAGGGAACAAAAGACTTAATATGCCTAATTTGAAGCCTTAAAGAGTTTGTAAAAGTGGTTTAGATATAGAGTTGGTGTATAAACCCTGGTGAATAAATAGTATAACATAAATGGTATCTAAAAATTACATTATTTTCCCAAGGTACATTTTTATTTATCCATACAAAGTGATTTAGCCTAAAAAAAGGCTATTACAAGAACCATGTTCAAGCAAGTAAATAATAACAATCATAAAAGTATATTTATTAAATTTATGGGTTGAAAAGGTGGTATTTATATAATGTTATTGATATTATGAAACATTTTAGAGGATATTTTAGTCAAGAGTGAAACCAAGTGACAGATGAGTTCTAATCAAATAACAAGCATATCAAGAAAAGACAGGTGTGGGGTGTCAAAGAACTAGATCAATAAAACTATTTGATACATGTTCATATTTGGATTACTAATAAGGTGTGTGAATAGAGAGATTTTTTTTGATTCAAGAGTTATTATAACAAATTATTAAGTGAATATAAAGAGACAGAGATTGGATATAATGGTCAATGACATTGAAAACAAGTAAGGGATAGAACTAGGTGCATAGAGTAGAGGTAAAGGAGTAATTTTGTTTTATGTTTTAACTAACTATACATATTATATAATACATCTACATCACAAGCCAAGACAAATAAATATGGTCTTATATAAGTATTTCCAAGATGGAGAATGCATTAATCAAAAATTTTACTACCCACAAGCCAAATAATAACATCCTCTATTCCAACAAGTGAATATTAGTTTTGACAAGGGAGGTAATATAGTTTTATGTTTTTATCTCTTATTTTTAGTTTTTTTCATTGTGTTAAGCTCAACCTAGTACTTAGGTGAGAGTGTTTTAGTTTTAATTGCATTATTTTATTTTAATTCTCTTGAGATTCACTAATATGTAGCTAATGATATTTTAGCTCTTCAAACTCCTAAAATTACAAGCAACATCCTTTGATAGTGGATTCATTGGGGTCATCTCGACACTATGTGCCCACTAACCCATTTCCCCCAAGGTCACATTAAATATGAAAATTTAGGGTTTCTCCATTTCATTAGGAGTGATTTTCTATGACCTAGATCTAAATGCCCAAGAGTGAAGGCAAATCCAAACCCAAAAGCATCTAGGTGGTTGAATCTTGTTTCACCATATATTATATACAAGACACTATTTTCAAATTCACATAGTAGCATCAATGTAACCATCTAGGGATGCCATAACTATCCAAATAGCTAGAAGACTAAATCTAAAATCTAACACTTATTTTAGAACTATCTTCCCACCCACTTCTACCCTGTTCTAGATCCATAATTACATTAGCATCAGAACAAGATAAGTACTTCTCTTCTTTGTCATTTCTATATCTATCATAGTTTTACTTTCCATACGTAGACTATCTCAACATAATAAATTTAATATATGATTATATCTGAGTTTATCATTTAATTAGTTTTGTATAGATATGATTATCACCCTTGTTCCATTTCATTTATATATTCTTAACCCTAAGTTTAAAGTGAAAACATACCCACACATTTTCATTTTAGGGTTAAATAATATGAGCATTTATAAAAACTAGGAGGAGATCAAAGGGATACTTAGGTAAATCATGTTGAGCTCCTATAATGTTTATGGCTAACTTGATAAGCTAATCCATTTTAGGATAGATCTGGACCTAGTTATCCTTTTAGTGTGATCTAGGTTGCTTTCAATAGACAAATAAAAAATAATAGAATCTCAAATGAAGCAGATTCATGGTCTTCCTTCTTTTCCTAGAAATGTTAGTTTGAATGAGTCAAAAAGATAACCTTATGAATATTAAAACTAATGGTAAGCTTCCAAAGATTCAAGATTGAAAAGACCACAAGATTGGATATATGGTACTTGGCTTGCCCTCCTAGTGCCAATTTATATTGTTGGTGTGTTTAAAGAACATAATTATAGATAAATCATAAAGGAGAGGTAAGAGGATATACTAAATAAAATATTCTTTTAAGACCTAGATTCCTACTAATAACTACCTTTCATGTCATCCTTCTAGTTCCAATTTATGTTAGGCTAAAATTGTGACTCACTCAAACATAATTAAGAACTAACTGATTTAAGTGAACAAAACTAGTCAATAGCTTGTGGACAAAAGTCCCCTTATTTTTAGGATATATTGGTGATCCAAGGGATAATAAACTCCAAATGACATAACATGGGTAGGATCTGATTATTTCCACTAAATGTTTAAATTATTTATTCAAGATATTTAAGATCTCACTATTAGTTTCTCTATAAATGGGTAATTTATAATGTAGTAGGTAGATCATTTATCATGAAAAAAATGTAAAAAATAGGGAAAGAATAGGTCAAAAAATATATTAATCCCTTAATTGAGATAGGTATTCCAATACTCATAAATTAGATTTGTGTGGGTTGTAATTATAATCATTGAGCATCAAGTCTAGCTACTTGTACAAACTAGAATACCACAATGAGAGACTCAAAGGAAAATTATGTGAACATGAAATCTATAAATTTATTCAAAATAAATCCATTACACAAGCTTGTAGTTATTTACACACCATGATTAATTCAAGACTCATGATAACTATAATGAGCTCTCAAATCCAATTAAACTAGTTGATGCACAATCTAATTTTATGTCCACTTTCGCACCAACAACATTAAAAAACTTCCTTGCATAAATTACTTCTCAGATCAAGATCTTTGGAAAACCATCAAGATAAAACTATTAAGGGAAGATAAAACACTATCTCAATCTCAATAGAGTTTTGATACTCAAAATTGTCCATCTTTACAATATCAATCAATATATATATATATATATATATATATATATATATATATATATATATATATATATATATATATAATGCTAATCTACGATGGATATGATACACAATCATGAATTAAATGCTCTCAATACAAAAATTAAATGGAATAACTAATTATAGCTTAGCCTTTTGTGATAACACATCAAGAAATAATAAATATATCGTCATGAAACAATTTTAGATACAATTTTCAATATGAAAGTAGATTCAATCCCCAACACACTCCAATATCCAATGAATAATAAGCACTGTATGGTATTTAATTTCTTCTATTGACTAATTAACAATCCAATGGTAAGAAATCACCTCATCCTAGATTAATCTTAGTGATTGATCTATCATTCCATGCATTGGCTTTGTCCATTTCCAATTTATTATGTTTATCTCTAGGACAATGAAGCTTCTTTTATATGTGCCACATCTTATTAAATGTTGATGCCCATGCAATATTAGAACAATGGGTTGTTCCCATTATATAAATAGAACCCATATCTTCACCAATACTATAACCATTACCTTATCCATGCTCATTTTATCACATGATCAACTCATCATATCTTTGGCATAGGTTATTTTAACCTGACTCTTTATTCTGGATGATCCAAAATACTCAAGTATTTGTCTTATACTCCACCATTCTCCTCTACTTGTTATCTTTTGCTTTCAAGAAGACACAAAGGGTCATTTTAATATCACTTGGTATTTTTTCTAGTCATCAAATTTAGGTTCATTATTGGTTGAGGTGGATGTTAGAGTGTCTTATTTGCTACCACTTGTCATATTTTTCAACTCTCTATTGCTTCTCCTTCACTAGACTTCATGGCTTTACCCGTCGGGTCCCACTTTTTAGTTTGTGGGTACCTCCAAGATTTACCTCATTTTATTCCTCTATCCTTGTCATGGCCATAAGGCTTCTTCTTGGGTTCCCAATATTTTTATGCTTTGATAGGTCAATATTGCTAATGCTTCAAGATTTTGGGTTAATATTGTAAATATTTTGGGCTTATGAGATGGTGCCACATGGTGAAATCTTAGGGACTGAAGGGTATGGATATTTACATTCTTGGTCCACTCCCATGTCACTAATAAAACCCCCTAATGCCTATAATATTATAAGCTTTTGTTGGGCCAATTTATTGAGATTATGCCATGTCGTGTGATCTCAAGGCCCCAGGGCTTTAAAAGGACTTAGTCATTTTTGGAAAAGATTTAACTATAGAGTTATTTGGGTTAGAAATATTTTGATGCATGGATGAATATAAATGGATAAAAAAATTAAAAGATATGTGTGCACAAATACAAAGCAAAAGTAGACTTAGGAAACAATTAATAGGTTAGTCAAAACCCAAATATAAGTAAGTTAAAATGCAAATAATCCTTGATTTTAAATGAATAATTAGAAAAAATAAGCATCATTTTGAATGGAATAAAATTATTTAGTATCTAAATGAGTATTTTAAATCGATAATTTGATCATTTGAATAAAAAATTAGACTAAATATGTAAGTATATAGCTTAAATACAATTGATAAGTTTAATATTGAAACATAGTATAAATGTTTCCACACAAAACCTCTCGAATAAATGATAGATATAATGAACTAGTTCAAATTTTAAAGGTAAAGGTTTCTACCCAAGATAATGATCTTAAAAAATATACATGTTACTTAACATTTTTAATTTATTTAATAATATATCTTGATGATGCACCAATAAACTATAATGTGATAAACAGGTTGGGATCATGAGTTGGGGACTATAAATGGAACCAAATCTCTAAAATTTGAGTTTAATTCATAAGTGAAATCTTACCAATATGAAAGAACAAGAAAAATAAAATATCTATGCTAAAACAAGAGGGTCCCCATATAAAATCTTGAGTAATGGGGTGTGTTGGACCCAACAAAGTTATCATGAGACTTGTTTGTTTATAGATTTATCTTCAGCTAAAGTTGTCATAGATTGAGATGGAGAAGTTATCGAGTCTATCATGATGAATATCACATCCAAATATTTATGTATACATGCATATTTTCTAGATTGATCCCTCCCTCAGATTGGATAGTTCTTCATGGAATGCGACATATACCAATCTTTCAGAATATGAGTGGGATATTTTGAATTATTCCTAATTTGAGTAAGCCTCTAATTATAGCCCCATTTTAGAAGTTTATTTAATTTTAGATCAAGATGGTAAGGAAAAAAATTTTGAGAATAATGATGAATTATATGTTGTTTTTCAAACCTCTCTCCAACACTTTCAGCAAGCACATAATAGAATTGACAGTAGGCATGATAATCTAGTTGGCTCTAGGGAAGAGGGGAAAGATAGATTATCTTTGTGAGTTAATATTCTTCTTAATATTCATATTTTATTGTGTGGATTATAGTTATGGGGTATGGGGGTGATTCAAATAAATTTGAGAACATATTTGATGGAAATTTTAATAATCTCTTGTTCAAACTTCAAAACTACCTCGATCATGGAAGCATGAGTGATAGTGATATATTGTTGGAAAAAAATTAAGACTATATAATGAGTCACCCTATTTATCATGTAGAGGTTGATGATAATTTGGCTCTTGGAGATGGAAGTAATGGAAGTAATAGGGACTTGAGTTAAATGCAAATAGACCTGATTCATGTGCAAAGGGACTTGAGACACTTGCAAAGGGACCTATCAAAGTTGATCAAGATAATGATATGAATGTTGATACTAGTAAAACTAAAATTGGACCTATTGATGATAGTTAGGTGATTTAAGACCTATTTTTTGGCTCTATTTGGTGATTTGAGCCTGTGTTACTTCTTTTATTGTTTTTGGTTTTCTTTTTTTATGTTTTAAGTGTGTTTTAATGCTTGTATTTTGAAACTCTCAGTGAGCATGTGGTGGCCCTTGATAGTTTTTTCTTCATTTTTTTCATCCTTTGGACATATATACTTGTGTTAATGCTCTTGAAATATATGTGTGTGTATACACATGTGATATCCCCTTTCAGTAGGGAATATCTAAACACAAATAGCTCTGATACCACTGTGATGTCCCTTACTTAGGGGCTCATTTTGTCTCTACACAACTCTGATATATAGTAATAAAAAGATCTGATACCACTGTGATGTCCCCTTCAAATAGGAAATATAGAAACACAAACAGCTCTGAACAAAGATACAATCTTGTTGAATAAATTCAGATAACAATAAACCATAGTACATCTCTTATCTGCCAATCAAAGATCTTATTATTCGTCTAGAAGATTACAATAGTTATTCTCTATCATGCATATATAAAATATGAAAGTACAGTCTTAAAACCCTTATCTTTTCCAAATATGGGAATGAAACCTGAATTCTGGGCATCTCAGCCTACTGTGTCAAACACACAGTCACCGATGTCGGTCGATATACTGTCGACGTCAGTCACTGTCGGTCCTTCTCTACCGACATCGGTCTTCAGTCGGCCGATGTCGGTCATTGGTATGGCAGATGTCGGTCTCTATGGATCTCTTCCCACCGATGTCAGTCTCTGTGCGAATCTGTATGGACCTATACGGTCTTCGTATAGCCATCAATAAAGTATAACACACCCTGATAGCTGAACACCCTGATCTCAAGATATACGATTCTAATACAGAAGATCTCTATCTGTATAATTTATTGAATCAAAAACTAAATAAAGAAATACCTGAAATACTATGATAACTTTTGTGTGAAGTTATCTCTCAAATCTATAACCTCTGTGATAACTCCTGTATGAAGCTATCTCTTAATTTGGCAATAAATCAGTTGATATCTCATAGCCTCTAAATCGCACACAATGAAGATTTGACGTTCTCCACTGTAATGGAATCCTGGAACCCTTGGCTCAGTCTTCACAGAAGAATTCTTCAAAATCAATAATCAATAATCAATGCATAATCCATAATGGCCTCCATGAGAAACCCTTATACCCTCAAAAAGATGTGCTTGCCATAATTAGGGTTTCTTAAATTATAATTAGGGTTTCTAATTAAAAATAGGCTAAATAATTAATATTTGATTAAATCAATCAAATATTAATATCTCCCTCAATACATGTCAGATCCTCGAACCGTTCGAAGCTGGTGAACCAGGGAGTGATTCCGCACATGACCATACCAAAATAAAGACGCTCTGTTGCATGTCAAATATCCTTAAATAATAGGAGCTCAGGCTAAATGTGTCCAAAATACCTTGAATGAAAACCAACTGTAGGAATTCTACAAATTGAAGCCAAGCCAATCTCCATCAAGACCCTCTAACCATCCTATCAGCCTACGAGGGTCACATAATAGGCTAACCATGAACTCAGAACATGTCAACTGAAAAGGGGACATGACAACACACACACACACACAAGAGTAAGGAAATAAAATTACCCTATAACTTTGGAGATGGTGAAGTGCTTGCCCCTTTATTGGGACATTTGGAGAAGTGTTGGACTATGTAAAATTGGGAGTGATCATGTCTCAATTTGAAAACCATTGAATGTTTTTAAGTTGGAAAGATTGTATGTTCTAAATATCATTTTACTATATAGAGTACTCGATAAAATATTTGAAGGAGTGTAACCATGAATTATGGCCCACTACATATTAAAAAATTGAAACCATAGATGTTGAGTGCCACTAGACTCTAACATGGCCCACTTGTAACTAAGATGAATCACACTATTATAGTCAAATCTAGAATCTATCTATAAATTTAAAACTTTGAAACATGAAAATTGAGAATTTTAAAAGTTCAATAGTATAAACATGAACATGAATGAATGTCATTCCCTTTTTGTATGTACTATATTAAAATTCTATTTGAAATTGTAATTGAAACTTTGTACTTGAACACTTTGAGTTTTGTCACTTTTGAAACCTTTTGGAAATTTTTCAACTTTGTAACTTTTGAAAGTATTTGATACTTGTGATTTTAAATTATTGTAATGAGAGAACATGAATTCCACATGTCCCCATAATATTCAAATTTTGATTCATATATCCATTTGAAAAAATTATGTTGCCATAAATCTAAAAATATTCTCATGGGGCTTGAATGTTCCAAACAAGCCCATAGTGATTCCCCCTTTTAAAATGAGAGACATAGCCTAAAATTCACTTATCTCAAAATAAATCATGTGTGAAATACATATTGATATAGTATCAATTTGAATATTTTAAATTTATTGAATTATAATATTTGAATATAGTATTGAATTTTCATATAAAACATGTGTATACATCTAAATTTACTCACTTTATTTATCATTGTTAATATTAATATTAGTCAACACTAATTTCAATAAATTCATATAATCTCATTCATATCTTATAATATCACCCGTTCTATTCATTTATCTAACATCCCCTTTCATTTTTCTTCATCATGCTAACATTATTCCTACCCACATATCAATTAATTCACCTAATTCCCTATTATCCACTAACTAATCCAAATTTTCCATTATATTAGAATTTGAAATTCCAATCCCACCTACCCTAGCCTATTCATATGCTCTCCTACATTCCTAGTCCTTAATCACCCATATAATCACCTCATTTAACCACCTACTAATCTTACTTAGCCCATAATGGATTCTAGAATCCTCCAATTCTCTCCATTCTCTCTAGAAGCCTCTAAATCTAGAGTCTTCTAATTAATTTTAATTCATTTTTAATTATACTTCCATTACCTATTTAAACCCACCATCTCCCTCCATTCTAAATAATTAAGGAATGTGAAATAAATCCATGCTACACCAATCCACTAATTCTTTCATCAAGTTATCAATGGATCCATGTAATCCAAGTCTCTTGATCAAGCTAACATCATGTTGAAATTATGAGACTATTTTTAATAAATCTATAATCCATAATAATTTATTATTTTTTTAATTTTGATCTTGATTTAGAACACTTAGTTTTTAGGATCTAATATTGGTATGAATGTTTCATTTGTCTTTGCATTGTAATATTAATTAGATCTAGATTTCAATGGTAGATTGTAGATTTGGAAATTTTTGATATATTTTTCATAATCAAATCTCATTGCTCAAATTTATAATCTTATACCATGTGTTATAAATATGTCTCATTGAATCATAAAAATAATGTATGCATGATATACATCATGGTACTAGACTAAGAATATAGTTTATAAGTGATGCATGATATGAATCATGGCACCATAATAAAATAGATAGAATGAATGATATGAATTATGGCACCATAATTGTAATAAATGAACAATAAATCAATTAATTCCACAAAAATTCATGTAATTGACATATTATGTTACTCATAAGGCTCAAGAGGCCACATACGAGGGACATGAAAAATATGACATAGCATACAAGGCCAAGGGTTGCACGTAAATTCCATAATGATGCCATACAATTGGGGGGGAATTAACATAAAATACCAAGATCCATACACAGAATAATCAATAAAGAATCCTATCATGTAGTAATATAATAATTCAAATCAAAACATGTAATAAATGATAGTAGTGTACCTCAGCTAGATTTATGAATGTGAATGTTAGAAAGTAGTATATTTTGTAATACATTTGAAAAATATAAGTGATTTAATCAAAAATTTGTATTATATTTAGTCAAACATGGTAGAGATATTATGTATGGAAACAACTTGAAAAAGTGTTCATGGAGAACAAATAGATGCCCCCAACTTAGCAATTTTTTTAGGTAATAAGGGAAGCTTGACATAAAAAAATCATGTGAGAGTATGTCCTATAGCACACTAAAGTACCCCATGAAAATAATTTCATATTAAAATATGTAATATATTATCTATTTAACATATAAAAAATAACACATGAAAAGAAGTAAGCTAGCAACATTTGAGAATTATTTAGGTCCTGATTTTGAATTTTTGAAAATGTATTGAGTTTTAAAATTTTGAAATATATGAATGTTTTTCAATTTTTAAAAATATTTGGATGCTAATATATATTTTAAATAGATGTTATAATAACAAAATATTGTAAAATAGAGTAACTAGTTAGGATTCAAACAATCCTCAACAAGGTGCACAAACATAACATGATAAAATGGAAAGCAAGCAATGTTCCCCTAATGTAGATGTAACTTTGAGTCATAGAAATGTAGTGTAAATATGTAAAATATGTAGGAATGTAAATATTCCTTAATTGGTACTCATAGAGATAAGTGTTTTGGATTATTCAATTTGACTTGAAAATAAAGAGAGTAGGTACTCAAAGTGAAAATAAAACTTAGGGTTATAATAATGATTGGATAAGGGATATAATAATTATCAATTAAAATTAAAAAAAATAAGAAATTATCAAAAGCAATGTATAAAGGATATTTTCATAAGGTTGCGTGTTTGATTGGCATCGGGTTTACCATAATGATCAACCCTTTGAATTTAAGATGAATTAAAGTAATGGAATTAAATTATTAAAATATAAATGATGATATGTATTAATATAATATTAAAATATAGTTAACTATAGAAATTATAAACTTGATAAAAATAGTAAATTAGCCTAAGGATGTACAAACCTTTCAAAAGTAGAAATAAATATGACTATGTAAGCTCACTGTAACTACAAAATATATGAAAATGACATGTAGATCAAGTTATGCTAAAGAAAATAACTCTTAATTTGTTGGGACAAGTCTATGGGAGGTGGATAGGGGTACACTTCAGTAATGTTTGCCTACTACAATCATGTCCTGGTTAATTTTATTCTTGATTTATCAATCTAAGCTTGTGCACTAGTTTTTAAAGGTCAACTATTGAGTTTTATGTACCTATATGTTGCAAAAAATACATAAAAATATAAAACCCTAGTTTTACATATGCATTAGATGGTAATTAGATTTAAAAAGGGAATAAAAATGGGTTAGTAAGGATAGTTGAGCTAGCCTCATAAACCCCTTGTGACTGAGTGTTGCTTACATAGCCCAAATGGGCCTTAGGTTGATGTAGTTATCCCTCCTAAATTGATTATGTGATCTATGATTATGTAAATATAATTAATTTAACTAAATGATTGATTGAAATTCTTGATAATATATCCCATTAACCTACAATAAATAATATTCAAACTTGGCTATTGATTGTTATAAGGATGCAAAGTTGAAATAGGAAAAAATAATGATTTTTTGCTTAGTGTGTAGTTTTTTTTTTGTAGATATTCAAATGGGTACAATGAGTGAAATTGATGTACATTTATAGGAGAATCATTAGAATAATTTCACTAACCAACTTGAAAATATGTGTGGGAGATCCATTGTGTAATGTATAAATTTAAAAAAGTGACCATTGGGATGTAGGAGACAAGGTCGCACTAGGGAATAAGGTCATAGTAAAACCCTATCTGGCTAGTGTAGACCCATCCTAAAAGACCAATGATTATTGGTATAAATCTGAAAGGACTCTGTGAGTTGAATAGGGATGAATTTAATAGAAATAGGGATGTCTATATGATATTTTTAGTCTTTACAAGGCAATGAAGGATCTATTATCAATTATGAGCTAACAAAATGGTATATCTACCAAGGTTAAGGGTGCCAAGAATAAACATTATCAAACACTTATTGATTAATTTTATGTGTCAATAATACTAGATATGGATAATAATATTATCATTGAGGAATTTGTTTTTGATATTGATGGTGTGCATGGATTTGGTGTTGACACTGATAATGATGCATAAGATGATCATGTGGTGATGATGAAAACCACAAAAAACACCCCATGAAGAGGCATTGGGCCTTTCACACCAAACACATCCTTGTGTAGCCAACTATAACATAGTTTGAGTATTCAATGATAGTTCATGGAAATAATTTTGTTTGAGTCCCCATATTAGGATACATGATCCAAGTGGAAGATGATATCATAGATAATTTTTTAGCCTCCACAATATAATCCATCTAACAAGCCCCTAAAGATTTTTGACAGTGTTTAACTTTCAAATTATGAAACTTAGGCCTTAGAAAAGGAGCCATCTCCATAATCTCATCCATCAAAGGCATTGTGGCTTGATCATGACTCAGGAAAATGGAAGGATGAGACACTTGTTTGGGTACCACAAGAGGACTTTTTATCCACCTTTATCCATATTATTTGATCCCTTACTTCTAAGAATAAAGTTACATAAATCATTATTCCCACCAAGTCACCTACCATGGTATGGAAAGATAATTTAGATGGTGAACCTCCCCTAATGATGTAGCTTCTGATAATTTTTTATGAAGACTTGGCTATATTTTTTATTAGTTTGGTACAGATTATTTAACCCTATATTTATAAATGGATAAGATAGGGTTAATAATATAAAAATAGTTCAAGCACAAGAATGATAAACTAATCTATAGTAGTCCAATTAATTGTAGACTTATATAAATGAATATTCTAAATTATAATATTATATATACTAAAATATAATTTATATAGTAACCCAATCTTGTACACTTAGAAAATACATATCATGGTTGTACCATTCAATTATATACTTGACTATTACTAAAAGACTCACATTCACTATATCCTTGTGCCAAATTGATTATCTTTGAGTCCAAACATTTTAATTTTGTTGACCAATCCCTATATAATGTGTTAGAATATCTAAACTTGATTATTATCCTTAATTACTAGTTTTGGACATGTACCTATTTTTCAGCATCCTAGACATTTGTGTCCTAGATGAACACAAGTGTCCACTTTTCCTATAAAGTGTTAAGTGCCTAAAAGTCATCTAATTTTTGAAAATAAGTGTATCTTAAATGTTATCCTAAATGATTTAATGTTATATATTTATAAAATGGATTGATATATATACAAGTTCAACACTAATTCATTCCACACCTAGAGAACACCTAGAATTCACAAGAAAACATACCAAGAAGAACTCAATCAAGAATTCAAGTGATAAAACCTACCATATTCATCCTTATTTCTATATCAGTCACAAGAGAAATATTTCCATAGGTTTAAGGCATTCAAATAATAGTCCATGAGCCTAGTCATGACATGATGAGGTATGTGCATAAAAATGAATGAAAATAGAAATTTTAAGGATGTATGGCACTATTTGAGCATGTATGTGATGCATTGGAACACTCATGAGAGTTTTAGGGTGAACCTATAGGGGTAAGACCTTCAGACTAAGCCTACACGTAGACCTCTCTTAGACCCTACATGGCCTAATGAGGTATGAATATCATTTTTCAAGGTAAGTTTGTAGGGGAATCCAAGAACAAACACACTTGTTCTGATTCCACTTGTTAGGATCTTGCTCCTCAGAAAGAGCACAATATGATTACCAAATATAAGCAATTAAACATGTGGAAATATACCAGAAGCACAAGTAACTAGAATTCACCAATAGCATAGAATATGAGAGACAATACACTATCTTGTATTAACAATTGTACAAAAAAGAATACAATAAAGAGCCGCCACACTCTTCCACCTTATAGAGGCTCGCTACACCTAAAGTGTACAGTAATTCTTCTTCAAAACACTCTCCTACCAAAAATGGTCCCAACACACAACTCACACACAGAATTGGTGTTCACCTCTCCAACCAGTCAGTAATAACCCTGCCAGTACACCAAGCACTCTATAGTACTTCAAGTTGATCTCCCATGAACCTACAACCTGCAATTCAATAGACCATACTCACACATGTAGATCTCTTATGAGCTTGCAACAACCTGCAACTCAATGATCTTACAATGGAATGATCTTCCTTTCCTTCCTTATCAGCTCATACATTACAATACATGCCAATGGGTCTATAAATAGATCCCAAACTTAAATAATAACTTAGACTCTTAATTTGGAATGATTATCCACGCAGCTCAAGACTCTAACTAGTCTTTACATGCAAACACTTCATTCACTAAACTAACTATTCATGAAACGAATAGTTCTGGAACACACAGGTGATCGACATTGGTCCCTGCTTGCCTGGTACTACCGACGTCGATTGACTTCCTGCCATCACCAGTTGCCTTCTGCACTGATCATGACCGACGTCAATCATGCTGCCGATGCTAGTTCTTCTAGATCTTCAGCAACCACCTTTTCTTTGTTTGCAACAAGTTGAAGCTTTTAGCTCCACACCCTAACAATCTCCCACTTGGAGATAAATAGTTGCAACTATACTTGTACCTGTACTTTGTCTAGTTTTTTCCCTTGGCTCTATATTCCTCCTCAAAATCACTCTTGAAGACCAACCACCACAAATACCTGTAGTGCAAAACCTGTCATCCAAATCACCTGCCACATCCACATCTACAAACCATGTAGAAAATAACTTGACCCTGCATAGCATGTGCACCTGCTGCTGGTCCCTCTAAGAATCCACTGAACTACCCTCCAATGCTTCTTTCCCAGATTGGCTCCAAACTTGTGACAACTCCCACTGCTTGGGAAAACTCAGGTTTAGTACATACCATGCACCTAACCTCATTATGTGAATCAAGAACCTGTTCTGTGAACTGTCCAACCATCGGCATGCTAACCAGTCTCACACAATCATCCTGAAACAAAGTCAATATATGACCTTCCATGTCTCTAGAACACACTCATGTCAAAGAATCTTGCTGCTCCCAGATTCCTCATGACATACCTCTGAACTAGCTTTACCTTTAGTTCAACAATACCCTTTATATGTAACCTTGCAACAAGCACATCATACAGTAATAGGATAATGTAGCTAATATTATCCAACCTGGTAAAGAGAAACACAATGATCAAACCTCCATTGCACTGTAGCTTATACAAGACCATATACCCTAAT
Source organism: Torreya grandis (assembly GCA_037957365.1). Taxonomy (NCBI): domain Eukaryota; kingdom Viridiplantae; phylum Streptophyta; class Pinopsida; order Cupressales; family Taxaceae; genus Torreya; species Torreya grandis. The sequence goes on along the minus strand of JARHVA010003383.1, from coordinate 713,389 downwards.
CTTCTGTCTCACATATATATTTCCGCTCTTCTTCATCCTGAACATCCATTCGTCTCTCAGTGCTTTCTTCCAACTGGCAACTCCACCAAAAACTCTTGTTTGGTTCTCCTCTAAGGAATCACATCCTCATCCATGCCAAGCTCCCACTATTTCCTGGATCTACCTATTTTGCTTCTTTAACAACTTCCTAGTTCTATACCATAAGTGAGCAACAAGTAGTGTAAAGAAGGGAAATGATGAACTTGAGGCTTACATACCCTTTAAGTCCTCCATATGGGCACTTGAGACTCCTTGATAGCTTGCTGTCCACCCAAAATCTATCTCAGTAACTGATGCCGGTCATATTTCAGTCTGCACCCAATCGATGTCGGTTCCCTGTGACTACCCTCTTGTCGACGTTAGTTTCTTCTAACCGATGCCAGTAGTTATCTGCCCTGAGTCACCGATGTCAGGCTGCACGTAGCTGACGTCGGTCCCTGTCTAGACACCGACGCTGGTTTTCCTGTCGACATCAGTCTCTGTGTTTTTCTAGTGAGAACTGACTTTTTCCCATGAGCTCTTTTTGAATCAAACCCTTGTCCAAATCACCCTTGCTCTGCTTAAAATTCTTTTGCCCCTTGTGCTGAACTCTGTCCATCACCTTCTCCTTGAAAACCAAGGCTTTCCTGCTCTTGTCACTAACATCAGATTCCTCAAGAAACGTTACCTTCTTCTTCTGCATATAGAAATCACGATCCATGCCTTCCAAATCCATAAGCATACCCTTTGACTCAAGAACATGCATCTCTTTCTTATTCATGTGACCAAGCCTATTAAGCCACATCTTCGAATCTATAGCTGAAGTAGATAACCCAAAAAGAGAATCAATAATACAAGTAGATAAATAAATCATACCTAATTTCTTACCTCTAGCTACAACAAGTGCACCCTTGGTAACCTTCCAAGAGTCTGCTATGAGAGTTACTGTGCAACCCTCATCACCCAAACTTCTTACAGAAATCAAATTCTGCTCCAAAACTGGGACATGCATGACCTCCTTTAACACCCATGTGTTACCTGTCTACAATTTCACCTTCACTTTCCCTTTGCCAACCATCTGACAAGGCTTACCATCCCCTACACAAATTTCTCCAAAGTCTCCCTGGACATACTCATGAAAAAATTCCCTATGTGGAGATGCATGAAAAGAGGCACTAATCTAAAACCCAAGATTCTACTTTATCCAAAGAACATACCAGAGCATCCTGTGCAACATAATCCACAACATCTACTTCTTCTTCATGTCCTTCATGCTAATCTTCACCCGATCTGCAATCTCTCTTTAAGTGCCCTTGCTTTCCACATTTCCAGTAGGTTATTCTACCATACTTGGACTTGGATCTCTTGCCTATCTTCGACCTTGATCTCCCACACTCTATCTTCTCTCTTTGCCTTCCTCTGCCTTCAACACTCAAATCATTACATGATGATTCACTTGTGCTTTTCCTACGTATCTCTTCATTCAAGATCACACTCACAACATCATCCACTTTTAAGACTTTTAAAGCAGACACAGTATTAGAAACTGCCATTACCAAACCTTCCCAACTTTTAGGTAATGAACACAAGATTAAGAGAGCCTCAATTTCATCATCAAAAACAACATTGACTAAACTTAACTGGTTTACCAAACCATGGAAATCACTAAGATGGCTATGTACAGATCCACCATCCAACATTTGCAAATTAAATAAACGCTTCCTAAGAAATACCTTATTCGAAGCTGAGGGTTTTTCATATAAATTTGCCAAAGATTCCATCAACTCCACTATTGTCTTACACTGTGATAAGTTGGAAATCACAGACAATGCGAGACTCAATCTAATAGATCCCAGAGCCTTCTGATCAAGAACCTCCCATTCTTCATCCTTCATATCCTTGGGTTTGCAATCAACCCCACCCAATGGTAAGTACAAATCTTTCTGATACAGATAATCCTCAATCTGCATCCTCCATAATTGGTAGTTCTTGCCATTAAACTTCTCCATTCATAGCTTACTATCTTCTGCCATTGCTCTACTCCCACTCAAATAGAAACCCTATGAGTACCCTGTAATCAAAACACACTAACTAGATCTAATCCAATCTGTTAGTATCCCAACCAAAAGCTCTGATACCAGTTGTAGGGGAATCCAAGAAAAAACACACTTATTCTGATCCCACTTGTTAGGATCTTGCTCCTCAGAAAGAGCACAATATGATTACCAAATATAAGCAATTAAACATGCAGAAATATACCAGAAGCACAAGTAACTAGAATTCACCAATAGCACAGAATATGAGAGACAATACACTATCTTGTATTAACAATTGTACAGAAAAGAATACAATAAAGAGCTGCCACACTCTTCCACCTTACAGAGGCTCACTACACCTCAAGTGTATAGTAATTCTTCTTCAAAACACTCTCCTACCAAAAACGATCCCAACACACAACTCACACACAGAATTGGTGTTAAACTCTCCAACCAGTCAGTAATAACCCTACCAGTACACCAAGCACTCTATAGTACTTCAAGTTGATCTCCCATGAACCTACAACCTGCAATTAAATAGACCATACTCACACATGTAGATCTCTTATGAGCTTGCAACAACCTACAACTCAATGATCTTACAATGGAATGATCTTCCTTGCCTTCCTTATCAGCTCATACATTACAATACATGGAAATGGGTCTATAAATAGATCCCAGACTTAAACAATAACTTAGACTCTTAATTTGGAATGATTATCCATGCAGCTCAAGACTCTAATTGGTTTTTACATGCAAACACTTCATTCACTAAACTAACTGTTCGTGAAAAGAATAGTTCTAGAACACACAGGCGACTGACATCGGTCCCTGCTTGCTTGGTGTTGCCGACATCGACCAACTTCCTGCCTTTGTTGGTTGCCTTCTGCACTGATCATGACCGACGTCGGTCATGCTACCGACGCCGGTTTTTTTGGATCTTCAGCAACCACCTTTTCTTTGTCTATAACAAGTTGAAGCTTTTAGCTCCACACCCTAACAAATTTTGCATATGTGAGAATGTAAAAAGGTAAGATATGTATTTTTAATCATGTTCATAAAGTTTTAGGCCATGATTTGAAGGAAATTATAATAAACATTGTTGTAGGCCTTCTCAAGTTCACAAAATGAGGTCTCAAGACCTAAGAACAACTTTTATACATTTTTTGGCACATGTAACCTTTGAATGGGAACATAATATATTAAGGATATATGGGGAATGGTCTTATCTAAGATCTATAAGCATTATTTTTTGATTTAAAAAGTAGTCCTTTATGAACAATTGTTAACACCAAAACCTGTGTTAAACATCCCTAAAACCCTAATAAGGACCTGATGTGGAATATCTTGTTAAAAATTACTCAAAATGGTCTAAAATTCCTATAAAAACTATTTTATCATGTATTCAACTCTCCCAAGTACCTCTAGGTGGTGGTGGTTAGTCATATGAGAGATAAAATACATAATACAGGCTTATTTGTCAAGAATTTTCTTTAGCTCTCAAAATTTGCATTGGTTAAAGAAATAAAATGGATGGAATAAGAATATATACACTCATAATTCATTCCCATGATGGTTTATGGATAGCTTACACCCTTCAAATATTCTAAATCAATCTTCCAAGTTATCTAGTTGTAGATGGACCTAATGGTGTGAATAGTGCAAAACATAGGCAAAAATGATAAGATGGATTGAGGGTCTAAGCATGTCAGATTGATGAAAAAAAGTGCATGAAGATTTTATTTATGAATTTTAAGTTATGTTCATTCTTGAAATAAGTTTTTTATTTTAGTTAATATGGTGAAAAAATTTCTCACAATTTGACCTATCTGCTTCAGATAAGATAGTGTGATATTAGGTCAAGAAATTAGTCTACAAGACCAATATTTGCCATTAGACCATATAATATTTATATCTAAGGATGATTTAGTGATATTATAATACCATATACATGCATTAAGATTCATGTAAAGTGTCTACATAGGTGTTGGAGTTCTAAGTCATCATGATTGGTCTTTAAGGTAAATTGGTAATTTTGAGTAAGTTGCAGAGATGTTATTGATTTTTTATCTCCTAAGTGAAAGTATTCCAAGTAATTGGTGATGACCTTGATGTCATTAATAAGCTATCTACGTGTTTTTTATCATAATTTAATATCTTAAGGGTGTTTTATGTAAGAACCCTATCTAGTTCTGCCCTATTTTTTTAATTTTGGTTGTTTGAAATTTTGTCAAATAGTTGGCATGCAAGATTTGAATTTTTTTTTTGAGTTTATTTATGTGTTTTTTTCTGATTGGTTTTGATTGGTTTTAAATTCCCAATTGTATAATAATTTCATATAAATGGAGAGTTCAAATGCATATAAAGAAATAAGTTGTTAATATAGAATAAAGCCTTCATTTTCAATCAATAATCACCATGAATAATAGGTTTGATCTATTATTTTTTAGACTAAAATTACATAAAACAATATGTCATATACATTCAAAAATCTATGACAAACATACTAGGGTATATAGTAAATATGTGGCAGTTGTATGCCTACATAATACACAATTTTATAAGGTTGATATGATCTATGAACACCTTCAAAATGGACTAATATAAATTAGGGATAAAGCTCTTAATGCAAATGGCATTTTTGGCTGATGATGTTGATGTAGTATTGATGAAGCTAATAATAACCATTGAATGTAGCTATAAAAACTCAACAGATTGGTATGGCCTCTTTTAGTAATGATGATAAATGACCTAATACTAAAATGTGCCAAAATATGAGATGTCAAACCTCCTTAAACCCTAGCCAAAAAATATGATATAAGTTGATATAAACCTACAACCTCAAATCTAAGAATGTGCCAATTGAAAATGAATCAAACTCTACAAACCCTAGGCATCTCAACCTTCAAAATTTTAAATAAAAACATGAACCTATCCAAAATTCATGAAATCAATTTAAAATACTCCAAATGTTGTCCTCTATCTAGTTGCCCAACTTGGATAATTTAAAAAAATTCCTTGAATACAAATCTGCAATGAATCAATAGAAACCCTAGCTAGAATGAAGCCAAAAATCTTTCAAAATTCACCAAATTATCTCTATTATGAACTCCACATGAATTCACCTCAAAATATGGAATGGTATCATCTCTAAACCACTCAAAATCAAGGGATCCTCTCCTTACAACTAAAAATAATTTTCAGTCAAGAGAAAACTCTCCAATATAAATTTTCCAAAGAATTCAAGATGATACAAATGAACCCAAGAGCCTCTATTTATTGTTCCTTTTTTCCCCCTTTTGGTGGCTACATTGGTGGAGACTTATTTTATTAATTTACTTTTCCCCTTTTCCATTATAAAGACACTTTATAATTTCTTCTATTTTTAAAAGTGACTTTAATATTTTATTTTCAAAAAGTGACTTTATAATAGTTTATTATTTTATTTAAGCCACTTTTAATTAAATTAATTAAATATAAAGTAATCATTTTGATTTAATTTTTGTGGACAACTTTATAAATAATTAATTTTATTTATTTATTCTTGGTCAAAATTTGGGGACATTACAATCCTCCCTTCCCAGAGATTGCTTGCCCTCAAGCAATCAGCACCTACATGCCAAAGTTGATTACCAAGATCTCGTATCAATCTCTAAAATATTGATTTACCCATCTATTGTGCTACTCTGATAAAATTGATAATGCACCACAAATCATGAAGCAACACAATGGAATCCATGTAAAACAATGCACCCAACAAACCAATACCCAGATCCCAAACCAAAATATAAAACTTGTTGTATGAGATGTAGTAATATAATATCAAAGAATCGTCATCAACCATCTAACCATTCATGTAGACCAACCAAAGGATGTGATAAACAACTCTCACATGTTCAAAAATCAAAATACTAGGCCACCACATACTATTATTATATCTCAAACCAATAACAAATAAGATGGCAATGATGTCATCATACCAAAGCAAAAGTAGAAGACTCATCTTGTAAGGATTACCCAATAAGTAATCATGTTCCCACACACTCTAGTGCATACCAATAAACTAATGTAGACCCAAAAAATTATGAAAATGTAATGAATAGCCATATAGGATAGTTACTTATCACTAAATAACCCATGTCATTTGGCTCAAATGCCAACCAATAAGCAGTTATACAGTCATAAGAATTAGGTGTCAATATCAAAATTTCAAAGTAGATGTCATCACCAACACCCAAAAGTAATTCATGAGTGGCTAGTCCACTAAGAGTAACACACATAAGGTCACTATGCTCATCCATAATGTTGTCCACATCAACTACAAACTTAGAATTAGAGAAGTCTTGCTTCTCATCATATATAGAGTGGAGTATGTTATGGATTTCTTTGGATTGATTTATTGTTGTTTTAAAGTAAATAAATTCAGTCCTCTTGGAAGAATCATCATAAAAATAGCCATGCTTAACCAATGAATCATGTAAACTATCATTTTAAAATTCATTATTACCAATTACTCTATGAATAGGGATTACAAGTTCATGTAAATGAAAGAGTATAACATTGTTGTCCCTAACCAAAGATTTAGGACTAATTGTACATTTTCTTTCATTAGCTTAGAAATATTCAATGTAAGAGCACAATTGCATACACTTGAAATCCTAAACTTGTAACATATTGAGTTTTGAAACTATGATGTCCTTATACTCAATCAAAGTATCAATGGCATAATGGTGTGGCATCAACATACAATTTGTTTCATGTTCTTTTCCAAATGTTGTTATAAAATCAGATGGTTGGTGAATAAAATTTCCCATCATTACCTCATGCTTGACTATCCTTTCATGAATGTCTACCATGTTAAACTTCTTGTCACCACCATCTATCTTGGATTCATGCTCATGTGATGTCAAAATATTGTTATCCCATCTTATAATCCATACCATATGATATGTTTTCCATTACTAGCAAAATCCAAGGTGTAGTATGTAAAACAAACCAAACATTATCAAAATGCAAAATCTTCTTAGTGAGAAATCTCTTAGTCTCCTTAATTAGTTCTCTAAGATAAAATGCTTCATATGTTCTTAACAATTATCCTTCCACAAAATTAGGATACAAAGCTTATGGTTGATCCATCAAGTGTGTATCTAATATCATTATTGTTTTGAGCCTTCAAGGAGCTCTCTATTAGAGGAAAGTCGTAAACTTCATGAAGCAAACTAGATACCCAAAAGGAATTTTTTGATTCATACATTTTCTCTTGTTCACATACATCAACATATTATTCTTGTGTGCTTACCTCTAGAAACTCTTCCTTTGCATGCTCAAATTATATACATTCTTCCCTTGGAAGAAATAATGATCTAATGTATGATTCTCTATGTTTCCTTATATTATCTATCTGATTGCATCATTCTTTGACTTGTTGAAGGTGTTATTTTGCATATGTAGCCACTAACTTATCCTTCTTGGCTATTTGTAGCCAACTGTCATACAAGACTTGAGTCTTGTTCACATATTCCAAGGTCTAATATATAAAATTATAATGTTTATGTCATAAATTCATAATACATAACTCATGTTTAAAACCCAAACCTTGAATACCAATATTAGAAGACTCTACAATACCATCATCCACATGTGTAATGGATGCTACCTCATGATTAGGACTACTATTGCAAAAATTAGAATAGGTGTCATACCTTGGTGTCATATTTTCAACATCTCTAATGGGTTAATCAATGATTGTAATCTTTTCCACTTCATGATCAACATGTTGACTCAATGGTGTGCCATGTGTCTCCTCTTGATCCAATTTTATTTCTTCTTTAGGACTCCCACATGATGACTGATTTATGCATTGATTGTGATAACTTGTAGGCTTCAAAATACAAACAAGTGATTCCTCTTCCTTTCTTGGTTCTTATATATTCAATACTTCACTTTTCCCAATGCTTTTTATTTTTTCTTGTTGCTAATATGAACTTAAAAACATCAAGTTATCTTCATCCTCATCTGGTATACCAAAAAATTATGTGTATGAAAACATGTCTTGTATCTCTTGAGGAATATAGTGATACTTATCATAGCTGGTCATAATTGTTCTATTAAATGGAGATGAATCACTAGTGTACCTAATTTTCCTTGAAAGTGAATATTTAACATGCTGTAATTTTTGAATCACCCTTTGTTGTGAATGGTGAAATTCCCTCAACATTTATTCCATGCTAGGTAACTTCCCCATAGTTCCCATCTCATTGTCCACAACCACAACTCAAACTAAACTAAAGTACAAACAAACAATATTTACCCAATAGGCTAGCAAGATCATGGCTTTGATACCACTGTAAGAAACATGTCTAGTTCTACCCTAATTTTTCAATTTTAGTTGTTTGACATTTTGTCAAATAGTTGGCATACAAGATCTGAATTTGTTGTATGAGTTTGTTTATGTGTTTTTATTTATTAGTTTTTATTGGTTTTCAATGCCCAATTGTAGAAGAATTGGATATAAATGGATAGTACAAATGCATATAAAGAAATAACTTGCCAATATAAAATAAAGCCTTGACTTTAGTCACTAATCACTATGAAAAATAGATCCGATCTATTATTTTTAGACTAAAATTACATAAACAATATGTCATATACATTCACAAATCTATGAGAAACATATCAGGGCATATAGTGAAGATGTAACAGTTGTATGCTTGCATAATACACAATTTTATAAGGTTGATATGAGCTATGAACACGTTCAAAATGGACTAATATAAATCAAGTCTAAAACTCTTAATGGAAATGGATACAACACATGTGTTTGGTTGATGATGTTGATGTAGTATTGATGAAGCTAATAATAACCCTTGAATGCAGCTCTAAAAACTCCACAAATTGGTATGACATCTTCTTAAGAATGATGATAAATTAACTAATACTAAAATGTGCCAATATGAGATGACATACCTCCTTAGACCCTAGATAAATAATATGATATAAGCTGATATAGACCTGCAACCTCAAATCTAAGAATCTGCCAATTAAAAATGAATAAAACTCTACAAACCCTAGTCATCCCAACCTTCAAAAAATCATATAAATTCATGCACTTGTCCAAAATTCATGAAATCACTTCAAAACACTCCAAATATTTTCCTCTATCTATTCACTTAGCTTGGATAATTTACAAAATTCCTTGAAGACAAATCTGTAATGAAGTCAATAGAAACCCTAGTTGGGAACGAAGCCAAAACTCTTTCAAAATTCACCAAATTAGCTCTATGATGAACTCCACATGAATTTACCTCACAATGTGGAATGGGATCATCTCCAAACCACTCAAAATTAAGGGATCATATCCTTGATGCAATTAAAAATAATTTTTAGTTAAGAAAAAACTCTCCAAAATCAATTTGCCAAAGAATTCAAGATGATACAAATGAACCCAAGCATTTTTCCCCATTTTTGGTGGCTGCATTGGTGGAGATTTATTTTGTTAATTTACTTTTCCCTTTTTCCTTTATAAAGTCACTTTATAATTTTATTCTATAGTTTAAAGTGACTTTATAATAGTTTATTATTTTATTTAAGTCACTTTTAATTAAATTAATTAAAAATAAAGTAATCCTTTTGATTTAATTTGTGTAAAACTTTATTTATAATTAATTTTATTTATTTATTCTGGGTTAAAAACCAGGGACATTACATTTTAAGCCTCAATTTACAAGATAGACTTTTGAGGTACACAGGCCTAATAGGATAATTTGTCCTAAAAGAGGTTTCATGGTATGAACGAAATACACATCTATAATAAATCACGGAGGAGGTTATTATAGTTCATTTTCTAAGTAATTAAATGGTTTCTAGTTATTATAAAAGGCCATTTGGGCTAAAGATAATCAAGCTTTGGTGTTAAGAATATAGACCTAATACAATTACGTCTCCATGAGGCCAAATTGAGTTGTTATTGATGAAAAAGGGTCCAAAAATAATTTGATTCATGTTGATTAGATTTTTTAATACCTATTATATGGTTGATCTAAGAGGTTGAAGGTGTGTGTCTGATCAAGTGGTGTGTGACCATGAGGAACGTATATATACAAGGTAGTTTTAGGATTTTTAAATGTAAGCAATAGAAGTGAATAAAATATTTCTTTGAGAGTAGAAGGAGGTCTTGAAATGAGACCATAACAATAGATAAAAGTGTGATGAGGTGGATGAGTTGGTTCCAAGTCACTTAGGGAGTTGGTGCTTCCTTGTAATTAGGTGCTTGCTAAAGCCTAGTCAAGTGGGTGCTTGACTTCATTGGGGTTGGCGATCCAAGTTGAGTTGTTGATCAATAGAATTTGATATTTTGTATTATAATATAGTATTCCATTTTCAACGATTATAGTTGTTTTTATTCCCCTTGAGGGTTTCCCATTCATATATATTTTATATGTGTTATGGTCTTGTTTCATGTTCATGTGATTGGATATTTATGCATTTCTATATCATTATATTGATTTTATGGTTTAAATAATGTTAATGTACATCTAAATGAAAATTTTAAACGCCAATTCACCCCCCTGATAATGATTATGCTTCCAATAAAAAGTAGGTCACTGTATTTCTTTTCTTGTCACTCATTGCATCCTGGTGCACACATAATCAAACACAAGGATAACTACATAAGTTTGAGTCCATATTCAAAGTATTTTCTATATAAGTAGTTTTCATTGATAGAGGGTTCCTTGGGGAAGCTCAACACTATGAGCCTACTAACTCATTTTTTCCACAATCACTCCAAGGGTGAATATCTAGGGTTTGACCATTTGATAAAGAGTGACAACCTATGTGCATGATCTGAAGACATTAAATGAAAGGTGATAAAAACCTAAAAAACTTTATTTGGTCACATCTAGATCTATCCAATATTTTTTACAAGATATTTATGATAAGGTTAGACATCTACGTTGATGTAACTATCCAAATTTGATGTAAGTGTCCAAGGCCACAAAAAGAATATTTTTAAAATTTGACAACTATTCTAAGATCATCTTGAATTCCACTTCTAACCTATTCTAGATTAAACATGCATGCACATAGTAAACCAGCTACGTATAATTTTTTTCTAATTCATTACAATATTTTTAAATATTTGTACTTTAATATTTGTAGCAATCTTAGTTGTAAAAATTTAGAATATTATTTATCTGAGTTTTCTGTTAATTTTTTTAATCTTTAGGTTAGTTCACCACCTTTGTGTAAAAGGTAATGTAATTTAATACCCTTTAACCCTAGATAACCTTATTTATCTAAATTTAAGGTTAATAATTTAGTGAATTTGATATGAATCTAAATTTTGATCCTTCTTTTGAAAATCTAGATTGATCTAGGATTTCCAAACTCCTAGGGTTTTAGCTTTTTATGATTGATTTTAAGATATATAAAACTTTACCCTATGGTTTTAAACTTGTCTAGTTATAAGGGTTTTATGTGCATATGTTTGCAATTTTCTTCTTCTTTGATTGGCATATTTTAGCTCCTAAACAACTCAATTTTAAAATTATTCAAATGTTATTCCTACTTAGGTTGGTATACTCAAAAACCTATTTTTATTCACCCAAATTTTGTACGGATCTTTATATATTCACAATTTACTACTTTTAGTAACTATTGACATATAAGGTGAATGATGTACCTATTTTCTAATTAATTTTTAGGTTTCATCAAAATTCATATTTTATTCAAAATTTTCTCTCTTATCTCTATAACATATTCTTGATTTATAGACATTGTTGATCCTTTATTAGAAATATTTTAGGGTTTATGTAGTCATATAAAAGGCAAAAATTGGTAACTTGAGAATGGATAATGACACCCAACCCTTAAGTCCCTCTTTCTTGATCTCATGACACTCTTAGGCTTACTTTCACTAATTCTTAATCATCTGTGGCCCTTTAGAATTGACCCTAGTTAAGCCAGGACCTTCTTTTCATGACCAATCCATCCCCTTAAGTCTTGTAAGATCAAGATGGACTATAATGTTGGTGCCACTCCTATCCACTTTTGATTATGTTTTCCAAGCCTATTTTTGGCCCCAATGATCAATTTATTTTGGTTCATTATCCTTTTTCTTGTTGGTGTAATGCGAGTACATTCAACCCATGACCAATAGATCCCTATAAAATCCCATTCAAAGATCATTTAGAAAGGGTTGGAAAATACCACTAAGCAAGCAAGACTATTCAATCAATCTTATCTATTATTTGTGTATAGCCAACCTATACAATTTCAATTAAATTTTAACCCTTACACTAATCCCTAGCCATCTTAAGCACATCCAATCTAGTATTTTTCATATTCATACACTCAATCACATAAAGCACATCAATTGGGAGAACTACATATGGCTCGATCCCTCTTCAAAGTATTGGTATGTAGGAAGTGTTCCCACACAAGGGGTATGGATCCACATCTAGTGAATCTTATACACACTAACCCCCCTCTTATTCAAAATCATCTAAAGCACATTGGACTATAGGGTTTGAAGACTAAATCACATCTACAATGAGCTTTTCAAACTTTCAATCTTTGATATTTCATAGGAACGGTCACATAGACCTACCAAATGAAACCTAAAAATATCATATCCTCAAGACAATAGTGGTAGAGGTGGAATATAGCACCAATGCCACTAGTATCTAATTTTGATGCTCCTATCCAATCATAAAACAAAGTTTAGATCTTAATTTGTGATAATCTCCCAACCCTCCATAGTGAATATCAAACTCTATCTCAGTCAGATCATCATAGTTTAAGCTAGGTCTTATTTTCTCCCTTTTATTACAATTTTTAGAAAATATTTAATTACAAATAAAGTTTATAAATCAGTAGCTTATTTATTACATATTTATTTATTGATTTTACTACTTAGACTATTTAATAAATTTAGGAATAAAACCCCAATATTACCAAAAAGGTTAAATCATTTGGTGAACTCGACTTACTTCATTTATGCACAAAAATCCTATAAACCCTAGGGTGGTAAAATTCCTACTATTTTTTTCCTATAAATTTTTGATTTTTTACTTGAATATTTAAATCATAAATTCATTTTAAATTTTAAAAAGTAGTAGTAAATTTTAAAATAATTTTCTTTCAAATGCTAGTTGCCCAAACTAGGTCCCAATATTTTTCCAACACTTTTCTAAATTTTTAATAGCATATTAAAATTAGAAATTGAGTTCAAATTTAAAACTTCAATAGTAATTCCAAACAATTTACTTTTCTCAAAACCCTAGTTGCATATACTAGCTCCTATTCCACCAAGCATTTTCCAATAATTTCCTAAATTTTAAGTTGCATATTTAAATCAAAAATCCAATTTCATTTTAAAATTTTCATTGTATTTTGTAAAAATATCATTATCAAAACCTTAGTTGCATGTACTAGCTCCTGTTTTGCTTCTTGAGATATCACCTTACATGTTTTTGAGTTTTGTCTCCTTTTTATGCATATTTCATTTTATTATTTTGATTATATATGTTTAATCATTTCTACTATTATACAAATTGTTTTCCTTATGCCCCATAAGCTCATTGCATCTCTTCCTTTGAGATGAAGTGTAAGACTTAGTGGAAACCCTCCTAAATTTACATAGATTATTTCAACCTGATCATATATTATGGATAAAAAACTAGAATACGTCCCTATTATAGATTATACACATTTATATTACACTAATTTCAATGAAGATAACTTTGATAATGAGCATTATGAAAATAAAAATGATAATGTACACACTGATACTCATGCTCCACCACATTGGACTACTAATCCACTTCCACCTATTATTGAATGTGAAGTTATCCTCAATAAATATTTGGCTCTATAATGTTTTAGAGAAAGACTCAGGGAACAACCCTGAGATCATACTCTTATCTTGCAATCTATCATGAAAATTAAAAAGGCTAAGCAAGTTGAGTCTTTCATTCCCACAAAGCAACCAATTAAAAATGACACTATAGGGGCAAATGTGTCTCAACAACCCCTATAATAGCCCAACCTTCTTCTATGCCACCAGCCATAGCTAGTACATCTTTCTCTCCTAATGTGGTAGCCCTTATGCAAGAGACAAGATCTCTTCAATCCAAGGTGCCACATCTTGAGCAAGATACCTCTAGACCTACACAATCTTTGGATTCTTTTGTTTTATTTCATACATCATTGGCACATCATATTTCTTCTACACCCTTGCCACAAGGTTTTTTTCAATCCAAAATTACTCTTTATGATGGCAAGGGTGATTTAGAGACACATTTGAGAGGTTTTCACGTAGTATGCTTGGACTATGTGATGAGGCCACCAATTGCTTACTTTTATAGCCTCATTCATGCTTAATCTATGTATTTTTCTATGTAAATCACATAATTATCCATCACTAATGTAAATAAATGAATGAAGTTATGATTTTGTATGTTCATTGATGTGTGTGTGTGTGTGTGTGTGTGTGTGTGTGTGTGTGTGTGTGTGTGTGTGTGTGTGTGTGTGTGTGTGTGTGTGTGTGTGTGTGTTTTATTATGAATTATTGAAGTTTTTCTTTGATTGAATTATATTGGTGTGACTTTATCTAACAAACATTTGATGGGTCTTGAAAGGTTGTAGGATCTTTTCTAAGCCATAACTACTGCAAGATGATTATAGTAATTGTAGGCCTCACCTACAAGTTACTCATAGCCACTACAGAGTGCCCACATCAACTATAAACTTCACCTATAGGTTACCTATAGCCACTGTAGAATACCCATAGCAATTTTAGGATTCACCTATAGGTTGCCTACAACCACTGTAGAATACCTACAGTAACTGTAAGCTTCATCTATAGGTATCCTATAGTCACTACAGAGTGCCTACAACAACTAAAGGTTTCACCTATAGGTTGCCTATAGCTATTATAGAGTGTCTGCAACCACTATGCAAAATAAATTCATTATTGAGGAGATCTTGTAGACATATCCAGTTCTCTTGGGGAACCAAATGGATATTGAGAAGAATCGCAGTTGTATGGATTCCCTACATGTAAAGAGACATTGGATGTGTACTAAATATGGGAAAGACAAGGATAATGAGAAAATATAAAAGGAAATAAAATAGAAAAATAGTATGCCTTATCTCTAACCCAGTCAAATCTAAAAAGTAACTTTAGTTACTAACCACTTGAAGGTTGACTAGGGAAGTTTCTAAGTATTTGTATTTTTTTTTTAGTTTGGTGTTTTTGGTTAAGAGTTAATAAAATACCTTCTATATTTAAAGGCAGAACCTATATCAGACTGTGAGTTAGATAATTTTGAGAAGGTAATAGAAAAAGTTTTTGAACTATAGCAGAGTAATGAGAATGTTGAATTTGTAAGAAGCTTGTGAATTCTCTCAGAGAGGGAATGGAGCTTAGTTCTGAATGAGGAAGGGCCCCCTCATAATGAGTTGTTATGAATATCTTGACCCTCTTTAATTATTAGTGTGTTGTGTAAATTGATTTTACTATTAATTTTAATTATATAAGTGTGATGCATGTATGGTATATAAGTGTGTAATAGTTATACAATTCTATCATAGTAGTTTCATAATATATCTATCTTGTAAATTTAGCATAAATTCATTATACTACAACTAAAAAATCAAGTTAATTTCTAAATCAATAATGCATATATAGTGATGACACTCTTAAAAATATTATGCACTCTAGGTTGATAATTAATGTTTAATCAGACTAGTGAATCTGGTAATCACTGGGTAATTAGTTTGTACAACATTTTGGTGTAGTTTCCAAGGAGGGTGTCAATTATTGTTTCTAAAATCAATCATTAATTTTTTTTATTAATGTACTATTCTACCTAGCTAAGTGAGTCAAGTGAGGATACTATGGTGTCTTATGTTAGATGTCTAAATTCCTAGACATATAGTTTCAGTCAAACAAGTTGATTGAGGGCACTATGGTGTCTTATAATAGATGTCTAAGTTTCTAAAAGTAAACAGTGCATAAGTTACTTAAGTCATGTTCTAGAATTTATTTCTTGCAAAAGTGATTTATTTTCAGCAAAGTGTGCTTTTAATTTTCTTACTTTCTATAATAAATTTTCTTTCTTTCATTTCCTCCTTTCTAGAATAAATTTTTCAGCTTTAGTTTCCTGCTTTCTAGAATGATTTTTCCTACTTTTAGTAGATAATATTTACTACTTTCTATAAGTAGAATTTCAATTCTTGTTGTTTTGATTTCATCACTCTTTTATTTCTACATTATTTTAAAAATAATTATCTGAAACAACCCCCTTGAACACATAAAAATTTTAAAAAAAACTAACTCTGTGTAGGAAGGGATATGATAGTTGAAGGAGTGGCATAATGTTTATGTAGAGAGAAAGAGATTCTCAAGGTATATTCCTACTAAACAAGCCACAATATTATACTGGGAAATAACCATAAATACCTACAATAACTAAGAATCCTATTTAAGAATATACCATAAACCAAAAGGCTCTTGAAGGAGAGAACACTACAAACCGAAGGAGGCAGCTTGCAAAAAAAGCATTATTAACTCTGAGAAAGGAAATAGAAGTAGAAGAAGCAATAGTTGAGTTGATAAGAAGAAAAGAAGGAGAGGAACTACATGAACTATAAACTGTGGAGACTAACATATTTACAACATTTAAATAATGCTTTCTTGATCAAATCAAAGGAAGCTCATGAAAATATTTATACCCTTCATCCAGTAAAAAGATTGAGGATCAGTAGATAAATATTTATTATTATGTTGACCAAGAGATTGACATAGAGTTTGAGGATGAGATCCTAAGTACCTTTAGTATCCATATCACAAGAAGATTCATCATGAGTAAAGAAGGAGAATTTTTGAATGATAATGGGACTCTAGACACAATTACTTTTGACTTTCTTATTCTAGATGCAATAGGTGTAACACAAATGAAAAACATTCCACCCTCAACCTTGCCTAATCTTAGAGGTACATTATCAAAATACCAAGACATATTATTGTTTGAATTTTATTTTCTTTATAGAAGCTATGACCATAGTTAGGATGCACAAAAATTGAAACTTTTTTCATCTACTCTCAAAGACTCAACACTTCACTATTTATGGGACTATGTAGTAATTCGGTCTGCACTTGGGAGGACATGAAAAATAAAATTTTGGCCAAGTATTAGGAATATGGAAGAGGAATAAATAATAAAATAAATGACATCTTTAAGATGACTCAAGAGGGGAATGAATCTTTGGAGGACTATGTTAAACGATTCATGTTCAGTGTATAAAAATTCAAGCAAAGTTCACTTGAAGAAGAACCTTTAAAAATCATCTTCCTGAAAGGAGTTAGAGAAGATTGTCTTGAAGCCTTGGACCTAATGAGTGGAGGGAATATTTCTCACCTACCATTATCAGATATCAAAGAGCTGAGCAAGAATTATTCTAGATCTACCATAAACAAAGTTAGGGGTAGTAAGCTTCCATTGGTAGCTGTAAATGGCCTATCAAAAATTGAGGTTAGTAAACTATTATAGGACATGAAATAGGATATCATTATCCATTTAGAAACTCAACTATATATCCTACATTTAATACAAAAGTAAGTATTTTTAGATCAAGCCTTGACCATTTACTTTCTAGACTATAAGAAGAAAAAGATTGATTGTAGATGTCATGAGGTTCAGGCTAAAGTATCTCACATCATAGTTGAAGAATCAAAAATAGTAGAGCTACACATTGTAGGAGGAGATAGTAACCAAGTTTTTTATGTTTCACAAATAATGCCATTGGTTTAATGACCACCTTATCAAGGTATGGTAAAAAATTCACCTTTTTTTAATTTTACCTCCTTTAATTCATAATTTGAAAATACTACTCCCAATTGGACTAATCCTTAGATGAACATTCCACCTCCTAATTCTAGCTAGGAGACACATCAAGAAAGATACCTCACCACTTCTTGATATCCTCCACAAAATGTATCCCCATCTTGGATGCAAGCTTGGTAACTACCCCAAGGCCCACCCTTCACAAACCAATGGTAATACCCCTAGAGACCTAACCAGCCATGGGGAAGCTCTTTAGGAGGATGTCTTCTATAATATCAACAACCTCCTACTCTTATGCCTAATACACAAGCTACACCCAATCCTAACCAGCTACCTACTCAAACTATATAGAATCCTAAAAATAAATTAGTGTAATCCACATTCAGTATTGAGCCTATTTAGTACCTAGTATACACAATAAACATTAATGAAGTTCACTTCCATTTAGGGAAAGTTCTACCACCCCCAGCACCACCCATAATAAGGGAGTCATATGATGAAACCCTAGAAGAACATTCTAACCCACCTCCATCACCTAAAGAACTCTCTAAACTAGAAAATAAAGTTGTTGATAAAATAGCCCCCCCATTTTTATATGTCTCAGCCTTCAACGCTATACAATTCAACCTGAGTTTGATTTCATGGGATAGCTTAAGAACTTTTATGTCAAAATCACTTGATTCCAAGCCATTAAGGATGTACCCATATATTCCAAAGTTTTTAGATACCTCTATATACAAAAACCAAGAAGGAAGAAAAAAGATCCCAATACTATGCATGTGATTGGTCAGCTAGTAGACATCATACTGGAGAACACCCTACCAAGGAAATATTTAGATCTAGGATACCTGATAGTAACAGTCCAAATCCATGACTAGTAGCTATCCAACATATTGATAGACCTAGGGTTTATTATAAATGTAATAACAACTAAAACTATGCATAAACTATAGCTAAATAATATTCATCCCACATCTACACTATTGCAAATGGCTGACAAGTCTATAGTCAGACTAGAGAGAATCATTGAAGATCTTGTCCTCACTATAGATTCTTTGGAGTATCTTAAATATTTCATTATGTTGTATCCTAAGTCTAATTTGGGTGGATACCCCCTTATCTTAGGATGACCTTGGCTTGCCATAGCTGATGCCTTCATCAACTATAGAATAGGTAACATGATGATATCTAATGGCTACCATACTAAGTAGTTGGTTCTTTATCCCCTAGCATAGCCAGTTTTTACACTTGAACATTCATTATGGGATAAAGAAGATGAGGCAGAGTAGCCTTTCATGATTCTTGTATTCACCATAGACCATGCATGTATATTGGTTGATCAGGAGGAAGATACCATTCTCTCCAATGTTATTCAACATAATTACCTAACTCCTTGTATACACCTCAACCACTTGTAATGTGTTGAGTGCCCATTTTTTAGCTTCTAATAATTAGAAAATTCTGATGCATCTGTATAAAAAATATTCCACTAGTCACTGCCTCATAGCTGGAGCCAAACTAGATCCAATAGCAATATGGAAATAATGAAAGCACTCCCATAGCAAATTGAAATCTCTCTAAGAAAAACATTGTTTATTAATAGAAAATTGAAGTTAAATGAGGAAAAGTGCCTAGTCAACATGTTACATGAAAACCAACATGATTTTTCATGGGATTATGAGGATATGAAAATAATCAGCCCAAAAATATGCACACATCATATCTACATAAAAGAAGAGTGCCAACCAATTAGACAACCAAAACTTAGGATGAATCCAACTCTTCAAAAAATAGTCAAAAGGGAATCACAAAAACTTTTGACTTCTAGATTTATATATCCCATCTCAAACAATGAATGGGTGTCACCTTTGATAATTGTACTACAAAAAAATAGAGAATGGTGTGTATGCATCGATTACAAGGAACTCAACATAGCAACTAGGATCACTTTCCTCTACCCTTCATTGACCAAGTGTTGGACACACTAGTAGGGAAGAAATATTTTGCCTTTTTGGATGGCTTCAGTGGTTACAACTAGATTAGAATTGCTCCTGAGGACCATGAAAAAATCACCTTTAATTTTCCCTAGGGTAATTATGCTTATGTTGTATTACCCTTTGGGCTATGTAACACTCTTGCAACATTCCATAGGATTGTCTTAAATATCTTTGTAGATATGGCCAATGAAAGTGTAGATATTTATATGGATGACTTTACTATCTATGGAGAGACATTTGATAAATGTCTCAAAAACCTATAAAAAAGTGTTACAACACTATAAAGAGCACCATCTATCTCTCAACCACAAGAAATGCTACATGCTTATGAAAAAAAGAATTTTCTTAGGCCACCACATATCTGCTGAAGGAATTAATGTTGACCCTGCAAAAATCAACATCATCAAAAATATACCTATTCTTCAAAAACAAAAAGATGTTAGGAGTTTTTTAAAACATTAGTTATTATAGGAAATTCATCAACAATTTCAATAAAATAGTAGTACTATTATTCACCCTTCTAACTAAAGATGTTGAATTTCTCTAGACTCCTACTTGTGATACAACCTTCTAAAAATTGAAGTAATTATTGAACACCACCCCAATTCTACATGGTCTTGACTAGAAGATTCCATTACACATTTACATAAATGATTTAGATACTACCCTTAAAACTATGCTCAGCTAAAAATAAGAAGCACTCAATTATGCCATCTATTTTGTAAGCAAAAACTTGTAGGTAGTAAAATTAAATTACATAGTTAGTAAAAAAGAATTCTTTGTGGTAGTTTATGCTATCAACAAGTTCTATCACTACATCATAGGGTATCAAGTCTTTATTCATGCTAACTATGCAGCTATTTAATACCTTATGAATAAACTAGTTGTTCCAACCAGAGTGATAAGATGGTTGCTCTTATTATAAGAATTTGATATCACCATTATAGATAAGCCTCATAGGGATAATGTAGTTGCTAAATTTTTATCATGCCTGCAAACCCCTAAAGTGGATATTATAGTGGATGACTCATTTCTAGATGAGCACCTATTATTTTTCACTCTTACCACACCTTGGTATGCTAATATTTCTAACTACCTTGTAACAAGGTTACTTCCATAACACTTCCTCCCCAAATAAATGCAAGCATTGATTAACAAAAGTGATAGATATTCATGGTTGTCTAGATTCATTTTATATATTGGGTCTGACTCTATCATCAGAAGATGTCTCAAAGAAGATGAAGTTATAGATATCCTCAAATCCTACTATGATGAACCTTATGGAGGACACTTTGTAGCCAAGCGTACAGTAGTCAAAATTTTGAATACATGATACTATTGGCCCTCACTCCATAAAGATACAATAAGATATACTACTCATTTTTATAGATGTTAGCATATGGGTAGACCACATGTTCAAATGAAATGCCTTTACAGCCCTAGATGGTGCTTGAACTATTTGAAAAGTGGGGCTTAGACTTTGTAAGACCTTTTGATCCAAAATCCAATAATAAAGAATACATCCTTATCTATATTAACTATATCACTAAATGGGTGGAAGTAAAGGCTCTTACACATGCCAAGGATGAGAAGGCGGTCGCTTTCTTCTATGAAGAAATATTTATTAGATATGGTGTGTCACATGAAATAGTCATTGATCAGGGACCCCAATTCACTTTTAATTTAATTACTCCCTTAATTCAGCAATATGATATTAGGCATAAGAAATCAACTCCATATCATCCACAATCTAATGGATAAGTAGAACTCACCAACAAGAAGTTAAAAAATATTTTGATAAAGACTTTCAGTTTGTCTCATAAGGATTGGGAGGCTAGGCTTCCTAAAGCTGTGTGGGCTTATCGAATCACATGGAAGACCACTATAGGATTCACTCCATATGAGTTGGTCTATGGAAATAAACCTATCTTACCAATTTAATTTGAGCATAAGACCTTACGGAGAGAACTAAAACTTGGGATGGATATATTTGAAGCCTAGAAATAAAGGCTTATGTAGTTGAATGCTTTAGATGAATATAGACAACAGACATTATAAAATACAAAGCTTGTATAGTGATAGTAGATTAGATGGCATGATAATTACATTAAAACAAAGTAATTCCATATAGAAGATTGGTCCCTTCTTTTTTACTCCAAATACAAGGACCAAAAGGGTAAACTCCAGACTAGATGGCTTGGTCCTTTTGAGATTGAGAATATTTTTGACAATGGAGTAGTCAAACTCTAAACCATTGATCTAGTGAGATTTTTTCTATTGGTCAATGGCCACATACTCAAGTTTCATAAAAAGTAACTTACTCAAGAAGAATTTACTAGTCACATGCACGAGAAATTACAAGATGGATATAATGATGTCCTAGATAGGCATGTTGCCTCACTAAACAATGAGAGAACCAGTCCATACTTAGATGAAGAAAGAGAGGACATCTTTGCCTTCCTCTGGTAATGATGAATAAGACCTTCACCTGGACCTTGACAAGTCACATTTTTAGATGACTTGGATAGGACCCTAAATAAACATTCTATGACAAACAAGCAGTTAGAGTCAAAATAATAAAAAATAAACATAAACATAAACATAAAAATAAAAATAAAAATCCATTTTTGGGCATTGTTGGTAGCTTCTAGGTAGAAAACCAACCAATAAGCTACCTAGATCTATAAAAAGGGTCTAAGTAGAAAACTAGCTTGCTAGTTTTTTTGGGGTAAAAACAAAAATAAATGAAAAAGGCAAAGTGAGAAAGGATGTAAAGAGAGGGAAATCCCTCAAATCTCAATTGTTCACATTAACACAAGTTTTCTCCAATTGCTATGGGCATTTTTGTAGCTACTAAAAGTGCCTTCTACATAGTTGTCCATCACTTTGCAACTTGATACAAGCACTGTTGTAGCTACTATAGGTACCCTCTCATGCCTATTCTCACCTTTATATAGAGCATGTAAGATATATATTCCTATAGATCTCACCTATGGCTTGGCTATTGGCTTTTGGGAATTGCATAAAAGTCATCAAACAACCTCATGGAAGAATGAAGGAGGATTATGGTAGTAAATTTCATATCTATTACCTAAAACTACCCTTGAATACCAAGTTATAGAGCCACAACAAAGCATACAACTATCCTTTCCATGTGAAAGTGTTGTAGACTAGAATTTATGCCTCTAAGGACACTCATGATTCATTTTTAGTTTAGGTCATTTTATGAAAATCATTTCACTGTATTGACTAGTGAGATCTCATATAGCAAACAAGTTCCATGTTTGAAGACCCTATTGATTACTACAGCCAAGCCCACTAAGCACAAAACCTCTAGGGCATAAGCAACATCTAGACACCTATCAGTCAGTTCATGTAAATGAAGGTCACTAGATAGTAATGCTCTCATATACCTACTTAGGATCTTCTATCCCATCACTTGGATCACTTAGCATTTCAATTACCACCTTATGGTATGACAACAATCATTTATCCTCTAAGTCTTAAACTCTTATTTCATGCAACTGTCCTACATCACATGCATGTGAAATAGAGGCATCATCAACACCTAACCACTGTATATCTCCCAATTACTTCACAAAGGTTCCACTTCACTCCAATTCCAACTATTTTCCCAATCATTACACCCATTAATCATTCACATGCAAATATTTACATGTCAACACACATGTGACTCCCTAGGCATCACATCTAGAACATCATTATTAAAAGGTACACTATATCTTTCATCATTAAAACTATCTTCATTATTCTAATATATCATGTATGGTATTAATAAATCATATTTAACTATGACTTTATTCATTCATTCAAAAATTCTATCACATCACCTCTAAACCTACGCTTCTATTCCTCATGATGACCCATCTTATCCTATACTTCCTACTCATTTCACATCACCTATGGACACATGATAGTGCAAGTGGGGGAGAATGATATAGGTTATAACATCATGCACAATGAGAACCCTTGAGATGTTATAATTTTCAACCTACAACCTCACATCTACCATTATTGAGCTAAACCCTAAAACCTGCAAACCCCACATTTGTTATTATAAAACAAACCTGATACAAGTAGATTTATATAGGTCCAAATAGTGTGTAGATGAATATTGGTTGAAGGGAATGATATATAATTTAAAATGGGAGGTTAAAACATGTGGATAGAGCCCTCAGACCATAGACACTTATGGGGAGACCAAGCCAGTTGGGATGTCTTCCACAGAGCTAGTTAGACCACCTATTTTGAATGGTTGTAACATTTTTTAGAGCCTATTACTAGGGTATTTTTAGGTTCTTTAGATAGAAACCAAGACACTATATGTGGCATCACATTTCTAGTTACTAAGACCTCGATGAGCTAAGCAATTGGGATACCAAGCATGAGGGAAAATTGGCAAGATAGACCCAATGGTCAAGAATCTAGGCAGTAGTTTTTCTAGGCAAATGAAAGATTGGTATTAAAGAAAGGAGGTGTGGAAAGACTATCTACCTATATAATAGAGAGAGATAGCATCATATATTATCAAGTACATGACTTGTGAGCGAAGGTATTCCCTCATTTACACTCTCCAATTCAAAATTTTAAATCATTTAAGACATATAGAGTTATTAATGTTCCCAATTTCTTATGGAATATTTTTAAAATAATATCAGAAGGGCACTAAAATAGCCCTATCCCACCACTACTTAATATGGCTCATAATTAAACATGGAGTAGCTTCTGTCAGACTTGACCTCACTTGGGAGCAATTTTTGGCCCTGGAAAATATTACACCC
Source organism: Torreya grandis (assembly GCA_037957365.1). NCBI lineage: Eukaryota > Viridiplantae > Streptophyta > Pinopsida > Cupressales > Taxaceae > Torreya > Torreya grandis. Next base: position 688,685 of record JARHVA010003383.1, on the reverse strand, counting down.
CAACAATAAGAGGGCACTGATGAGAGAGTATCCCCTGAGGAGTAGCCCCATCAAACTATTAAAGAAGAAGTTGAGGGCATTAGTGATATTGGTTAGCCCATAGTCACTGAAGTTTCATTTGAGACTGCTACAATAAAGAAGAAGAGGAGAAGACTAGTCTTATTCCCTTCTAACATAGAGGAGGAAAGCCCATAATAGCATGTCCCTTCTCCCATTATGTCCTCACCTTAGATTGATTCCTCCATAATATCTCCTACTGGACAAGAAAAAGTTCCCCTATTAATTGATACAAAAGAAAAACAAACTCCATCAGTCACCCCTCCTAGAAGGAAATGAAAACCAAGGGGAAGAAACCCATGGTGTCAAAAATAAGGAGACCTCCTCTTAGGAGATCTCAAAGGATGAAGAAATAAAAGACCACTACATCCTCCTTAACCATAGCTATCGGTGATGATGAAAACCAAGAGAAGATCCTAGGCTTAATAAAACCCTTGATGGATTTCAAATAGAGGAATGGTCTACTAATGAAGGATCTACTAAGGCATAGGAAGAAGAATAGTCACCTCACCCATATAGATTCATTGAGGAGGACATTGATCTCCTTAGAAACATTGGATACATAGAGGAGGAATTGAGAGAGGTAGAGTAGCATGCAAGAAAATAATAATTGGTTGAATAAGAGGTTATATAAAAAGGAAGAGAACAAGAAAATGTTTCTCATGATCAAGAGTTCCAAACATTGCAACAAGATATGGAGGAAATATACAAAATAGAAATGAGATAACTAAACTGAAAGGAAAATGAGGCATTGAATGCTTCTAGGAGCAATAGAGTTTGTAGAACCCTCTATAGACAAAGAGAAGATTGTGGAGGAACCTATAGTATCTTCATCCACCTTGACCACAAAAGCCCCTAAAATAGAGTATGTTCTAGATTTGGTACCCTTTTGTCAAAGATTTCCTCCTCCATTTCCCACTACACCAACACTTACTACAGAAGAATTTATTGATGTGGATTTCTTAGCCACCACTCTAATAGAGACTGATGATCTTTTTATTTTTTTAAAGGAAAAGTTTAGAAATAATGAAGCCTACCATAAATAACTAGTGTAGATATTCAAGGGATATGTTGAATCAAAAGAAAAACATGATGAATTACAATAAAAATTAGAATTTACTAAAATTAGGATCAGATATCTGAAGGAAAAGATTGGAAAAATAAGTGAAACTACTAAACTATTGATGGAGTGCAGGCCCCCTTCTACGGTGTATGTCATATACTTGGAAGAAAAATGGTTGAAAGTTAGGTATGATAGGATTTATAATGATTGATTTCATATGGTTTGTGACCCAAGATATTTCTTTAATGAGTATAGACATCCTGATCCTAATCTTCAATCCTAACTAAGTGAATTCTACATTTACCAATATGTTGTTCCCAATGATACAGAATGGAATCCCAACATATATTTGGGGGATGTCCTATTAAATGCATTTTCTTCATATTTTTTGAATGAAATTGAAATAAGAAAACAAATGGAACAATATCAATAAAAGGAGAAAGAATCCACCTTGATGATTAGGGGTGAATCCAAATATTTAGATGCTAATGGAAGAATGGATCTCATTTATGAACATAAATGCTCCACAAAAATGGGTTTTCAAAAAGTAGATGGAAGTTTAAAACCACTATTTAAGTCTCATGAAAGGAGATGAAAGGTAATTTTTTGTTGATTGCTCTCACAGATAGGCATAACTCTTAGTTGCCTTGAAAATAAAGGAATCGCACTCCCCTCAAAACCTTAGGGAGACCATCCATAAAGTATACTTATATATTGAACTTGTCAGGAAGTGGAGAATACGATGGTTGGGATTGATGTCTCAACCCCCTATATTCTAGTTTCTAATTATTGATTGGGAAGGAAATGTTCCAACTGACAGAGAGGCAGAGAAGAAAAGATGGGAGCACATTGATAATGCTAAAGGTTTTTACAACTTGGACGGGTCATGTTGTCCTGAACCCCTAGACTTTAGAAAATTTTGTGGTTTTAGAATGTATCCAAAGCTTATTCAAGGTTGATCAAGAGGCTAAGTAGGGGGAGTGATGAAGCCACCAATTGCTTACTTTTATAGCCTCATCCATGCTTAGTCTATGTCTTTTTCTATGTAAATCCCATATCTATCTGTCACTAATGCAAATGAATGAATGAAGTTGTGATTTTATATGTTTATTGATATGTGTGTATGTGTGTGTGTATGTGTTTTTTATGAATTATTGATGCTTTTCCATGGTTGAATTATATTGGTATGACTTTATCTAAAAAACATTTGAAGGGTCATGAAAGGCTATAGGATCTTGCTAAGCCATAAATACTATAAGATGCCCATAGAAATTGTAGGCCTTACCTACAGGTTGCCTATAGCCACTATAGAGTGACCATAGCAACTTTAAGCTTCACTTACAGGTTGCCTATATCCACTAAATAATACCTATAGTAACTTTAAGCTTCACCTATAGGTTGCCTACAATCACTTTAGAATACTCATAGAAACTATAGGCTTCACTTATAGGTTTCCTGTAGCCACTACAGAGTGCCCACATCAACTAAAGGTTTCACCTTTAAGTTACCTATAGCTACTACAAAGTGCCTATAGCCACTATGCAAAATAGAGTCACTATTGAGGAGATATTGTAGACACATCCAGCTATCTTGGGGAACCAAATTGATGATTGGGAAGAATCATAGTTGTTTTATGGATTTCCTACATGTAAGGAGACATTGGATGTGCTACCCAAGATGGGAAAGATAAGGATAATGAGAAAAGATAAAAGGAAATAAAATATTAAAATAGTATGCCTTGTCTCTAACTCAGTCAAACCTAAAACAAGTAACTTTGGTTACTAATTAATTGAAAGTTAACTGGGGTAGTTTTTAAGTATTTTTATTTTTTCCTAGTTTGGTGTTTTTAGTTAAGAGTTAATAAACTACCTTCTGTATTTAAAGGTAGAACCTAAATTAGACTACAAGTTAGATCATTTTGAGGAGGTAATAATAGAATTTCTTGAACTATAGAATTTGTATTCAAAATTGAGTAATGAGAACATTGAATTTGTAATAAGTTTATGAATTATCTTGAAGAGGGATTGGAGCTCAGTTTCGAATTAGGAAGGCCCCCTTGGAATGAGATGTTGTGAAGATCCTGACCCTTTTTAATTATTAGTGTGTTGTGTAAGTTGATTTTATTGCTAAGTTTGATTATATAAGTGTGATGCATGTATGTACATAAGTGTGTAATAGTTATGTAATTTTGTCATAGAAGTTTCATAATATATATATATATATGGTAAATTTAGCATAAATTCATTGTACTACAACTAGAAAAACAAGTTTATTTTTGAATTAGTAATGCATATATAGTGCTGAAACTCTTGATAATTAATGTTTAATTAGATTGGTGAATCTGGTAATCACTGGGTAATTAGTCTGTACAACACTATGTACCAAATGACTAACTACTTACCAAGCTCTTTTCATGGAGCCCAAGGGATTATGATTTACAATGGTTCTATAGCCTACTGAATCAGTTGGTTAGTGCATTAAATCTCTTAGTCGACATGTTCCTAGCTCATTTCATCATTAACATTGGTGACAAGGTTTCATATGCCTAGGTTGTATAATAGAAACAAAGGTCTAATTAGCATATCATAGATTATGCTCTTTAATATAATACTATCTTGGCTAAGATGACTATCCCTATGGTTGATCAAGAGTTTTAAGATCTGTTCAAAAAGAGTCCCTTAACATATTTAAATGAATCAATTATGTTTAAAACATTCTCTTCCTTCACTAAATTATGTATACATTAAAGGAAAGAGAATTCAAGTTAATTTTAATGGGAAAAATCAAGTATGCAAGTATCTCAAAAATAACCAACAAGAGTAACAACAAAGTTCCATACAAATTCAAGGTCAATGATAACGTGACTCTGAATCAACTAATAGTTAATGCAGCTTTAAAGCCCCCTCAATGTATGGATTTATTAGCACCTCCTCGATGTATATTTATCAATCTACCAATTTCCTCAGGTAGAGTTTTACGATAGTTATTGGAATGTAATATCATATCTTTACCTCTTATTTGGGAAGTTGACCCAATAAAGCCTCTTCCATGGGGATATGATCAGCATGCATTTTATGAGTTTTATAGGGCACCAGTCCATATAAAAAATAGATGCATTAATTTAAGACACAAGATATAGGATTTGATAGATGGCAACCATATTGATCTTGGCACTTTGGTTGAGCCTCCTCAAGAAAAGCAAACATAGGATAAAGCATTGAAAATCTTCTTTGATCCTTTTCCATAGCATTCCAAACAAGATATGGGGGATACATCAGGTGTTCACCATGCATATCATGCACATCCCCCACCAAATACATACAAGACACCTTCAGTTGAATTACATCCTTTGAGAAACATGATTGGTGTATACAATTTTAGAGTTCTAGTTAGACCTTCTATCTCCTTCTTAGAACAAGAGATCATTGAGGATGATTTGGATTATAATACACTCTTTATCATAACTTACATTCATAGTCATCCTATTTATAGTGTTCTTATAGATAATGGATCCAATATAAACATGTGCACTATGACATTACTACAACATTTGCAATATTTAGATTAGGATATTACCCTGATAGACATAGTTATCAGTGGATTTAGTGAGAACATACAAAATAAATTGGGTGAGATTTTGCTTCCTCTCTAGGTTGTTCCAACACACATGGCCACACCATTCACTATAGTTCCCAGTGCAAGATTTTTTGATATGTTACTTGGTCGACCATGGATGTAAAAACTCTGATCAATACCTTATATAGTTCATAGATACATGAATTTATTCATTCTAATCAGGTTTTTATATTTGGTAGAGTTCCATATGAGTTACCACTTGCCACTTTAGATCCATCTTCTACTTTACAGTCACTAATTTTATTTTAGCCACCATTTTTAGTTCTTCCTCTATTATAGATTTAGACATAGTTATAGCATCTATCATCAGTATAAAGGGTTCATACACCTCCATATCTTCAAGATTTTAGATAGATTCCACTTACCATATTCACACTTAGGGTAATCTCATTGAGATCTCATGCATCTACACATAGAACACATGATTAGAGAGTTCTGTCTAGTTTTAAATGGGTCCCTAAGAGCACTATAGTTACATCCACTTCTTAAATCTATACAGGGAACCCATAGTTGGTCTCTACTTTAGATATTTTAGAGCATATATAATATATATATCTTCTAGATCCATAGTCTTAACATCTCCATTGTGCTTCATGATCATATACGATTCCTTTCCTTGATACAAGACACCATAATAGGGAGTCTCGTATGAGACTCATCGATTAGTATCATTTATTTTTAGTGTTTCCTATACATACTTTTTCATGCTTGATTGTACATAATTTTTCTATGATTGATTATACATAGTTCAAATATTCTAAAAATACAAAAATAATATAACACTTGAAAATAAAAAAACATTCAAATATGTCAAAAACACCAAAAACATTTTAATTACATGCATCATCCATGTTTTACATTGATACTGATATGATTAGACTCACATTTTTAGTTTAATGCTATTGTTTGTCAATTTATCTACATTACCATGCTTCACTTGATCTTCTTTGAGTGTGTGTAGTGACTTCCAACTACTTGACTGCTTCAATCTACCAATTGAGGGGGTATCTTACTTCTACATTTAAGACACACATTAATATACGTACCCACTGGGGGCATCTTCTACATGACTACACCATCTAGGTTATGTCATTCCTACACCACACACTCTAGTTATCATGTTGATGTTCATTCTTTACTAGCTTACATAGATTACTCTATTGACATTTCACTAGTATTTAGTACTTGTGTATTTCTTAACATATACATAGTCTTGTACTAATATGTCTTGCATACTTTCACTCTTACTTTGATTAGTTAGATGTGATTATATTTTTTAGTCTTTACATGCTTTATCTTCTTGCTTAGCATAGCTTGATGTGATTGCATTTCTAGTTCCTACTTGTCTCTTATGTGTGCCTTAGGACATTTACCAATGTCTTTTGCTTCTACTCTTTTATGTGATTGTGGATCTCATGCCAACCTTTTTTTCCAGTTGTATGTGTATGTGGCATTTAAACATGTCTTATATGTTTCTTTTCAATCTAAGTTACATGTGTTCATGTCCCTTGTTTGTCTGGCCCCTTGGCTACTCTTATATGCTTCTTGCTTGTTGCTTTATGTACTTGTTTCTTGATTTATTTTTGATTTTTCACAATTCCATGATTATATCATGCATTCTCTTTCTTTCTTGGATGCCATGATTGACGTCATTCTTCATCTCTATATAACAACTAACAACTAATAACTAACATTTCTAGTTCTAGTTCAATACATTGCACATGTTATTACATTGTTATATTTATCTCAACATACCCATGTCGATCTAACAATCTCTCAATACAAATGAAGTTATATATTGAGATATATTGTCAATTATCATTGTTATATCATGTATACTTGTAGCATAACACATTTGTAGGACTCTTTCTTTTGAGGGTAGTCATTGCAAGGTCTCCATTCCTACCCTAAAAAGAGAGGGCAACAAATAGGGGTTTTTCTATAGATATCAAAGCTCCTATCGATCAAAAAAATTAGTTTAAAAACACTTAGAATAGTAACCAAATAGTAAACTAATTTGAATAGACTAGGTAGACAGTCAGGAATCTAGAAAAAAAATTAGATTTAGCCCAGGACAATAGCTTTGAGAGTAGACTACAATTTTGGTACCACTACTATCCATCTTTAGTGCTCTTGTCCAAATAATAGAAAAACCAAATTTTCCAAAAGCAAGTATAAAATTAGGTTCAACTATACTTTTGCACTACTAGACTAGTTTAGTAACAATAATTTTCAGTTCACTTTTTCTCAAAGAATATAGATATAAGGGGCATCATGCACAACATTATTGGTTATCACTTCTAATTTCAGATATGGTAGTTGGTATAACTTCTAGATCAAAATCCATGTTTTAGACACTAGTGATTGGGGTAATGTGCATAGCATATTTGTTTTTTTTCTATCCAAGTTCAACATCATCCAAGAATTCTCAGTAGTTGCATTCCCTATTCCATCTACAAGTGGTTATCATCATTATAAAGTGGCTTTCATACAAGCCTAACCTCCATTTCTTGAGTGGCTCCCACATAAGCCAAATTCTCAGTTTTGGAGTGGCTTTCATGCAAGCCTAATCTCCATCTTTTGGAGTGGCCAAGAGTGGCCTAGTTTCTAGCATACATTTAGATATCCATACCAATATTGTTAGATTATAAAGAATTCATGGGTTTAAGAACCATCTCATATGACACACTTTTCATACTGGTATCAATTCATAGCTTCACTTCATAGGGCAATGATGGATCCAAAGGTCTAGCTAGCCTTTGTATTCTTGAGCCACCTATTTAGAGTGATTAGACACACATTCCAAACATCAATCAACACATGCATGACCACCTAGCTTCACTTAATAGGCAATGATGGAACCAAAGGGCCAACCTTTGCATTCTTGAACCACTTTCTAGGGAATTGAGAACTCAGCTCCATTCATGATATTAATCTTGGTATAGCATCATCTAGCATTACTCAGCATTACCCAGCATCACAACAGGTTTTGTATTGGTCCACATACTTGATGAGGTGTATTCATTCCTTTCTCTTCCTTTCTCTTTTACCTATATTTGTACATTTTTATTTTAGATATAGTATATCTATAAAAAATTGATCTAATCTTTGTTTTCTCTTACAGATTCACTCTTCACATCATGCTCTCTCTATGCACACCCAACATCACAACATCGTCATGAGTCTCAACCTTATAGGTAATTTTATGTACACTTTTTTTTCATTTATCTTAGTATTTCACTTTGTTTCATCACTAGAATAAAGGCAGGGGGTAAATGTAGTCATATAAAATAAAAAAAATTATCACTTGAGCATGGATAATGACACCCAACCCTTAGGTCCCTCTTACTTACTCTCATGACTTTCTTAGGCTTATTTTCACTAATTCCCAATCATCTATGGCCTTCCAAACTTGACCCTAGATAAGTTAGGACCCTCTTTTCATGACCAATCCATCCCCCCAAGTCTCATAAGCCCAAGATAATAGCACCACACTAGGACTATAGAGTTGGTGCCACTCCTATCCACTTTTGATGCTATTGTCCAAACTCATTTCTAGCCCCAATGATTAATTTATTATAGTTACCTATCTTTATCCTTATTAACCTAACATGAGTACATTCAACCCATCACCATTAGATCCCCATAAAATCCCATTCAAATATCATTTAGAAAAGGTTGGCAAATATCACTAAGTAAGAATACAAGCAAGACTATTCAAGAAATATTCCTTATTCTCTACATACAACCAACTTATACAATTTCATGCAAATTCCAACCCTTACACCAGTCCCTAGCCATTTTAAGCACATATAATCTATAATTTTGCATATTCATACACTGAATTACACAAAGCACATCAAATGGGAGAACTACATATGGCTTGATCCCTCTTTAGAGTATTGATATGTAGGCAGTGTGCCCACATAAGGGGTGTGGATCCACGTCTAGTGAATATTACACAAACTAACCCCCCCTCTTATTCAAAATTGGCCAAATCACATTAGGTTGTAGGGTTTGAATACTAAATCACATCTATAATGAGCTCCACAAACTTTCAAGCTTTAATATTTTATAAGAAGGGTCATACAGACCTAACGAACAAAACCCAAAAAGATAAAATCCTTAGTAAAATAGAAACATAGGTGGACTATAATGTCTATGCCACTCCTATCCAATTCTATCTCTCTTGTCCAATCATAAAATGAAATTTAGATCTTAGTTTGTGATATTCTCCCAACCCCGCACTGTGAATATCAGATCCTGTCTCAATTGGATTATCATAGTTTAAGTCTTATTTTCTCTCTCTTATTTATATTTTTCAAAAAACTCTAATTATAAATAAATTTCATAAATTAGTATCTTATTTATTGCATATTCATTTATTGATTTTACTATTTAGACTGTTTAACAAAATTAGAAATAAAACCCCAATATTCCCAAAAAGGTTAAATTAGTTTTGTTTTGAAACATTCCACATTATTTGGCCTATTTATGATTCATAACAACTCAATTTTCAAATTCATTTTAGGTTTTCCATAATCCTTTTGATATAGTTAAAAACCTCTTTTTTTGCCAAACTATTAAATGAATATTACAAATTTTTCAATTTACTATTTTAATTAAATACAAATCTATAGGTTGTACACTATACATTTGTTTCTCTTTTTTTTTAGGTTTGTCTTATTTATTATTTTTACTAAACAATCTATTTCATATTTATAAAAAAACTTAGGCAATCTCTTGAAATTCCTACATTATTATTGTGTAAAAAAAATATTTATTTTTCCTTGAGGGTTTCAAATTATTGCATTTATGTTTTTCCAAATCTATTTTTTTATGTGGGAATAGTATAGGTGATGTTATTTCTCCTTGTTTCCCTAGCCTTTGTGTTCTTTCTTTTAGGTGTGTTTTTAAATTTTCAAATGGATGAAAAAAAACATCTTCCTCCTCCTAACCCTAAGGAGGATGATAATTACCATCCCTCTAACCAGGTCCATGTTTTCACCACTATGAGGGATAAGGTGGCCCATCGTATCATACATATACTTTATCAAACCTTTCCACCTCCAGCATCCCCTCTAGATGGTGTTGTATTAATATTCAAAACAAAGTACCTAAGCTTTTTTCTTATGAAGCCCTAAAATATCGAAGCATCACTATGAGTAAGTTAATAGAAGCATTACAAAAGCATAATTAGTATTTTAGTTCAAGTTTCACATCATTGGAAAATCATATTACATACATAAAAAATACAAAACATGTTAGTGTTAATCATGTATTTGCTTATTCATATAGCAATATTATACCTAACAAGTTTTCTTATCGAAATGAAAGATAAAACCTAATACATCTAAAAAAAGTTATTCAAGAATTGAAAAAAGTCTAATAAAAGTCTATGTGAAATACTAAGAGACATGCTTCAAAAAAAAATCCAACTACCTCCTATACATCCTTGTAGAAGGTCAAAATATTATTGTGAATACCATAGAATTTATGGACATCATACTAACTGTTGTCTTGCCTTGAATAAAAAATACAAAAGATAAATGGTATTGGTGATCATATCATTGATACATAAATCAAGTAGACCACTCACATTATGAGTACCTTTCCTAAAACACAAGTGTAAAAAGAACAAATATGGGTAGCAAAGAATAATTTAGAGAAAAGACACTTATAAATGAGAAACCTAGAGTAAAGCAACACCAAGTAGTATTACAAAATGAACAAGAAAAGGATCCAAATATTAATGCTCAACTTCCAAATAAATGTGGTTTTGTATATCAATATCTACAACACTTTTTTTTTATCATGGTCAAGGATTAGGCAAACATTCCTAAGGCATCACTCATCCTTATCTCCACATCTAATCATAATTATAAGCAAAGCTTGGGATATAGTGGCAATACTAATGTAAATCATTCAAAGATACATATTCATTTTGTTAAAGCACAAGAAAACAAACCTACACATGGAAACTAGTCCATGAAAAATGCACTAACAAAAAAAGACATATTTCATAGGCACTAATTGGAATAAAATGAACAAAACAAGATACAAAAGGAACAATTCAAAAAAGAGAAAGAAATGCACCAAAATGATCATGTTAAATGTGTGCCTTCATATGAAGTAATTAAAAATCATTCCTCAAAACACCAAATAATTGAACCTTACATTGATGTAAAGCAATTTCAAGGTATAATACTTGACTCAACTTGTGAATTTAATATATGTACATGGAAATTCTTTACATTTTTGGGATATAACATGAAACATGTGAATAAAGGTACTACATCTAATTTTTATGTTAGATCAATCTACTACAATGTCACACTTATATCCAAATCATGCTATATTATATGACATATTAGTCCATTTTTTACTAAATATAATGTTAAATTCACAAAACCATGCTTTCTAGCAACAAACGAAAATCTTTCTGAAGCAAATACATCAAGTAAAAATTTTACAAAAGAGCATAATACACTTTTTAATTTTACTACACACATATATGACACATTTCATTCAAGAAATGTTACTTATTTGTGACTCCTTGCATATTCTCATACTCATCTTGAGATAATTAGATAACTTATATAATTTATTTAAATATTCTAAAAATATAAAAATATTTAAAAAATTAAAAAATTCAACATGTTCCTAGTTGTATTATTTCTGATGCATATGTTGTTTTCTCCATGTTAGTAGATATCATATCATTCCTTTCCTATATACACATATGTTTCATGCTTTATTTGAGTGTGATACAGGCATACCTAGATACATGATATATGCACATACAAATGTTAGGTTTGCCCTCCACTCACATCATAATTACATTAGGGTAATCTACTTTTTTAATCACAATACAACCATGTTATATTATTCTAAGATCATTTTCCATTGTCATGTTGAGATTATATACTAAAACATTCCTATATTCATGATTATACCTTTCCCAATGTACTTGATATGTTATGTACTTGATGTTTTGAAAACATATATGTTTAGGAACTAGTATGCTATGTTCATGTTGGTTGCCTATATTTATTGCTTTTATTTATGCAATTCATTGAATATGGTACTTGCTTGTTATTGTCTTACATTGTATTTCATATTTTATCCTTTAAATATACTCCATTTATTTCAACCCGCATGCTTTTGTTTTCCTATTTGTACATTTAAATATGTCACTATATGTTGTATGGACATTTAAATGCCATTTTATGTTTTTAATACATTTGACTAAGTCATGTCCTTTTGATCATGAAAAATGTAAACATTCCCCTTGTATGATGTGTATTTGGACCATGTTTTCCTTTATTTTTATGTTATGTGTGTGCTTGATTATCTTTTGATCTTGTATTGTTACTCTCTAGACATTGCCATGATCTACATCACGTATCTTAGGACTTGATGTGATCACATATTGCATGCCTCAATGCTATATCTACCTAGACATGTTATCCCTATATAATACATGATCCAAACACAACTTATATACTTATATTATTCTTTTTAGGTAAGGTAACTACCATATTATATTCTCCCTCACCTCAAAATTGGGCATATATCAGTGGGGGCATGTCATAGAGGCATGAATTTCACATTTTCACAGTTCTAGATTACAGTGGGGGCATGTTATGGAAACATGTTCTACACATTTATGATAGTTCTCAAATTCTCTAAAATAAATGGAGGCATGTCATAGAAACATTTCATCCACATTTACACCAATTTCAAATTCACCATATTTCATAGTTATATGATTTAAATATATATTTGTGGCAACATTATATACATTTTATTATTATTATACATAGGTTTTAACTTTAGACATATATAAGGTACCTATGCCATGAAAAGGGAACCCAAAAAATATAAAATAAAGTAATTTATATATTTAAAATATTATTAGGGACTATTATCTTACCCAAGATGGATTATTATCATACCCAGAATGGACTAATATCGAGCCAATCTACTATAGTATATGATTCACATTTGAGAGGTTAAGTTGATTATATTTCTCAATCTTACCAAATTTATATGTTATATTTGATTATATCATCTAAATTTACCAAACTTATATATTTTATTTTATTAAATCATCCACCCTTACTAGATATATAGTGTGAGCTAATTAAATCACTCACACTCATTAGATTATGCACATATTTGGGTTACATGATTGAGAATAAATAAGCTCAATGGTCATTTTGAAATGCACCATTACACCAAGGTTGGTGGCATGTGTCCTCCAATATCTTTATATACATGTAATTACAAGCTCAAAATTTTCCTAATCTTAGCTTCAATTCTTCATAATGAAGCATCATTTCAAATCAAATTTATAAAAGGCAAGGTGGTTGCATCGACACACATGTCTAATCTTAACCTTATTATTCTTACTTTAAAGCATTATAAATTATTTAAATTTCAAATTTAATGCACTAATTATGTACTATAGCATGCTCTTGGTTTTAGGTCAATTACCAGTAAATCACTCAAGTTAGCTTTGTGCAAAGATAAGGTGTGTTATACACACCTAGGTATGTATTTATTTCCCTTAAACTAGTAATTTTATTACTAGATTAAAGGGGGGAAATGTAGTGATCCATAAACTTCACTGATTCAACTCAAAGTGAAGTTCAAAATATGAATACTAAATTTCTCAAAACTTATCAAATTCTTGAAAAACTCAAAAGAACTTGCAAAATGTTTTGGCATAAACGTTCTCGGTTATTGAACCAATTTTTTAATAACGTTGTGTTATAATTGTCATAATGAAAATTACTTGCATAAGTTCATTTACTAATTAAACCAAATTAGCAAACTGAAACAAGATCATGCATCAAAATGACAAATTACCAAGAAACACGAAATGTGATAATGGAGTTCGGCTCAACAAATGATGCCTACATCTCTAGGTTCTCCAAAGGAGTGGACCGTTTCCATTAAGGGCATCTCAACAACCTGGAAACAATAAACAACTTTTCTGCAAGTTGATCTCTCAATACAAAATTCACCTTCACCGTGACTGATAATCAAGCTTGGCACCTTTGAATTTTTTGAGTCTTCACACTTGCAAAGTTACTCCAAAAGTCTTAAAAATCTCCTCTGTGGGCTTAAAAATATTCTTCCAATATACAAATTGGATAAAAAGAGTGTTAAGACTGAGTATTATGGCTGAAAAATGGATAAAAATCCATTATATAAGCTTTCCCAAAGCTTTTACAAAGTCTCAGCCTTTAAATTAAAAAAACACAGTGCAGAACCTATTTAAAACAAATACAGATTCGTGCTTTTATAATCAGTTGCAAGCCTGTGGCGTAGTGGTTAAGTCTCCTTACTTTTTACCATAAGGTTAGGGGTTCAAAACCTCTTTCCTCCATTCTAGGTGCTCAATCTCTCCTTTCTAGGTGATTTGACTTGGCCTCTCCTTGTTGGCGGTGCTCAAACTCTTCTCCCTAGGCGCCAAGCATGAATTTTGAATTTTCTTCCCTCCATTTTAGTGCCTTGGACTTTGAAAATATCAAATGACATGTGAATAAAAACACCTAAGCCAATTTTTTTGCACGTAATTTTTTGCCACGTGTTAAATGGCTATTAGCCCACTTTGCATTTCAATAGTTCCATGTGTCAACCTCTGATAGGTCCAAATGTCGATATGTTTTGGAATCTCGTGCCAAATGTCGCAAGTGTTTTTTTTGACAAATCTTCAAATGATCATATCTTGAGCTTCTGGACTCTATTTTGTGAACCATAAAAAGCATCAAAAAGCTCTCGACGAGCTCTACAATGTGCCACCACTGAAACTCTTATTTGAAACCTTTTTTAGAACCAAATTTCTGATCACACCTCCCTAATGGAAGGCTTTTAGTCTCTAAATGTCTAATATCCCCTGAAATCTTATAACTAGTCTACAAAACTGTCTGCCCAAATGTCACATCCTCTAAAGTGGTGAATTGTCAAAAATTGAAACAACTCCCAATGTAACTATAAGATAAGTTTATAATGTCAACAACATACAATAAATGTTGTGGACATGTTGCAATACAATGCCCTAGTATGGGACTTATATGCTAAGCAAATGCAAACAACCTAAAGTGTATGTTGCCTAACATCTAAACATGCCCAAAGGGTCTTAAACATGCATCTATACATCCATGTGCCAAATATACATTCAAAATAGCAGTCAAATAAGTGTTGTAATGAATTAATTCAACCTACAAAATGATTTTTACTATTATCTCCAATTGATCAAATGAGTTCGAGTCTTCTAGACAACTCACACAGCATAAAAAGGAGATTCAAAAACTTAGAGTTATCAAAAAGTGAGAATTGAAAAACTTCATATGGTAAACCTGTCTTGAAGTGTTCCCACCAACTCTAATCTACATCTTATCAAAGCTTGTTCATTCCCTTAGGTGAATTCTTAACCATGCTTTGCAAAAAGAATGTAGTGATAATCCACTTAACCATTTCTTTCTTCCTAGTGAAATTGATTTCCTTAATGGATTCCTTATCAATTACATATTGTTGTCTTAACCTCTTTAATGGATTTTCACTTGTAGGTTTTACCTTATCCTGGGTTGTATTGTCAATTGCATTATGGATTGAATTAGCTTCATTAACCTTAGTGAGAGGTTTGTAAATCATCTTAGTTCTAACATTACTTGAATGTGAAGATGCATGAAGCTTAAAACATCTATCAATCATATGTCCACTCACTTTACAATGAGTACAAACATCCTTCTTAGGTGAGGGTCCCCTTTTTCCAGTTCCCAACTTAACATAAGAATGGTCTTTCAAACATGTAATCTGCTTCAATAAAGCATTTCGTTTCCAACAAGTCTTAGCACTATGGTTATTCATCCCATAAAAAGTGCATGGAAAAGATTGCATTATCTTCTGTACATTATATCCAAACTTTTTAAAAGTATCAATTGGATCAAAAAATTTAGTGTAAGAATTAGGACGTGGAATCTCAATACCTCTTTTACCTTTACACCTTTGAACTAGTGGCCTAGAACCTTCGCTATTGGAAGCTCGTCTTTCTTTAGCCATGGAAGAAACTTCTCCATCATCCACCTGCACACTAGTATAACCCAAAACTGCATGAAGAGGTCTATGCTCAACCTGAATTGGGTTAGATATACCTTGGCTATCTCTACCAAGTCCTCCTCCATTATAACCCATTTTAAACAACAATTTAGATCTTATGCTCTTAGTGTATCTTTCAAAATCACCAAAAACAATATTACTAGAATCTGAATCTGAAATGGTAGAAGAAGATGAAGATTCATGTGGTGAAAAAATTACACTGCACTCAGTCATAGTCTCTGCATCTAAAGTTGAAGGCTTTACCTTTTCACACTCACCACATTGCAATCTAATCAAGAGCTCATCCTTGGATTCGAGCTCTAATTTTAACTTTGCCACTTGCAATTCAAGTGCAAATTTTTGGCATCTCAAGATTGCATTTTCATCTTTGATGACCTCAATCTATGACAACTTGCCCATGGTTTCCTGCAAACACACTGATTCCACAACTACACACTGCAATATAATCAATCTGCAAACCAATAATCCAACTATTCTGGAAGTAATTGTCAATACACAACTAGAAGCAATCCCTACATTCTAACCACTTTGATACCAACTTGATCTGTAAACTTCACTGATTCAACTCAAAGCAAAGTTCAAAATAGGAATACTGAATTTCTCAAAACTTATCAAATTCTTGAAAAACTCAAAAGAACTTGCAAAATGTTTTGGCATAAATGTTCTCGATTATTGAACCGGTTTTTTAATAACATTGTGTTATAATTGTCATAATGAAAATTACTTGCATAATTTCATTTACTAATTAAATCAAATCAGCAAAATGAAACAAGATCATGCATCAAAATGACAAATTACCAAGAAACACGAAATGTGATAACGGAGTTCGGCTCAACAAATGATGCCTACATCTCTGGGTTCTCCAAAGGAGTGGACCGTTTTCATTAAGGGCATTTCAACAACCTGGAAATAATAAACTTTTCTGCAAGTTGATCTCTCAATACAAAATTCACCTTCACCATGACTGATAATCAAGCCTAGCACCTTTGAATTCCATGAGTCTTCACACTTGCAAAGTTGCTCCAAAAGTCCTAATAATCTCCTCTGTGGGCTTAAAAATATTCTTCCAATATACAAATTGGATAAAAAGAGTGTTAAGACTGAGTATTATGGTTGAAAATGGATGAAAATCCATTATCTAAGCTTTCCCAAAGCTTTTACAAAGTCTTGGCTTTTAAAATAAAAAAACACAATGCAGAACCTGTTTAAAACAAATACAGATTCGTGCTTTTATAATCATTTGCAAGCCTGTGGTGTAGTGGCTAAGTCTCCTTACTTTTTGCCACAAGGTTAGGGGTTCAAAACCTCCTTCCTCCATTCTAGGCACTCAAGCTCTCCTTTCTAGGCGCTTTGACTTGGCCTCTCCTTGTTGGGCATGCTCAGGCTCTTCTCTCTAGGTGCCAAGCATGCATTTTGAATTTTCTTCCCTCCATTTTAGCACCTTGGACTGTGAAAATATCAAATGACATGTGAATAAAAACACCTAAGCCAATTTTTTTGCACTTAATTTTTTGCCACATGTCAAATGGCTATTGGCCCACTTGGCATTTCAATAGTTCCACGTGTCAACCTCCGATAGGTCCAAATGTCGATACGTTTTTGAATCTCGTGCCAAATGTCGCAAGTGTTTTTTTGACAAATCTTCAAATGATCATATCTTGAGCATCTGGACTCTGTTTTGTGAACCGTGAAAAGTGCCAGAAAGCTCTTGACGAGCTCTACAGTGTGCCACCACTGAAACTCTTATATGAAACCTTTTTTAGAACCAAATTTCTGATCATGTAGATACTAAAATATGATTTATATAGTACCTCAATCTTGTACACTTGGATAATACCTATCATAGTGATACCTTTCTTTAATAGACATAACTATTATCGAAAGGCTCATGTTCACTATCTCTTTGTGCCAAATTATTTATTTTTTAGTCTAACCATTGTTATTTTGATGACCAGGCCTTCTATATTATGCAAAAATATATAAACCTAATTGTTATCCTTCATTGTTACTTTTGGACCTATACTTATTTTCTAGTTTCCTCAACACTTTTATCCCAAGTGGATACGTGCATTGATGTAGGTGTCCACTTTACCTATAAAGTGTCTAGTGCCCAAAAGTCATCTAATTTTTAAAAAGAAACATATCCTAAAAGTTAGACTAAGTGATTCAGTGGGAGATATTTTTAAAGGGATTGGTATATATATAAATATTGACCCTCATTTATTCCACACCTAACAATTACCTAGAAAACACCTGAAACTCACAAGGAAACATATCAAGAAGCACTCAATCAAGCATTCAAGTGAGAAAATGTGCCCTATTCATACCTATTTATATATTGGTCATAGGATCAATATTTATATATGTCTAAGGCATTCAAATAGCATTCTATGAGAAATATTTTTTAAGTTACAATCTAGGTCACTATATTTATTTGCTTGTCAGACATTGCATCCTTGTGCATACACAAACCAAAACATAACGGATAAACATAAATTTTAGGCCCTATTCAGAGTATTAGATATGTGGTCAACACTTATTGATTGAGGAATCCGTAGGGTAGATTGACAATGTGATCCCACTATCCCATTTGTCCCATAATTACTCCAAGGGTGAAGAACTAGGGTTTGATCATTTGATAAAGAGAATTATCATGTGCATGTGATCTAAATATATTAGAAGAAAGGTGATAGAAAATATAGGCTTGAGTTGGTCTCATGTATATCTAGTTATTATTTTATACAAGACACCTATGTTAGGGTTAGACACCTACATTAACACTATTATCTAGTTTTGACATAAGCATCCAAAGCCACACAAATAATATTCTTAGAATTTGATGATAGTTTTAGGATCATGTCTTAGTCCACCTCTAGCTTGTTCCATATTAGACCTGCATGCACATAATAAACCAACTAAATATCATTTATTTCCAATTCATTGTAATATCTATCAATAGTTGTACTTTACTCTTTTTAGTAATCTTAGTTATAAAAATCCATAATATTATTTATTTTATTTTTCTATTAATAGTCTTGCTCATTAATTTAGTTCACCACCCTTTGTGTAAAATATAATATAATACCCTTTAACCCTAGATAGACATGTTTTTATAAATTTAGGGTTAAACAAATACTGAGATATGCTAAATATATAAATTATCAAATTCAAAATATGTTTAATTGATTGAAATATATAAGATAAATAATACTTACATGGGTTTACTATGCACCAACAGATTTGGACTAAAAACATGTGAAAATATGTAGGATAAATATTATAAATCAGTCATTAAATTTGTATATTGTACTTTTATATCCATAAATACTATTAATGAATCTGAACACTACCATCAATACTAGTGTGTGATTGTGATGCAAGTGTCTAATACATAATAATGACTACATATCAATGTGATTAACTTTATTATTCTATATTTTATGTCACCTTTCCACTGATACATTCAAATATGGGACACATGTTGTCACTATTTGCTAATTTATCAGACCCAAGCTCTTCACACCTCTTTGCCCTTAGAATGAGTTTACCAAAAATGTTTTAGTGGGATCTATAATTAATTTGACCTCAATTATTCCTATGTCACATACCACTGCATACATAGTCAATACTCCAAGGAGGGCCTCAAACTTATGTAATTATCTCATATGTGTGGGAGTGTGTGTGCAAAGGTGTAATATACTATATGAATATGCATGCAATGATCTAACTTCTAATTCAAATAATATCTCTCATATTATTCTCTTTTAATTCTTTAGACCTTTTGTATGACTTTTCCTATGACTGATAAAAAAATAGAGATGAATAAGGTATAATAGCTTAGTTATGAAATTGATTTAATGAGCCTTGGTAGGTATTTGTTATGTATTTTCTAAATGAGTAATGAGAAGGCTTAGAATTATATTTATAACACACCTTTTGAAAGTATCTCATGGTAGGGTTCAATAAGACAATTAGGCCAACTCATAGGTTTCAAAACCTTTACAATTTGGATGAGTTTTGGCAATTAAACACTAGATAAGGATCTAGGCACTATTGTCAGTGGTAGTGTCCCTCTATGGTTGGTAGTGTCTAGGGGGATAGAAAATAGGTTTGGATTATAAATTGATAGTGATGGATGTTTATTAGGTTTCAATATTTTTATGCAATTCAAGAGACCTGGGTCATCATAATGATATGGATTGGACTAAGATAAGCATTTATGCATAGTGAGATAGTAAATTTGAACCTTTTGGCAATAAGGAGGTATATAAGTGAAGGGTAAAGTCCTAATTGATATTTGTCAAATTTATAAGACTAAGATGCTATAAGTATTTAGTTTTAATATCTACATTTCCCCCTTTAATCTAGTAATGCATAAGGATAAAATTACTAGTTTAAAAGAAAAAATGTGTACCTGAGAGTGTATAATGCACCTTGAATTTACTTGAGTCCACTTTGAGTGTTTTGTTGGTGTATGACCTATAACCAAGAGTAGGTTATATCATAAATCATTGCATATAATTTGAAATACTAAATAATTTAAATGATTTAAATGAGAGAGATCAAAAAAAGAGTACACATTTGGGTCAATGTCATTGTGTTGCCTCTTGATGCTTTGACTTGATAAAGATTCTTCTTGATGAATCATTAGAGATGGAGAATATTCAAAATTTAACCTTGGAAAATTGAATAGGGAGATTTGAATGTATTTTTACACAAATTAGGTGCAAGGATGAGTTGTGGCATGACCATTGAGATCATTATATCTCAATCACACAACTCAAATCTGAGTACATAATATAGTAAGGGTGAGTGATTAAATTAACTCATCCTATAAATATGATGTAATTGGATTATTTAATCACTCAAACCTATAATTCTAGTGATTATTAATGATTTAATCACTTCAACCTATAAAATTTGAACCAACTACTAAATTAGAAAACAACTCGATATTAATATATCTTGGTGTAATCGATGAATCCTATGAATAGTATAATTGATAAATTTTACATTTTTGGTGAAACATCATAGAATATGCACTTAAAATATGTCTCTATTGTATTATATGTGTCATAAATCTAAAAAAATATGTTTTAAATCTATGCAAAATTAGTTCAATGTACAAGAATATAACCAAAGTGTATATCTGAATCGTGAAACTAAACTAGAGATTGTGGAAGTGTAGGGATCATGTATTTATGGAATACCCCCACTAATATATATATAATGAGAAAGTGTATAAGTATGGAGGTCATGTCTTTGTGAAATGCCCCCACTAAAATATGGAAACAGCGAAAATGTGGAGGTCATGTTTTTATGACATGATGTCATTGATATGCCCCCATTTTAAGGGGAGGGAGATAGAATCTAGTAGGAACCTTAAGTAAAAAGGATAAGGTAATTATATAATCTATGTATGAATCATGTAATATATATGGATAATATGTCTAAGTAGATATATAAATTAAGATTTTAGAATGTGATCACATCAAGTTTTAAGATGCATGATATGAATCATGGTAACATTTAAAGAGTAACAACACAAGGTTAGAAAGCAATAAATCACACACACAATAGAACTCAATGTAATTCAAAATAATGGTCTAATGAGACCTCATTAAGGGTCATGTTTAAATATCACTCAATAAAAAAGAATGACATATTCAAATTCCAAACTAATATACAATGACATATTCAAATGTACAATCAACATATAATGGCACAAGGGCCAACAAGAAAGGAACATATTGAAAGGTTTCAAAAACAAAATTATATCAAGAAATCAAATACACTAAAGGATGTAAAAAATATATGAAACATAAGCAACCAACATAATCATATCATGATATTCCCTATGTATATGTGTTAGTAAAAAATGTTATGTAACATAACATATCAAGTACACTATGAAAGATATGAGCATGGAGATAGATATCTGTAAGTATTAGTATATAATATCAAACATGATAATTATCATAAAGGATATTCAACATGTATCAATCGTGATCAAAGAAGCATATGCCCAGAATATATTATATGGCATGGGTAAAGGAGATGTCCAATATATGTAAGTATATATATCATGTGTTTGGGTATGTTTGTATCACACTTAAATATGTGTGAAACATATGTGTATATATAAATGAAATTATATCCTATCTACTAACATAAATCAAACAACATAGATGACAAGGATCTAATAAAACATGGGAATGCTTAATAATTTTGTATTTTTTGAATTATTTTAATTTTTTGTACTTTTTTATAATATTTGAAAATAAAATGCTAGCCTATGATCTCATCCAAGGGATTATCATAGATAGATCCAAAATAGGAATATGGTACATCAAACTAGTGGTACTGCCAATGAGCATGTGTAAGTTTAATATCAAGACATGTAGAATGTATGGTACTTTATGAATGTATAATAAGACTCTATGGTCATGAAGAAATAATAGGAGTATGTGTTTATGGAACCCATTATTTAGTGAGTTTTGGTTTCTTTGGAGTAGAAAAAATTGAAACATGTTTATTTTCTCTATGTAATTGACAATGTTGTGTAGGAGTATATGAGGATTCATTAGATTCCAATCCATATCTCTAGTGCAAATGTATCTCAATTATGGACCACCTAGAAAAGGTTATTTCCTATTGCTTACCCTTTCATAGAGGATTAACCTTAGTAGGTTTGATAATTAGTTCTCTCAGAATAAAATTCTCTTTTTCAAGTGGATGTTCATATATAATTCCATAAACTATGACTACCCTATTGGTATGAATGTATTTAACACACCCATACACTAAGCAATGTACTACATGGATTTTTTGTATTCAAGGTCTTCCCAATAACATATCAAATACTCATATGTATAGTATAGCTGAAAATGTGCTAACTACATATGCTATACCAACCTATAAGGGTAAGACAATCTCACCAATAATGTGTTGTGATGTCCCATTTGAATGCTCTGACCATTTTTTGGTCAAAGGGTATAAATCATCATGTGTATATCCCAAATGTGTAAGTAATGGAATTATACATACACTCTCACTAGCACTGATATTGATCATAACCCTATGTCTAGGTTGATGGTCAAGGTATTCTCAAATAAATAATGAATGAAGATTTAAGTCATCATCCACTATTTCACTATCATCAAATGTAATATAAGGTCTTTGAGTCGTAGGAGGTATTATAAGTGTATAATTCCAATAATCCCACATAAAGGGTGACCATAAATGATGCAGGTGGATATGCATTGTATATCATTTTCACTTCTAGATATTTCTTAAAATGATCTTGTAAATGATTGTTAAATATATTGTGATTATGGTGATCACCAAGTTTTAAACATGAATCCTTTTGAAGACAATCAAAAGTAGTATTTTGTTCATCAGTAATATCTTAGATCTTATGCTTCAAGGTATAACGTCTATTCATAAACTGCTCAAGGCCTTGGTGATAGTCAAAATATACATTATCATTATATCCTTCAAGTAAAGGTGACTCATGTCAATATCTTTGGGAGGAGGGAGAGATATGAGATGACACTCCACAAACTTCATAAGTAACAAAGTTAGAGACTCAAGTAATCATGTAAATTATCTCTTAGGTACATTGGATAAGATGAGTTGATTAGATTGTAATGACACTACATTGATTGTTGTGATTATTTCCTTTTTGTGTTCTATAGGTTTCACCTTATAGCTTGGTTTGATATGAAACTTGGTATTATATATATTCAGTGTGTTTTTTACATACTTAAGCTTGTTCAATGAAATAAGTTTCATTTCATGATCTTGAATAATATAACATAAATCATCAAAAGATTTAAACTTCTTAAAAATAATGGACTCATGTAATGGGGTAAGCAAACTTTGTTTGAAGATGTCTTGAATATCTTTATTTACCATTGGATTTGTCATTTTGGCCAACATTGTTTTATATCTCAAAACATATTCATGAATATGTTCATTGGTTCCTTATTTGATCTTTGAAATTCAAGCATATGATATCTTTTTAGTGATGTTGATAGATAAATGTGCTAGAAATTGATCCATTAGAGGTTTGAATGCTCTCACTTATTAGATTGGTAAATCATAGAACCATCATAAATCTTAGTCCTTTAGGCTCCTTGGAAATAATTTTGTTAAAATTTTATCATTTTAGGCATAATGAAAGCATGCCATAAATAATTGTTGGAGATGTTATTCAAGATTACCCTTGCCATAATAAATGTGAACTTGGGTGCAACAAAACCAATTGGCAAAGGGTGAAAATATATTCTAGGTGAAAGATGATTATGTAGCACATCTTGTGAATCAATAGCATGAGGAGAATTTAAAGTATTTTATTCAATATTGGTAACCTTATCTTCAAAATATTTTATAACTTGAGGGAGATATTTCATTGTAGACCCATTGGGATTAAGAGTATAAAGCTTAGAATTCACCAAAGGGGATGTAAACATGGTTTTAGTTGATATAGGTGTTGAAACTATTATTTTAGTTGAAGCATTCACTATCCCCATGGTATATGTAGCAACAGGATGTTGGCATTCAAGGAAAAATAATTTGAAAACATAATTTATGCTCCTGCTAGATGTAAAAATTGATGAGATGCTCAAGGGGAAGGATAAGTCATTTATGCCTTTTATTTTTTAGTTTCCAATATGGTTTTGAGGATCTCATCAAGATCCTTAGCTTTTTTATGAATTCACTCTCAAAACATAGTAATAGCTTGCACTTGATCTTGATCTATTTATTCATTATTTGCATTAGATTCATTATTTCATGATTAGAATCATCTTTTATGATAACCTCTTTAGAATTGTGTCTTTTATCATCATTGACACTGGAATTAGGCATAAGATTTGATAATCCATTGGTTTGAGCCATCTTAGGTGGTAAAAGAGGAATATCCAAGTGTTTAATATAAACACCACTTAATCTAGGGCTACACCTAGGTTGCATAAAGATAATAGAATAAATCTAGAATAAAAAACAAGAATAAAAAACTAAGGAAGCTGAATACCCTAGGGCAAGCTAGGATTTGCATAAAGAGACATAAAGGTTAGATTCACCAAATGTTTAACCCTAAATTTTCAAGTGGGGGAGATAGGGTTAATAATTTAGAAATAGTTTAAGCGCAAGGGTGGTAAACTAATTTATAGTGGGCCAATTAATTGTAAACTTAGATAAAAGAATATTTTAAATTATAATATTAAGATAAGCTAAATATAAATATTACCAAATTCAAAAGATTTTCAATTAATTACAATACAAAATAGAAATGATAGCTAGTTGGGTTTATTATGTGCTAATAGATCTAAACTAGAAATAGGTGGAGAGTATGCATGATCAATATTATCAAATAGTCATCAGATTCTACAAATTATACTTATGTAGCCATGGAAACTACCATTATATGTGGACACTACCATTAACACTAGTGTTTAACTATGATGCAAGTGTCTAGTACAGAATAATGACTAGATTTTGATGTCACCATCTTCGATGATTTAATTTTTATGTCACCTTTCTATTGATACATTCAAATATGGGATATAGGTTGTCATTCTTTATTAATTAATCAAACCTGAGGTCTTCACCTTTCTTCACCATTGGAATGAGTTTACTAAAAATGGGTTAGTGAGCTCATGGTGTTGAGCTAACCTTGATGACCTATTTATCACTAAGTGCTAACTATATAACCAATACTCCAAAGAGGGCCTCAGACTTATTTAGTTCTCCCTATGTGTAGGAGTGTGTGTGTACAAGGGTGTAGTATATTATATTATATGCATGTAGTGATCTAACTTGTAAGTTAAAAATATATCATTCATGGATTTCTCTTTAAATGCTTTAGACTTTTTGTATGATTGATCCTATGACTAATAAAGAAATTGGGACGAATAGGGGGAAATAGCTCATTTTTATAATTGATTGAATGAGCCTTGGTAGGTGTTTGTTTGGTATTTTATAGGTGATTAATGAGAAGGCTTAGAATTATATTTATACCATGGTAGTATTCAATAAGAAAAATAGTCCAACTTGTAGGTTTGAAAACATTTGTAATTAGATGGATTTTGGTAACTAGACACTAGATAAAGATCTAGACACTACCATCGGTAGTAGTGTATCTCTATGGTCATTAGTGTCTAAAGGGTTAGAAAATAAGGATGGATCTAAAGCTTGTTGGTCATTTTTTTGACACAACAATAATTAGGTAGAGGTTTCTTAATACTTTACCTCTCCTAAAAGGAAGAAGATATCATGAAGAAAATTCTTCCCCAAAGTTTAAATTTACCATGTCTTAGTATTATGACATTCACTAAATAGTTTGATGTGTAACCATCCCATATAAGGGGGAATTTTAATAAACTAAATCTCTATGATAGCTCTAACTTAGACATTTTGCAAAGAGGCTATAAGTTCCCTAGACAATACTCATTAGGCCCAGCCTCGAATGGAAATCATAGATTCTTAGGATAAATATGATAAGCAAATAATTGATTTCCATGTAGATTTATCACATGCATATATTCAACAATGCTTAAATAGTGATAAATAGAATTAAGTAACCAATATTAGCATGTATATTCGGATTGCTTTCAACCTAGATTTGACTCATCACGGTAAAGAAAGTGAAAAATAGAGGGGATAAATAGATAAACACCATGTTGATATTTAAACTATATTTTCAATGTTTGATTGAACATTCCCACTAAAACCAATCATTGGTTGAGTTAGACTTAGTGAAACTTCAACCCAGGGATGGTGCAAGAGGTTGAGAAACTAACTAGACAATATGAAAAGACCACGACCACCATAAACATGTACAAGACATGCACATGAGATGGATTTGAACTCCTAAAAACCTTTCAAATATTAAGATATGTATTTTGATTAAAATTATTGATTGATTATAATCATTCAAGTGCAAATAAACATTTATGTAACAATAAAACTAAAATAGGAAAAGGGAAAGATTATCCTAAAAACTAGTAGAAAGAATAAGAAGGAAAAATATATGGGTTCATAGTGTAGTTTTTAGTCTACAATGAGCCAACCATGAGTAGCATCCTCTGATCCTAAAAAAATCCATCCCCTAAAAAGGCTCTAAATATATATTGTCACCCTCATGTGTGTGTGTGTGTGTGTGTCTATATATATATATATATATATATATATATATATATATATTTACACACAAATATACATGAGGGTGACAATCCCTTCCTTGACTTCCAACTCAACCCACTAATTAGGTAATTGCAAACATTCATTACTAATTGAGGAAATGTAGTTGAGGGTCTTGATTCTCTAATATAAATGAAGGCGTGCCCATGCTTTTTAGTTATAGGCCATGCCATCATTTTTTGATCACCAATTGATTGTCTTGGGATCCACCATCCCATCTAACATTTTCCATCTATCACTTTCTCATTAGTTTGGAGTTGTCTTATGTATCTCCTTTTTATTACATATATACATTGGCTCACCCCTTTTTGCCTTATGTTTCATGATTCTAAATGAACTTTCATGTTGTACTAACTCAGGTTTATCCTTTTTATGTTATGCTTTGACTAAGGGTTCAGACTCCCTGATGAGGACACGCATCTAAATCAATGACTCGGATTGAAATATGAATCCTACAAGATCTGACAAAATGGTCAAGCATAAATCATTTGAATAAAATACAATGCATAAACAATAAAATTATTGAAACATGAATAGAAAATCCATAACCAATTTAGATCAAATGAGACAAACAAACAAAAAAGAATTTCTATTTGGATATAGAGTTTTGAATTAGTTTTTTATTCAAACATAAGACTTACCTATGTATAAATCATACAAAAATTTATTACTAATTCTTACCAAGATTTTAAAAATAAATAATGCCATTAATAATCCCACTTGAATAATGTAAATTCGATGTTTAATCGACCAACGTCCTCCACAAACTATTGACATTTTTAACATTTAGGAGGGACACCAAATTTAAGCCTTTCAAGTGCCATGTATCATGCCCTTGTCATCTCAAAGGCCTAGGGTTTATGATTTGGTGATGGGCATATACCCCTCAAATTTAAGCTCAAAATAATGCTAACAACTTTGGGGTGACACACGATAATCCCTCATCAAGTTGGGTATATGGTTTGGGTACATGGGATGATGTCATGTGACATCATCCCAAAGAGCCATTCCTTTGAGCTCATTATTGTATCAAACTCATCCCCATGGTCTTGAGCTTCACTTCAACATGTGGTGACCTCTTAAGACCTCAGGGCCATGACATAATTAAAATTTTGTCAAGGTCCTCGTGGTCTTGGGCTCCTAAAACATTACCACATGGCAACTATGAACATAGGAGTCAAAAAAGGGGAGATTAGTATCATGTTAGTATATGAAAACAAATCCAAAAACACACCAATGAACTAACATCTTAAGCATATATCATAGAGGGGATCTTGGTGAATAAAACTTAATAAAGATAGAATTAAAACATAAAGAAATAACAAACTTTCATCACCTTCCTTGATTGATCCAAAGGATTTGTTCATTGGCTTGCTCAGCTTGTGCTTCAAAGGTCTTTGTTAATGGATCTTGGCTATTCTCCACCTCCTCTTGGCATCATTTGCTTTGGATTTGGCTTGTGAAACTTGATTCAATATTTTCACATAATAACACTACATCAAAATAGCTTTTAAATCATTTTCATATGATAAATTTGGCTTGAGAGAGCTTCAAATTATGAGTGTGAGGCCTTTTATTTATATATTTTTCAAAAGAGATTGGATCAACCATAACCATTCATCTCAAGATGAATATGTGTGGCCATGAATTAATCTAATTATGTAAATAAAATCCATAAATATTATCTTCATGATTTGGGAATAAGGGGCACAAATGAGGCATGGGAGGGCTTAATCAGATATTTGTTGCATTTATGGCCTATGAAGCCACCTCAAAAAATGATGTCACATGATGATGCAAATATTAGAAACCAATTTACAAAAATAAATATTCAACAAGTTCCATGGAATTCTTAGGCTCATAATTTGGTTTATTTTTCCTAAGTAAGATTTAAACATTTTTAGTGCAATTCTTTGGAAAATGGTGCACAAATTAATCAAACTAGTCCAAATGTCATATTATTGGGTTAAATTTTGGCTAGAGTGGAATTAAAATCTGATGTTAGTTGCATATAGACCAATATCCCATTTAGGATGTTTTCAACATAAAATAACACATGTAGGTGTCACGTGCTTCTAAATTAGGGGAATTTAATAGTTTAGAGCATCTAATTGCATTTTGGATCAAAATGATTCAAGAATAACTAACCGTTTCATAGAATTAAGTTCCCTATTTATGGATACTTTAGCCAAAATTGGTGCTTGTATATGAAAAATTCAAACCATTTAATGTGTTATAGTGTTTTTAGGCCAAATTGTGATGTTTATTAAAAATTGGTTTAAGCTTGGTTGGAGTTCATTGGTGGCCACTTTTAGGTGTCTACAGTTTTCCCCTACTTAAGAATATGTTGTAAAATCATAGGCATAGGAATGTATTCCCAAATAATGAGAAAAGGCATGTATGCCAAAAAGAAGATGATGGTTGAAGAAAAAGCTCCCAACAATGTTTTGGGAAGCCTAGGATGATGCACCCTTCAGGGAATGGCTATCACATTAGTTGATGGATGGTCCCTTGAAAAGAAACAAGAAGAAAGGTGGAATTAACCCATGGTAGAGATTAATCCAAGTGATAAAATGTTTGCATGCTTTGAAATAAAAATGTACTAATTTTCCCAAAGGTGGTTATAATCAAGAATAAAATTTGAAATAATGATTTTCCCATAGGTAGTTATAATCATTAAGATGACCCAGATTGGCTAAATATGATTGATTGATATGGTTGTGCCCTAGTAGGGTAGATTATCAAGCATGACTCAAGGATAGAACATATTTCACATATTAAATATGATTGGTTACAAACATAGATGTGATTGTCTAATGACTAAATAAGCCACAAACGACTAAGAATATGAGGATGAAAAGTGATGAAAGAGATGGATAGAAGAATAATATTGATCAATAGAAAAGATTCAGTTGTTCCTTCCAATGAGGAGATTCTCATCCTTATTAACAATGATATAACTAGAATGGTCAATGGGTTGATTTGATCAAGATGGGTGGAAGGATTTGCTAATGTACCAAGGAGAAACGTCTACGGCTCCATTACTTGTATGACCTCCTAAGCTAATTTTTGTTGTAGCATGTGATAGTAGGCATCATGATAGAACACCATGAGGACTTAGTCAAAATATGCATAAGGACTGACTCTCGATCTAATACTCAATTGAAAATAATGCACCAATAATATTAACCATGATGATAATATTAATGTATGAATATGGATGGTCTTAAGAATAATGTGCAAAGATCACTCAATGAACACATATAAATTAAGTAGAGGAAACAGTGATGAAATAAAATAAATAAATAAATAAATATAAAAACAAAGAGAAATCCTAAAAATAAAAGCAAAATAAAGCATCCTAATGATGGATTTGACCCAGTAGGGCAGTTTGAGGATAACTAAATAGGCTTAGATAAGACAAATGTTTTTTGGATTTTGAAAATTTATGAATGTTTTTGGAATTTTGAGCATCTCAACCCAAATTGGAATTATGACATACTAAATGGTCCAAGCTCATAAAATGATGAGAGCATGGAAAACATGAATTGATGCTTGAAAAATGGCAAGATCGATGAAACACTTATTTACCCATGTAGGTGGATATAATCAGGTTCACATAAATAAACATGATAGGAAGGGAATAAGAAATGAAGGATGTAATTACCAAAACTTATGTCTTACTACTCTCAAATACTACCTCTATCTAAAATTCTTAAAATAACTACTAAAATTGATATAATTCTTTGTGCTAAAATTATAACCAATGGATGAACCAAGGTTAAATGGTCTAGGTAGGTAGTGTCAAAACATGTTGGTCAATAAAAAAGGTATGGTAGAATGGAATGATGGAACAAAAAAGTGATAGAATGGTAGAATCATATATTGGTATAGTGAAAATAAGAACATGGATACTATGGTAAGAGGGTTTCCCCCAAGTGGTAAGGTGACTAGATGGGTATGCGACAATGGAAAAAGGAATGGTAAATGAAATGGTGTGGTATAGGTTTGTGTTTGGCTTATGATTGGTTGTTGAGTTGGATGTGTTTGGCCTGGGTGTGGTTTTGGATTTTGTTATTCTTGCTAATGAGGAGATGCACATCCTAATCAACAAATGATATAAATAGAATAATCAATCATGTTAATTTATAGCCTACACCTCAGTTGATTATTTGCTTTTTCAAGAACTAGTTGGAGACTTGGACATCAAAAAATTTGTTTTGATCTTCATTGGTCATTAATCATGTTTCCTTGAAGCGTCAAGACAAGATATCTTTGTATCCTCTACAAAGGAAAGTATGACCATGGATAGGAAATAGGGATAAATGTTGGATGATATGTTTGTTTATGAAATGGAATGGTAAAGGATAATGGAATGTATAATGGTAGGGGAAGAAATGAAGATCAAGATTTTTAGGCACACACAATGTTACTGATTATGGATTTGACATAACTTTATATGTGGTAGGGCCAAAGACTTTTGAATATTCTCTCGATAGGACCCCCAAAGTTTTTTGTCATTTGGGCCTAAGAGTAGCTACCATCTGATTGAGTTATAGTTTGGAAGCTATATTGATTTTATCTTTGATTATGTCTTCATCAAATAGTGAATGAATTTTTTTCTCAACTATCAGTGGCTCGAAGAGGTTTTCACCAATGAAGTTGTCTTAATTATTCCATAACACCTTTGAAAAATTTTCACTAAGGAATGTTGACTTTTGAATTTTATTGTCTTCTAGCATCCCTAAAAAGGTTTCACTAAAATATGTTGAGTTTAAACTTTGATCATCTCCTAGCACTTTCAAAAGGGTTTCACTAGGAGATTGTTATTTTATGCCTGAATGTGTTCTTGGCCTGCTTGCTCTTCAACTGATATTTTGTCATGGATGAAGTTTAATAAGGTGTGATTATCTTATTCCTAATCAACATTTATGGGAGATATAATGTCAATAATATGGCTATATCATTTAGTGTTAATGGAATAGGATGAGGCAACACAATCCTTTCGAATATACTAGGACAACTTGTGTCATTATTGAATTAATCATCCTTAAAAATCATAGAAGGATCAAAAATGTATTTAAATTGATCTAGAATGTATAAGCAATATTGTAATAGCCATGAGCATATTCTGATTTTAAATATAATTCTAACTCAATGGACTTTGAATCCAATGTTGAGACTGATGTTGATTTTGCTTCTAATGCTAAATCTAATGTTGATCCAAGATTAGAACCCAACTATAACTTTGATTCTTTATTGATGGGTACTCTATTATAATGATGTATTGTTGAATTTTTGGTATTGGATAAGTAATGGCCTATGATGGCATAATGGGCTCCACAATAATTGGGTCATCAGAGTGGGACTCCTCAATAATGGGACAAAGGTAAAGATACAACTCCTAACTAACTCATCAAGGGGAGGGTCTTGAAAAATAGGAATATGATTAGAAGGTGATTCATCATAGGTTGACTCATCATAAATGGTTGGTTCAATAAAAACATATTGGATTGGTTGGTTTTCTTGGTTTTGGTTTATAATTAGTTTTGAAATGCCAATTTTGAAAATAGTTTGATTTTTGAATGATTGGCTCAGTTGAGGTATTGATTAGCTTAGTTGGGGTACTAATTGGATTGTTTGGGGTCAAAATTAAATTGGTTGAGGTTGGGATTGGACTGGTTTAGGTTGGGATTGGATTGGCTTAGGTTGGGATTAGACTGGTTTAGGTTAGGATTGGATTGGTTGAGGTGTTGATTGGATTGGTTGAGGTTTTCTAAAGTAAGGAATGATAAAAAATATATGAATAATACTCAATGGTTAGATAATGGGTGGGCATTATGGAGCTTCATTTCTCACACAAGTTAAATGATGAGGTCCTAGAATAGAAATGGTTGGGTATTATGGAGCCTAATTTCTCACATAAGCTAAAGTATGAGGTCTTTAAATGATAATTCTAGGACATTATGGACCCTGATTACTCACACAAGCCAAAGGATGAGGTCCTAGAATAGAAATGGTTGGGAATTATGGAGCCTAATTAATTGCTTAATCTAAAATATGAGGTCTTAAAATGATAAGTCTAGGGTGTTATGGAGCCTGATTGCTTACACGAGCCAAAGGATGAGGCCCTAAAATGATAACTCTAGGGTGTTATGGAGCCTGATCACTCGCATAAACTAAAGCATCCAAGTCCTCTTAAAAAACCATATCATTCCAATTAGTAACTTTATTAGGATTGTAAATAAGCATTTGACTTTATTCCTCAAATAGATCATGATTGTAGTCAATTTGTGTCATCATTCTATTATAATTTGGATTGTTTGTGACTCTACTATAAGTGTAGCTAGACATATTTGCATCAATGATGAAAGCTCTGAAACAAAAAAAGGGTTAGAGTTATACAAACACTAAAACATAATATCTAAAAATACAAAGGATTGAAACATGATCTATCTTGGTCAAAAGGGGTGGAACTATATCTCCAAAATGATCGAAGGTGGAACTGTATGTCCCAAAATGGTCTATGCTAATATTTGGTAAAAATAGTATAATTTCAAATGTTTAACATTTAAATGTTTTACACAAACAAGGTTAAGTAGATGAAATAAAAAAATAAGATTCCAAAGTCTAGGTCCAAATATGTTCCAAATAGGTCTAAACTAGGAAAGGGAAATTTGCTAGGTCTTTTGTCTAAATGTGGATTCAAAATCTAGGGTCAAATAGGCTATGCTAGGACTTTTGGCCAAACTCAACATCAAAATATAGAATTGAAACAAAGGATGGTGATTTTTAACATAACAAACTTGGAAAAAATTGGTGTAAATAAGGCATTTGATTCTATACATAAATGTGATCTGATTGGTATAAAAGACTAAACAAAAGGCATTCAAGATGGACTGATTTGATCAACAAAGACATATGGAAAAATTTCCAAACTTGAGTAATGGATTAACCTAAGTTACACAACCCAAAAGAGAAAGACATGTGTATCAACCCCATGAGTTGAGGCATAAATATAAATAAATCAATGTTTGAATCCAAACTTTAGAAAAATCAATCAAAGACTCAACTAAGGTAAACTAGGCAAACTAGGCAAATTTGAATGGCATAATAATGCTAAAACAAAAATCCAACGAGGCACATATGATTGGTTTAAATAATTATTATTGGTATGTGATACAAGACAATTCCATTGAAATAATTTAGGTAATGTAATGGCCTTAACACTCCCAAAAGATTTAAACAATGATTTATGTTTCAAAGACTTCAAAGGCACAAGACTAGGAATGATTTGGGTAGCATAATGTTACCCATCTCAATCAGGTGCCCAACACAATGTTTTCTAAGTTAAACTCAAGGTGTCAAATAGATTTCATAACTCCTCCTCAAACAATGGAGTAATTGGACAGAAGACTCATTCAAAACATGGTTTAAACAATAAGTTTTAGCTCTAACATACCAAGCAATAAAATGATAAAATACATCTAGTATATCATCCTAAAATCCTATCAAGGTGTGGCAAAGTGGCATTGACTAAAACTAAATTATTTTCAATCATCTACATTGATCCCATGTGTACACACTTTCACATATGCACACAAGAGAAACAACACATCAATTGAGTCTACATCAATTAGCTTAATGTGGAAAATTTTAGGCCTTTTCACAACCATTACATCCATCACTTGCTTAGTGCAATGCAATCTCCATATCAATCATACATCCCAAGATTAACCAACTACTGATGAAGATGGTTTAACTACTCAAACCATCATCTCAGTGGGGTGATCCCAATTTATATACCTCCCATGAAGAGGGATTGAAGATAATGACAAAATATGAAGCCCCAGGTCAAAGCTTCCCTATAAAACTTATGGGAGGTTATGAAATCCCATTCACAAGACAATATGCATGAAAATAAATGACAATTAGAAAGACTTTATGGTTGATTTTTGATCACCCAATACTATACGAGTTTGGGGAAAGCTTAGGTGACATTATTTCTACACCTTAGACTAGGTAGTAAAATGCAATGAAAAGGTGCTTTTGATCTCATGAGTTCCCTATAGAGGATGGGGGGAGAGCATACACACGATATCCTTTTTTTAAACAAACAATCAATAAACAACTTGCATGAAAATGAACTTGCTCAAAAACATGTAAACTAATGTGATGTTAAGTTCATTTTAAGTTACCAAAAGGAAATGTGTTGTGAATTTTGGCACCTTGGCTTTGATTGAAACTTGTAAAAACTTTAAAAATCATATAAGGCATAAAAAAATGAACTAAGTTCTTTTTAGATACCCTAAAGATAATGTGAGAAAGTTTGAAACAAGTTTAGAATTGATTAGGTTATTTGTTAGGCAATAATTATAATGTTTAGATTAATGTTCATGGCCCCTTAGCATATTAACAAAGTAAAAAGAACTTGCACAAACACAAATTAATCAAAGACATAGTTATATTCATTTTAATCACCTTAAGTCCAAATGTTTGATTTAGCCTAATTCTTTTTAAACACCAAATTAAAATGTTAGAGACCATTTAAGCATGTAAATTGATGTTCAATTTTTGCCTTGACCTTAAAAGCTAAGAAAGTAACCTCCTTCTTAGAATCACTTATGAGTGTTATCAAATGCACATAGTGATCGTCAACAGTCACATACAACCATCAATGGTTTAAAGGCAATCATTATCAATCAATTAGAAGTAACAATCGATGGTTAAGAAGAATCACTATTGGTCAATGATGACATGTCGATCGAAAATCAAAACCAAAAAATCAAATGCATTAGATTAGACAAGTGTTAGGCCAAAAAATAAGAAAATTTGAAAGTAAAAGTTTAACTCTTGATTTTAAATGCCTTTCAATCCTAGAAATCAAGAATAGGTATAATAGAAAGAGTCAAAATGCAAGTTTTAAGTATGTTTCTACTTTACACCCCAACCATCAGTGGTTGGACCTAACCATCCATAGTCACCCCTAACCGTCAGTGATCCCTATGTAAACCTGTGAAGATGAAATCTGGGCAAACAAAGTTAGAAAATCAATTTTAAAATTTTTCAAGCCTCTAAATCTCAATCTAAGACTTGTATATTGATCTCTTTGGTACATGGAATATGTTAGGTCCCACCAGGCATGACATTTATGAACATAAAAATCCAATAAAGGGAGATTAGTATCATGTTATTAGATGAAAACAAATCCAAAAACACACTAATAAACTAACGCCTTATGCCTAGATACTAGGTGGGGATATTGGTGAATAAAAACTAATGAAGACACAACTAAAACATGAAGAAATAAAAAACTTATTCACCTTCCTTGATTGCTCTGAAGGATTTGTTCATTGGCTTCTTTGATTTGTGTTTCAAAGGTATTTGTCAATGGATCTTGGTTATTCTCCACCTCCTCTGGGCATCATTGATTTTGGATTTGGCTTGTGAAGCATGACTGAATATTTTGGCATAATAATACTACATCAAAATAGCTTTGAAATCTTTTGTGCATGATAACTTTGGCTTGAGAGAGATTTAAATTATGAGTGTAAAGCCTTCTATTTATAGATTTTTCAAATGGGCTTGGATCAACCATGACCATCCATCTCAAGATAAATATCTGTGGCCATGAATTAATCTAATTATGTAAATAAAATCCATAAATACTCTCATCATGATTTAGGAATAAGGGGCATTAATGAGGCATTTGAGGGATTAATCAAATGTTTATTGCATTTATTTTATATGGAGCCACCTCAAAATATGATGTCACATGATGATGTATATATTAGAAACCAATTTCCAAAAATAAATATTCAACAAGTTCCATGGAATTCTTACTTATGCTCATAATTTGGTTTAATTTGCCTAAGTAAGATTTAAACATTTTTTAGTGCATTTCTTTGGAAAATGGTGCAAAAATTAATTAAATTGATCCAAATGTCATATTATTGAGTCAAAATTTGATTGGAGTGGTATTATAAGCTGATGTTAGTTGCATACAGACCAATAATCCATTTAAGATGTTATCGACACAAAATAACAGATGCACATGTTGTGTGTTTTTGAATTAGGTGAATTTGGTGGTTTAGAGCATTAAATTGCATTTTTGGCATTTTGGCTCAAAATTATTTAGAAAGAAATAATAGTTTAATAAAATGAATTACCCTATTTAGGGATACTTTAGCCAAATTCAGCACTTGTATATGACAAATTCAAACCATTTAATGTATTTTAGTGTTTTTATGCCAAATTGTGATGTTTAGTAGAAATTGGTTCAGAGGTCATTGGTGGACACTTTTAGGTGTCTATAACAAATTCTTATGCCCTTAAAGCTAGGATAATATTGATTTAGTCAAAGTCCCCCATTCTTCTAGGCTCCTAATAAATTACCACGTGAAAACTTTTTAGGCGACTGGGGCCATGGGACTATTAAACTATTAAACTTTGATCAATTCCCCATTAGGATAGGTTACTAGGATTATGCCACATCACATGATCTTGGGGGCTCCAAGGGAAAAATTAACTTAGAAAATTTTAGGAATGGCCTAGAACTTCAAAATAATTTGATAGCAAGACGTGGAAGGGTCTAGGGAGGGAATTAAACTATTTGTGATAAAATAAAGGAAATGACTAAGACAAGGACCCAAATGAATAAAATAGGCTAAGGCAAACTTTCGGGGAACCTGGACCTCGACACTCAATTTAAAAAAGGCTCGACATGACATGGAGTATAACCAACAAGGGCTAGTCAGACCTGCATGTGCAGCTAAAGTAGAAAGACATACAAAAATGTTTCCCATAAAGGACTTAGCCAAAAGAATAGGCAAGCACATGAAAGATCTAAAAAATTAAGCCACTTTCATAAAAAAAATTTAAAAATCCAACTATATGGAGAATAAATAAAGGATTTTCAAAAAAATTAGATAGTATCCAAAACAATGGTCAAAACAAATCTGTATTGCAATATCTTCTTGGAGGAGATATGATTCATATGATGAAATAAACTAAGACCTAATGTAGACACCAAAATTGTGTCTAACCCTTGTCATCTTCTTCCTCTATCCCCCATTTTATTCTTCCATGCCTATTTTGCCCCTATCGACCATTTCCCTACAAGCCTTAACCCTGGCAGCATGTAAAAATGAGCAGAAAGCTAAAGCTAGCCTCTGTCCCCATTCTGCATCTACTAACGACAGTCACTACCCGACTGACGTCGTCGACGTCGATCACTTATCGGCCGACGTCGGCAATCCTGCCGACGTCGGTTATCCTTAACACTGCATTCTCAACTTGAACGTAGGAACCGTTACCCATTATCCGTTATCCATTTGGTTCCCAATCAGTTTCTCGATCGGTTATCGAACCGTCCTTCGACTTCATCAGCAACCTCTTCCCTCGAACGATCAACTGACTCTTGCAATCAAACCAAATCTTACGATCAATCGACTCTAGCATCAAACCAATCTGCAATCAATTTCTCGTGTTCTGTCTCTCTAGTATAGGGATTCTACTTCAATCAACTTATGCGACACAGCTACAATATCAATCATGTCTTCGACCTCTATTTGTAGCGCGTAATAGGTAATCTTTGCTTTGTGTTTTTGTTCTGCTCTCTGGTTATTGTTTTTTTTCTATTTGCTATTACCACCCCGATCTTTTTAGACCACAGCCCTGACCTTACTTCTACCCGTATCACCTCTATCCACCCTCTGTCAGTCTGTAATTCTATCTAAATCCCTATACAAACCCTCAAACCAGTCCCTCTGACTCCTAAACTAGCTTCCCAAACCCCAAACAAAAATATCAGACCTTTCTGTAAATCCTAAGACCCTATCCAGACCCGACCAGGCCCTATCCAAAACTGTTGCCCTGACCGACGCCGATCATTACCCCGATCGACGTCGGCACTTTAACCGACGTCGGTACCTTCCCCTGACCGACACCGACACAGAGACCGACAGCGGCGACTATGCAGAGCAATTTTCTACATATCAGGTACACATTTTGTTTTCTATCTTTTATTTCTTTCATTCTGTCTTTCATTATTTCTACTTTTGTCAAATATTCTATTTTTAATCAGTGGGTTGATATCCTTCTAGGAAGTCTTCGTACTTCTGGGATCAAGCGTTTGCTTGACAGCCCACCATATCCTCGTCTAACATTTTTCCGTGTTCCAGTTTCTTTTTCTTTACAGGTGTCATTCCTCCACAGCCAAAGAGGAGTACCTTCCAACGTCTGATTACAGTGCGCATGACTACAATCAGGTATCTTCTAACCCTAGACCATCTCTTAGTTTCTCATTTTTATCTTTTGAATGTGAAAGTGAAATTAGAATAGAAACATTTTGGCATGCCCGGTGGGACCCTAGGGCCTTCTTTGGGTTCTTTCTTTCTTTCTTTTCATATTAGGTGCATTAGGTTCCTTCCTTTTCACCTCTTTCATCTCTTCTTAACGACATCATAAGCAGGAATAAAAAGAACTTTTCTTTTCCTTTCTTGCACTTCTAGACTAGTCAAAACTCATACTCTTCGACCCTTTCTCCATTCGTCTTCATACGAACAAACATTTCGACTTGGGCATTAAAACACTCTACATTGCATTTCTGCTTGCTTGCATTTCTTAGACCACACTTAGTAATTAACAAAATGCATATTGAATTAATCTAGTCCACTTTATGTTACACGACCAAACCACTTGCATAAAACAAACACTTAACTTACCTGAGACAAGGCCCGACTGGGATTTCATCCCCCAGTGGATACCTTACTTGTCCCGGTGATCTTACTTGGATTTCATCACCAAGGAGAAAGCCCACTCTATTCTCTGGCAGAGTCTAAACTATAGGGGAAGTATATTTTGGCTAAGCGGGCCCAGCTTATCACTGGACTCGTGAAGTGAGGGGAGCTTGCTCCTTAGCACCAGGCCTTGTACGAAACCTAACATAGACTTCTTGAGCACCATAACTGACCTGAAACCATCCATAGACTACTTCTTCTAGGAACTGACTCAAAAGCCAATCTTCCTCACACATTCTAAAGCATAAGCCACTATAATCCTAAGAATCTACTCCTAGGGTTTTAGGATTTGCTTGTGTTCTTCATCTTTTTAGTTCTTATCTACTTGTTTGAGCTTGTGAGGACGTTCTTTCTTGCTTTGAATGGTTCTGACTCGTAGTCAAGCCAAGGCTCTAGTCGATCATGCGAGGCATCACCCGCTTCCATCTACCCCATCCATAACTAGTCTTATAATGAAGTTCCAATCGGAGACTGAAAGAACTCCTACTAGACCATCCCCGACCCAGATGCCCATTGTTCCAGAAGGGGACCAAGATTTTGCATGATTCTTGGACCTCAATGTCAAAGCCTTGCAGCACTATCTCACGAATAGCTGAATGCAAGACTCCCTGGGCAATCCAATTTACGGAATGCTGACCTCTCTCCTCGAAACTACGACCGTATCAACAGCGTCCATAGTTCAACCTTTAGACACCCAGGCTATTGCCTCGACTAATGACCAGCCTTTGACCAATCATCCAAGTGTGGCCTCTCCTTCCATCTTTGAGCCCACTTCCACCAGGGTTTCGGCCCCCTATCAACCTCAACCCACTCAACCACTCTCTACCCCCTTTTAAAATCTAGTTGTCTCTATTATGCCTACCCTTACCCCTATCAACCCCAGGGTGGCTACCTATCCATTAGCCCATGTTACCACTAACCAACCTCCTGTCGCAACATCGAGCCTAGCCGTGCCTTCTACCCAACCATCCTTAGTCTCCTCTTCTATCCCTACGACTAGTCATCCATACATTGCGCCCTTACTGGTACAACTGACTACGTCGTATGCCTCTTCTAGCCTCATTCAAGTGCCTTACAATCTAGAGGGCACTCCACCCACCAATCCCTTAGTAGATATCATCAAAATGCTGATGGACAAGATGTCTAGCCTAGAGACCTCCATTTCCGGCTCATGCAATACTCTGTCATACGAACAAATTTGCAATGAGCCCATTCATCCTTCTATCCCAATCCAACCATATCCCAGCCAGTGAGAACTTCCTAAGTTTTCTCATTTTCAAAGCAAGGAAGACTCGCAATAGCACTTATGGGCATTCAGACATGCCTATTACCTTATCGCCCATGACGATGCGTTGCTTTTACGCATGTTTCCTATGTCTCTCTCAGGTGCTGTGCTTGATTGGTACATCTCCTTTACCAGCCATTCCCTCTTCACATTCACTCAGCTGCCCAGCTCTTCCTTGACCATTTCTCTATCAACATTGTTGTTTCCAAAATCAGCTTAGCTCATTTTGGAAGCAACCCCTATGAAACTTGTTCGTTTCATCTTGTCTCTCTAGGTTCATTTTTCGATACAAATTCTGTAATTCATTTTTCATCTGGATTGGATCAAGGAGTGGTTACCTCCTTGTCCAAGCCATGTTTCCCTTTCCCCTTTTTTCCTTCCCTCCGGAGTTGGTCTTTTTTGCTCTTTTCCTGCAAGGGCGGCAATTTTTGCCGCCCCTGCACTTTTCCTGCAAGGGTGGCGATTTTCGCCGCCCCTGCATTTTTCCTGCAAGGGCGGCGATTTTCGCCGCACCTGCACTTTTTGATTTCCACGCAAGGCATTAATGGCCCTACACGGCGGGTTGTTGGGGTTGGTTTTTTAACCTAAATAATCTGATTTGGGCCTCATTTCTTCTCACTTCTTCATCCTCTCCCCCTACCTCTTCTACTTGAGTGCTCCAAAGGACTTTTCGAAGTACTAGCTCACGGATCCGACTTCGTGGCGCACACGTTTTCTAGGTAGGGTTTGTTTTTAGTTTTGTTTTTATTGTTTCCTCTTCTTCCTAGCTTAGTCATTCTTTATTCGTTTTTATTTTTGTTGTTTCTTTCCTCTCCCTCGCGGCCTCGTAAGGGTGGCATTTCCTTGCCGCCGTCCCCCCTCTTTTCTATCTTTCGTGTAGAGGTGGCAGTTTTCGCCGCCCCTCCACACGGCTTGTCAAATGCGAGGGCGACGAATATCGCCGCCTCCACTCTTGCAGCATTCCTCATGCAAGGGCAGTGATTTTCACCGCCCCTACATTCCTCATGCAAGGGCAGTGATTTTTTCCGCCCCTGCATTCCTCATGCAAGGGCGGCGATTTTCGCTGCCCCTGCATTCTTCATGTAAGGGCAGCGATTTTTGCCGCCCCTACTTTCCTCATGCAAGGGCAGCAATTTTCGCCACCCCTGCATTCCTCATGCAAGGGCGGCAATTTTTGCCGCCCCTACTTTCCTCATACAAGGGCGGTGATTTTTGCCGCCCCTACTTTTCTCATGCAAGGGCGGCGATTTTTGCCGCCCCTGCATTTTCCTTTCTTTTTCAACTAACTCCCAAATTTTTTTCGGGTTGTCCTTTTCAAGTTTTTTTTTTCCCTCATTTTCCATCCCTTTGCCCGTCCTAGCCTTTTTAAGTGACCTCCAGTAACCTATGTCACTTAAATTGCTCTCCCCCTCTCTCTCACTCTCCTTTTGACTATGGCTGCAGCACCTTCAGCAAGCTCCTGCACGCCTGCTCCCATCTAGACAAGATCGTCCCCCATGACGGAAGCATCTCCTTCAAAGGTGAAGATGATGAAATACAAGTATCAGGGCATCTTCCCACTCACAGCAATTACCTCAAATTTTGATGACATTTGAGACACCGAGATCGGCCATGTAGATATGGCCAAATTCTTGGAACGGACCAAAGCAACAAATCCCAGCACTGGGATAAAGAGAATTATTGAGAGCAACATCCACCTGGTGGCTGCCTTCCCAGTAGCGGCCCATCATGCAGAGTTCATCCTTCAATGCATGCACTTCTATGACAAAGAGACCAGATCGGTCTCAGACACCAGTGGCAGCATGATCATTCAGTTGGACCCTGAATTTATCGACAAAGTTTTCCTATGTCCACCAGCCACCGAAGTAACCCAAATTGACTTCGAGAACGCGCAGAGGGAGTATGACAAAGACCCCGAGAGGGCAAAGAGGGTCATAAACCATAAGTGGTTAAAAACCCCAAGGGCCAGTCTATCCAGATGGCTGAAAAGCTTCCCTAAAAGTGACTTCATTGAAGAAGTTGGTGACTTAATCACCCTCCTCAGCAGAGTACGGGGCCTCCCGTCCTCTTCACAATTCCATGAATGGATGTATCCATTCTTAAGATCATCCTGCAAGGCAAACAGGCCATCTTTTGGGGGGAACAGATCAGCAACGCTATTCACGAGCAGCTGACCAGGGTACAAACCTCCTTCAAATTCTACATGACCTCGTACCTGGTCTACATAGTTGTTGCCATGCGATCTTTCCCAGGTCTAACAATAGAGGGGGATAGGAAGACCACCCCGGTCTATTCATACTATCCATAGCTAACACTTTAGGGGTCGACACATCATTTCAGGTGAGTGAATGACGCGTTCTTTGCCATATTTCTATGTCTCTTCGATCCTCAACTGCAATAGAAAAGAATATCAGACGAGGCATGGACAGTAGTGAACAGTTTTGGATGCATGTTCCTCTAGTTCTCTACATTTTCTTATCTTCAGCTGGGTTTCTATCAAGGATACCCTTATATGCTCCCAAGATTCCCTTCAGACAGGTTGGTCCTAATGGATCTTTGTCGACAATTGGCCGTCGTGCACTCAAAACAGATGGAGCTTAAGAGACCTAGTTTCAAGTTTCCTATCCAGATTGGTAGATTTTTCGTTGCTACATCGACTAAAGCCAAGGTTATGGAAATAGAGATGCAGATGGTTACCATCAAATCATTCAAAAAATGGGAAAAATTTGATTACAGGGGAGTCAGAGAGACAATCCGAAGGAAGACTCAGTTCCACGAGCCCATGATTGAGGACATCTGGGTGGATATGAGGACGGCTGAAGAGATAAGGAAAATGGACTATTATCG
This sequence comes from Torreya grandis, assembly GCA_037957365.1. Taxonomy (NCBI): domain Eukaryota; kingdom Viridiplantae; phylum Streptophyta; class Pinopsida; order Cupressales; family Taxaceae; genus Torreya; species Torreya grandis. Next base: position 644,662 of record JARHVA010003383.1, on the reverse strand, counting down.
TCTCACACTAGAGCAAATAGAGTACCTCGGGCTTGTTGAGATCCCTTCAGGGTTGATTGACGATGGGAATATCGTGAACAGTAGATATCTGATAGAGAAGGTCGCTAGTTCCCCTCTTCCTCCGATTAACTGGTCTCAAAAAGAGTTGACCTCTCTAAGGAAAAGATTCGAACCAGTATTGGCTAACACCAATAGTTGGTTGGTAGCAAAGGGAATCACCCTAAAAGAGTTCATCACAAAGTCAGAGGATGAATACCAAGCAGAGATGAAGAGAAAGGTAGAAAGCCAAACCAAAAACAAAGACGACATCCCTTCATCTTATAGACCTCACAAGCCTAGGATCGTCTTTGTATCCAAGAAGCCTAGGTCAGCACAAGAGCCTGAGGTAGTAGCCGAAGGAACCAAAGAACAAAGTCCCAAGGTACAGGTAGCTCAACCAATGGGGACAGTGGATCAACCTTCAAAACGACTAGGTGTTGGGTCTCCAACCTCAATGGGACAAATGCGGTCGATCCAGGGCTCCTCTCCTCCTCCTACATCTCCTGCGGTGCCCACTTCTCCTATCTCTCCCATCAGTGTTCCATCTTCCGAAGTCGCTTCCCCTTCCAAGGTTGTTTTTGGTGATCCACAAGATCCTTCAACAGGTTCACCTCGCTCTTCTGCATCCATTCCGAGTTTATCATCTCCATCTTTCAACCTGCCACCAAACCCTGTGCCTGATCCAGAATCAGCAGTTGGTATAGTTTCGTCGGTCACTCCAACTATGACTACTGTCACCACCAGTAGCATGGAAGCCGCTACCATGACACCGGCAGAGGCAACTATTATTACAACAGGTACTTCTCTCCCACCTTGGATGTCTGCTTTCACACCAAAGAGAAAGAAAAGGGCCATCTCCCCAGAAGAATTCAATTTTGGCAAGATAGTGCCGGCCAAAACAAAAGCTCCCAAGAAGCCAAAAATCCTCTCCAAGTTGGTCGAGGAAAAGGGGCAAATTTTTTTGGAAATTGCCAAACCCCCACAGGACGCAACCCTTGAGGGTTTTGAAATGAGCAGTTATTCCTTTTCTTGTGTTGAACTTGGCAAGGTTACACACAAAGGTGCGAAGAGTGATCTTCAGTCGGCAATGGACATTATGGTCCAAAAATTTGACAAGGAAAAAGAGATGAAGGATTTTTATAAAGCCAAGGCTGAGCAGTTAACGGCAGTAATCAAAAGATTCACCATCCCACCTGAAGCAGTGACTCCAGAGGCCTTTTATGTGGATGATTCAGTCATTCAAAAAGCTGAAAAGACTTATTTGAAGGGAAAAGTAATGGAAGAATATATTGACAGAATGCACAACCAAAGAATCTCTCTGCTATCTGAGGTTGCAAAAAGAACAGGGAAAATGAAGATGTTGAAAGCTCAGGTAGACATTTTTGTCTCTTTTACCTCTCAAGAGATTGATGGCTTGGAGAAAGATCTCGATAGATGGAAGGAAATGAAGGATCTAAAAAAGAGTACCCTGATATCTATCGGTGTCATCCCCAACAAAGATTCATATGTTGAGATCAAGGAGTCGATGATCTTCAGGATTCAGGTACTCAAAGATCTAATTGATGATCTCAAAGCTTTTAAAGAAGCTAGTGATAAAAGTGACCTGAGCTTGTTAAATAAATTAGAAGAGCTGCCCTGCAAATTGACCTCCAAGGATCATCAGTTCCTTCCAGCAGATGAAATGATTCAAAATTTTGAAGGGATGATCCGGAAGGATTTCAAAGGAGCGTCTTTTTCAATGACTTCAGTTGACAGCATTCTGGATGCTCAGTTAACTTTGGAGAATTTAAAATCCAGGTTAACTGGCCACTCTAAGGCCATCACAACATTGAAAGATGCACTAATCAGATCAAGGGTCGTTTCCAAAAACGCAGTTGCACCAGACAGTATAGGAATTCAAGCATCGATCACCATGTACGATGCTCATTTGAAGAAATCCGGTGGCAAAATTTGACACTCTCCCTCTCTCTCTCTTTCTCTCTTCTTCTATCCTTATGCATTTTTGTTTTAGGCAGAATGCATGCAATTTTGTAATATGTAATTACTAGTATTATATTTCTAGAAAATATCTAGAAAGTCAAAGATGAGTCATCTTTGACCAAGATATTTTATATTTTATTAGTTTCTGCTTTTGAGGATTTTCTCCCTATATATAGGGGAGACCTCATTTGTAAAGGAGCTTGGAAAAATTGAGAGCAAACACTCTACCGAAATTGAAGCAACTTTTGAGACTTTGTGCTCAGATTTGTAAATCATATTTTGTCAAATGAATGAGAAGCAAGTAATTTCAGACTTTGTGTTGAAGTTATCTGTGTCATCTAGGAAATAGTTTCTTATGTACTCTTTCCTGATAACCTCTTGTTTATCTGATTTAATAAGCAAAGTGAATGTGTTGATATTAACTAAGGGCACTTCTAGAGGGTGGGAGATAGACTTTGTGCTGCTTTCATCTTTCAGATTCATTTATCTTTTGTAGTTTCAGGTGAAGACTTTGTGCTTCACTTTACTCTACAGTTGTACTTGTTCCGAATCTGTGAAGAAGCTACGGAAGACTTTGTGTTTGCGTAAGCATTCTTGTGACTTTGTTACTTCAGGTAATCTCTTGCTCTTCGTTTGATACCATTCCTGAAAGAAGAGGAGTGTTGTTAGCTTTAGATCAGGGATTTTCCTCTTTTGTCCTTCATACATTACTTCTAAAAAAAGAGAAGTAGATGCTGTTATACCACTCCCATGTGTTATTTTCTGCTTAATTATATACATACTTATAGCATGTAAATACTGATAGGGAACCTCCCCTTGATGAGAGGAGAGATTTACCTCGTCTAGATCTGGTAAAGCCACCCTCTTCATGGTGTAAATCTCCCTTATGCTGTGGCTAATATCCCCATTTTGCCAACAGTTAGTTGATGACAAAATATTCACCCAACAATTTTTGGTGACTCCGCTGGGGATTCGAATGTGCAGTCTGAAACCTCAAGTTTCAGATTGAAGCAGTCCCTACCCTTCTCCATTACGTAATCTATCGACTCCGTTTCATGTCTTACCCATTATCATTTTAGCTTTACCAGCTGCCTCCATTATATTATCTGGTCTACAAAACCAGAGCTGCTGGGAAGAACGCACATCTTGGAGCCTCAAGCTTCAACTTGAAGTAGTTTCGGTTCCATTTTTGTTTTAAAAATTTGGCAACCCCATGCTATACCAGAAGTCAGAGATCTAAGGGTGTTGTCGACCCTGTGTTTGAATTAGCACAATAGAGTAATTTTGATCTGTTTCCTCCATCAGCTTCTCTTCAACGGTCCAAGAGTTTTTCTTCCAGCGTTGTCAGGTCACCAACACAAGGTAAAACTCCTTTTCCTGCTGTCAATTGCCGCCTACCTATAAACACTCCACCAATGTTTGTTATCCCACATTTTCATCCCCTTATCATAATCGCTCAAGGCCCGTGGGGTAATTCTTTCGGTCCTCTTAATTTAACCCCACCTCTGCATGAACTACCTCGTAGTTCTAGAAAAAAAATTCCTAAGTTTTTTGGTGATGGAAAGGTTCATCCCGATGAGCATATTGCCACTTTCTCCATAGCATGTGGCATAATTGGTGTTAAATTTGAAGATGTGGTGGTGAGACTTTTTGTGGAGACTTTGCAAGGTACCGTTGCGGATTGGTTCTATCACTTGCAGGCTGGGTCAGTAACAAGCTGGGATACGCTCAAGTCCAAATTCGAAGCTAGATTTAAACCCGCTGAAGATGCACATGCTTTGTTAGCTCAGCTAACACAGATGATAAAATAATCCCAGGAACCCATGAGGGATTTCATAGCCAAGTTCAACAAATTAAGAAATCGGATTCCTACTGTAGCTCAACCCACGCCGGAGAATCTCAAATGCTTTTTTATCAACTCACAGCTCCCCGAAGTAAGTTTTTTGTTGAGACGAGCTGGCCCTATGGACCTAGCCCTGGCTTAAGGATTGGCCACCGAAATTGAAGATGATCTTATCCTGGCAGGCAAAATCAGGAAAGATTCTGGTAAAAACAAATACCCCTCACCGGCTGAAAGCTCTTCCACAGGCACTACTGATCTTATGGTGCAAAAATTAACAAATGAACTGATTGCTTTAAAAAGACAAATTGCTCAAGGCCTGTCTGCCCTTACCTATCGAGATGCACCCAGGAGGACATTTCAGAATCAGCCATATCAAAGTAATACTGCCCAAACCCAAGGACAATCAAATCGCCTACCTCCCCCTTCAGGGAGATTAGCCATTGAAACAGCACCTACAAATTCAGCGGTTGGATACCTAGAAGCTGAGCACGACCTTTCCTTTCAGCCGCAGCTAGATCAATCATAAAGTGCTAACCTCTTTGATGAATAGGATGAGGAATTAGCTGGTGACTCCAGTATCGGTTTCCTAGATTATCAAGATGAAGCTGGACAAAAAGGGGAAGATTCAGAGGGAGCTTATGTTATCTTTACCAGATCTCAAAATCAGTCGGCTTCACGCGCTGACAAAGGGAAAGCAGATGACGAGCTCTGGCCAGCAGTTTCCATTGCCCAACGTGGGACTCCATTACCTCTGCAATCAAAAGATCAGGTAACTCAGAAAAGAGTAACTACTCCCGGTCACTTAATATCCCCCTTTCCTACTACTTCGGCCGGTGAAGTACCTGTCAAAGTCTCTGATGAGGGGACTGCTCCTTTTTCTATTGCAACCACCTTTCAATCATTTGATATTATTGATCATGCTAAAAAGACTAAGATTCAAATGACAGAGGTTGAGTATTTGAGAGCTAACCCAGAACAGCTTGATAGGTTAGCGGAATATGTTAAAAATAAAGCTGTCCCTGTAAGACAAAATCCTTTGAAAGTTGTTCTGGATCTCCCCAAAGACAAACCAGCCCAAAATAATCTGGTTGTGACACCTCCCGTCGCTCCCGAAAAAATAGAACCTTTTTATGTCTCTCTGCTTATAAATGGTTACAAACTAAGTAACTGCATTATAGACTCCAGGGCTTCAGATAACGTTATGCCTGCAAAAGTAGCAGATTCTCTCGGCTTAACTTTAACCAAAACTTTTGGGAGGTGTTTTTCAATGGAAAACAAGCAAGTTCCCCTCCTTGGCCAAATAAAAGATGCCCAATACGCCTTCGTGGCTTTTCCAAAAAAGCGAATTAAAATGATGGTTCTAGTAGCGGATGTTCCAGCATCTTATGGTATCCTGCTCGGGCGGAATTTATGTAAAGATGTTGGAGGCGAGTTAAGCATGGACCTATCTCAAGCAAGGATTCCAGTTCAAGGCATCATGAAAAGATTGCCTCCTGAGAAGGAAGCTAGGTATGTAGTTACCCGTTCCACAGCACCTGAAGCTCAGATTTTATTTGAGTCATCAGGCATGGGCACTTATTTCTTATCCACAAACGAGATCTACGATGCATTAGATGAAACTCCTACGGGTGATGATTTGATTTTGGTTTCAGCTGACGTGAAGGATGGGATGCCCAAGCAAAATGAACACATAAAACAATCTTTTCCTCAAAACGGGAAAGTTTTTATGGAAAGAGTAATACCTGATGAGCTATGGACTTTGGAGTTCGACGGTAGTTGCTTTTCTACTGGATCAGGAGCGGGAGTTGTGTTGGTATCCCCTCAAGGAGAAATTACTCCTTTTTCCTACAAATTACAATTCAATAATACTAAGAACATGGCTGAATACGAATCCCTGTTGCTCGGACTACAGGCTGCCAAAGAAAAGGGCGTAAGGAAACTCCATGCTAAAGGAGACGCTGAGTTGATAGTCTGTCAGATAAGGAACCTCTATCAGACCAAAAATGAGAGGTTGCACCATTATCGCAATCAGGTATGGGATCAGATTGAGGATTTCGATGCCTTTAATATCTCTACCATTCTGAGGGAATTCAATGATCGAGCAGACGCATTGGCTCTCTCTGCAACTCTCCTGATTCCCCATCCTGATTTCAAGGGAGATAAGTATACTATTGAGTTGGTTTTCCGACCAAGTGTACCAGACAATGTTGACCACTGGCAAGTATTTAATGATGATGATCAAATCATTGCCTTCTTGGAGCAAAAAGACACTTTCAAACAATTGTGTTTCGAAGGCAGTAAACCCCGGGAGTATGGACTAACCCCCGAAACCCAGACCCATACAGGTGAAGATTTGCTGCAGCTCAAGGGGAATAAAATTCCCAAAGGTTTGGTTTCCCTAGAGAAGTTGTTCGATGACCATAACAGGTTTGTCAAACAACAACGAATAGATTCAAGTTCTTCTCAAGATTTTGATCAAATCAACTTGGGAACCAAGCACGACCCTAAGATGGTAAACATTGGGAAATGCTGCACTTCCAAGGAAAGGTTTGAGCTTGCTAGTTTACTCTGTCAATATAGGGATGTGTTGGCCTATTCTTATGATGACCTAAAATTGCTCAGGCCACATGACATCCATCATGACATCCCCCTGAAAGCCAACTCTGTGCCTTATAAATAAAAATCCAGGCAATATAATCCAAAAATTTTAGATACTATTTTAGCCGAGATACAAAAGATGCTGGATGCTCAGATAATTTTTTCGATCCATCACTCAACATGGGTTGTTAACATAGTACCCATCAGAAAGAAAAATGGTGAGATTCAAATCTGTGTAGATTTTAGAAACTTGAATCAGTTGTCCTTAAAAGATAACTACCCCCTTCTCATTATGGATCAAGTCCTACAAATGGTAACAGGTTCGAAAATGTTATCAATGCTTGATGGTTTTTTGGGTTATAATCAAGTGGAGGTCAGAAAAGCAGATCAACATAAGACAGCATTCACCACACCCTGGGGCACTTTCGCTTACCGCAGGATGCCTTTCGGTCTGATAAATGCAGGCGCTACTTTTCAAAGGGCTATGGATCTCGCTTTCAAAGATATAATGGGAAAATTCATTGTAGTGTACTTAGATGATCTGACGGTATTTTCAAAACAGCGTTCCGAGCATGTTCACCATTTGCAAAGAGTACTAGAGCGCTACCGTCAAAATGGCATCTCGTTAAACCCAAAGAAATCCATTTTCGGAGTAACTGAAGGGAAGCTTCTCGGATACATAGTGTCCCGAGAAGGTATCAGAATTGATTCAGAAAGAGTTAGATCCATTCAAGAACTTACTCTACCTACCAGCAAGACCACAGTTCATTCTTTCTTTGGAAAGGTCAATTTCCTTAGGAGATTTGTTCCAGAATTCACCGAGAAAACCCATCACATTGTCAACATGATGAAGAGCAATGCCACATTTAGGTGGACTATCGAGGGCAAAGCAGCGTTCAAAGAAATTAAAGAAGCAATTGCAAGGGCACCAGTCTTGGTCTGTCTAGACTATACTAAAGGTTTCAAAATATATAGTTATGCCTCTGAGCATACACTATCAGCTATTTTGGTTCAGCCCAATTCAAAAAATGCAGAATCTCCTATTTCGTTCATGAGCTGCCCACTCAAAAATCACGAGTTGAAATATTTCCTTATGGAGAAACACGCATACGCCATGGTCAAGGCTGTCAAGCATTTCAGGTTTTATATCCTGAATTCTCACACTGAAGTCCTCGTACCAGATACAATAATAAAATCTATTCTGACTCAGTAAGAGTTCGGTACAAAGAGAGGTAACTGGATTGCCAAAACTCAGGAGTTTGACCTAGACATTAAACCAACCAAACTTATATGAGGAAGAGGTCTCTGCCAGTTAATCGCCAACAATGTTCCAAGCGGAATGAAAAGTGACGAACTGGATATCAAAAGCGTACCCACAGTTCTCTTTGTTGCCACTACTGATGAATGGTTTTCTAACATTGCTTATTTCTTAACATATGGCGAGTGTCCCCCTCATCTTTCTTTTAAAGAAAAATGGAATGTTAAATTGAAAGCAGTTGGTTATGTTCTATGGGACCATGGTCTTTACAAGAGAAACCTGGATGGGGCATTTCTTCATTGTGTTGATAAAGCTCAACAAGAAAAACTTTTAGAATCTTTCCACAATTTGGCCTGTGGAGGACATTTCTCTGCATCGGTGACGGCACACAAGATTCTATGGGCAAGGTACTTTTGGCCTACGCTTTTTCAGGATGCTTACAAATAGATGTGTAAGTGTGAGCTGTGTCAACAATTCATCGGAAAACCTAAGCTACCTACTTTGCCCCTCAGGCCAGTTGTGATCGATGAACCATTCCAGCAGTGGGGTATTGATTTCATTGGCGCAATTAACCCATCTTCAAGCGTCGGACATGATTATGTCCTCACCGCGACAGACTATTTTACTAAGTGGGTGGAGGCCAAACCAACTAATCATGCTACATCCGAAGTAGTATGCACCTTCCTCAAAGAAAATATCATCTCCAGGTTTGGGGTTCCACTAAAAATTGTGACAGATAATGTAGCCTGCTTTTCGTCACATGAAATCACTCAATTTTGTTTCCACTATGGGATTACCTTGTCTCACACTTCAGACTATTTCCCTCAGAGAAATGGACAAGCAGAATCAAGTAACAGGAACCTGGTCACCATCATCAGGAAGTTGGTGGATGACAATCAGAGAACATGGCACAAAGCTTTGTATGATGCTTTATGGGCCGATAGGATAACACCTAAAAGAGCTATAGGTATGTCACCTTTCCAAATCTTATATGGATGAAATGCAGAAATCCCCATCACCCTTGAACTACCAGCACTCAGGTTAACCAGAGCAATCAAAGACTCGACCTTTGAAGGCTCAGTTGACAAGCGGATCATGTGTCTGACGGAGCTGAATGAACAGCGAGTTACAGTGGTAGATCGGATCAGGGAACATCAGAACCAGGTGAAGGCACTTTTTGATAAAAAAGCTAAAGCGCGTGAGTTCCAAGTCGGAGATCAAGTCTTGTTATGGGGCAAGCGGCGTGAACTAAAAGGGATGCATGGCAAATTTGACTCCCTGTGGAGGGGTCCGTTCACCATTCGGTAGCTCTATGGCGAAGCCAGCTTTTTGCTGGAGTATAAAGATGGAACACCGCTTACACTACCTCATAATGGGCAGCATCTAAAGCTTTTCAACCCTTGAAGCTTGGATGAGTCCATTTATAAAATATGTACAGTTCTTCTATTTTGTTTGTCTTTCTTTCTCATTTTTCGCTCGACTCCGTAGCCCAATGGCTTAGATGAAGGCACTTAGAGACTGGATTCTGCTTCTGCTAATCTTTTCGATTGAGTGGAAGTTCCCCAACAGGAGCCAACTATTGTTTCCAAAATCAGCTTAGCTCATTTTGGAAGCAACCCCTTATGAAACTTGTCCGTTTCGTCTTGTCTCTCTAGGTTTATTTTTTGATACGAATTCTGTAATTCATTTTTCGTCTGGATTGGATCAAGGAGTGGTTACCTCCTTGTCCAGGCCATGTTTCCCTTTCCCCTTTTTTCCCTCCCTTCGGAGTTGGTCTTTTTTGTTCTTTTCCTGCAAGGGCAGCGATTTTTGCCACCCCTGCACTTTTCCTGCAAGGGCGGCGATTTTTGCCGCCCCTGCATTTTTCCTCCAAGGGCGGCGATTTTCGCTGCCCCTGCATTTTTTATGCAAGGGCGGCGATTTTCGTCGCCCCTGCATTTTTCCTGCAAGGGCAGTGATTTTCACTACCACTGCATTTTTTTTCTGCAAGGGCGGTAATTTTTGCTACCCCTACACTTTTTGATTTCCATGCAAGGCATTAATGGCCCTGCGCGACGGGTTGTTGGGGTTGGTTTTTCAACTTATATAATCCGATTTGGGCCTCATTTCTTCTCACTTCTTCCTCCTCTCCCCCTGCCTCTTGCACCAGAGCGCTCCAAAGGACTTTTCGAAGTACTAGCTCATGGATCCGACTTCGTGGTGCACGCGTTTTCCAGGTAGGGTTTGTTTTTAGTTTTGTTTTTATTGTTTCCTCTTCTTCCTAGCTTAGTCGTTCTTTATTCATTTTTCTTTTTGTTGTTTCTTTCCTCTCCCCCGCGGCCTCGTAAGGGCGACATTTCCTTGCCACCGTCCCCCCTCTTTTCTATCTTTCGTGTAGAGGCAGCGGTTTTTGCTGCCCCTCCACACGACTTGTCAAATGCAAGCGCGGTGAATATCGCCGCCTCCACTCTTGCAGCTTTCCTCATGCAAGGGCGGCGATTTTTGCCGCCCCTGCATTCCTCATGCAAGGGCAGCGATTTTCGTCACCCCTGCTTTCCTCATGCAAGGGCGGCGATTTTTGCCGCCCCTTCATTCCTCATGCAAGGGTGGCAATTTTTGCCGCCCCTACTTTCCTCATGTAAGGGCGGTGATTTTCGCCGCCCCTGCATTTTCCTTCCTTTTTCAACTAACTCTCGGATTTTTTCTGGGTTATCCTTTTCAAGTTTGTTTTCTTTTTTTTCTCTTTGTTTTCTGTTCCTTTGCCCATCCTGGCCTTTTTAAGTGACCTCCAGTAACCTATGTCACTTAAATTGCTCTCCCCCTCTCTCTCACTCTCCTTTCGACTATGGCTGCAGCACCTTCAGCAAGCTCCTACACGCCTACTCCCATCGAGACAAGATCATCCCCCATGATGAAAGCATCTCCTTCAAAGGTGAAGACGATGAAATATAAGTACCAGGGCATCTTTCCGCTCATAGCAATCACCTCAAATGTCGATGACATTCGAGACACCGAGATCGACCACATAGATATGGCCGAATTCCTAGAACGGACCAAAGCAACAAATCCCAGCACTGGGATAAAGAGAATTATTGAGAGCAACATCCACCTGGTGGCCGCCTTTCTAGTAGCAGCCCATCATGCAGAGTTCATCCTTTAATGTGTGCACTTCTATGACAAAGAGACCAGATCGGTCTCAGACGCTAGTGGCAGTATGATCATTCGATTGGACCCTGAATTTATCGACAAAGTTTTCTTATGTCCACCAGCCACCGAAGTAACCCAAATTGACTTCGAGAACGCGCAGAGGGAGTACGACAAAGACCCCGAGAGGGAAAAGAGGGTCATAAACCATAAGTGGTTAAAAACCCCAAGGGCCAATCTATCTAGATGGCCGAAAAGCTTCCCCAGAAGTGACTTTATTGAAGAAGTTGGTGACTTAATCACCCTCCTCAGCAGAGTACGGGGCCTCCCGTCCTCTTCACAATTCCATGAATGGATGTATCCATTCAATAAGATCATCCTTCAAGGCAAACAGGCCATCTTCTAGGGGGAACAGATCAGCAACGCTATTCACGAGCAACTGACCAGGGTATAAACCTCTTTCAAATTCTACATGACCTCGTACCTGGTCTACATAGCTGCTGCCATGCGATCTTTCCCAGGTCTAACAATAGAGGGGGATAGGAAAACCACCCCGGTCTATTCATACTATCCACAGCTGACACTTCAGGGGTTGACACATCATTTTAGGCGAGTGAATGACGCATTCTTTGCCATATTTCTATGTCTCTTCGATCCTCAACTGGAATAGAAGAGAATATCAGACGAGGCCTAGACAGTAGTGAACAGTTTTGGTTGCATGTTCTTCTAGTTCTCTACATTTTCTTATCTTCAGGTGGGTTTCTATCAAGGATACCCTTATATGCTCCCTAGATTCCCTTCAAATAGGTTGGTCCTAATGGAGCTTTGCCGACAATTGGCCGTCGTGCACTCAAAATAGATGGAGCTTAAGAGACTTGGTTTCAAGTTTCCTATCCAGATTGGTAGATTTTCTGTTGCTACATCGACTAAAGCCAAGGTTATGGAAACAGAGATGCAGATGGTTACCATCAAATCATTCAAAAGATGGGAAAATTTTGATTACAGGGGAGTCAGAGAGACAATCCAAAGGAAGACTCAGTTCTACGAGCCCATGATTGAGGACATCTGGGTGGATATGAGGACGGCTGAAGAGATAAGAAAAATGGACTATTGCCGTCTCACGCTAGAGTAAATAGAGTACCTCGGGCTTGCTGAGATCCCTTCAGGGTTGATTGACAATGGGAATATCGTGAACAGTAGATATCTGACAGAGAAGGTCACTGGTTCCCCTCTTCCTCCGATTAACTAGTCTCAAAAAGAGTTGACCTCTCTAAGGAAAAGATTCGAACCAGTATTGGCTAACACCAATAGTTGGTTGGCAGCAAAGGGAATCACCCTAAAAGAGTTCATCACAGGGTTAGAGGCTGAATACCAAGCAGAAATGAAGAGAAAGGCAGAAATCTGAACCAAAAACAAAGACGACATCCCTTCATCTTCTAGACCTCACAAGCCTAGGATCGTCTTTGTATCCAAGAAGCCTAGGTCAGCAGAAGAGCCTGAGGCAGTAGCCGAAGGAACCAAAGAACAAAGTCCTGGGGTACAGGTAGCTTAACCAATGGGGATAGCGGATCAACCTTCAGAATGACCAGGTGTTGGGTCTCCAACCTCAACGGGACAAGTGCGGTTGATCCAGGGCTCCTCTCCTCCTCCTCAATCTCCTGCGATGCCCACTTCTCCTATCTCTCCCATCAGTGTTCCATCTTCCGGAGCCGCTTCCCCTTCCAAGGTTGTTTTTGGTGATCCACAAGATCTTCAGCAGGTTCACCTCACTCTTCTACATCCATTCTGAGTTTATCATCTCCATCTTTCAACCTGCCACCAAGCCCTGCGCCTGATCCAGAATCAACAGTTGGTACAGTTTCGCTGGTCACTCCAACTATGACTACTGTCACCACCAGTAGTGTGGAAGCCGCTACCATGACACCGGCGGAGGCAACTATTGTTACAATAGGTACTTCTCTCCCACCTTGGATGTCTACTTTCACACCAAAGAGAAAGAAAAGGGCCATCTCCCCAGAAGAATTTGATTTTGGCAAGATAGTGCCGGCCAAAACAAAAGCTCCCAAGAAGCCAAAAATCCTCTCCAAGTTGGTCGAGGAAAAGGGGCAAAAAATTTTGGAAATTGCCAAACCCCCACAGGACGCAACCCTTGAGGGTTTTGAAATGAGCAGTTATTCCTTTTCTCGTGTTGAACTTGGCAAGGTTACACACGAAGGTGCGAAGAGTGATCTTCAGTCGGTAATGGACATTATGGTCCAAAAATTTGACAAGGAAAAAGAGATGAAGGATTTTTATAAAGCCAAGGATGAGCAGTTAACGACAGTAATCAGAAGATTCACCATCCCACCTAAAGCAGTGACTCCAGAGGCCTTTTCTATGGATGATTCAGTCATTCAGAAAGCTAAAAAGACTTATTTGAAGGGAAAAGTAATGGAAGAATATATTGACAGAATGCACAACCAAAGAATCTCTCTGCTATATAAGGTTACAGAAAGAACAGGGAAAATGAAGAGGTTGAAAGCTCAAGTAAACAGTTTTGTCTCTTTTACCTCTCAAGAGATTGATGGCTTGGAGAAAGATCTTGATAGATGGAAGGAAATGAAAGATCTAAAAAAGAGTACCCTAATATCTATCGGTGTCATCCCCAACAAAGATTTATATGTTGAGATCAAGGAGTCGATGATCTTTAGGATTCAGGTACTCAAAGATCTAATTGATGATCTCAAAGCTTTTAAAGAAGCTAGTGATAAAAGTGACCTGAGCTTGTTAAATAAATTAGAAGAGCTGCCCTGCGACTTGACCTCCAAGGATCATCAGTTCCTTCCAGCAGATGAAATGATTCAAAATTTTGAAGGGATGATTCGGAAGGATTTCAAAGGAGCATCTTTTTCAATGACTTCAGTTGATAGCATTCTGGACGCTCAGTTAACTTTGGAGAATTTAAAATCTATGTTAACTGGCCACTCTAAGGCCATCACAGCATTGAAAGACACACTAATCAGATCACGGGTCGTCTCCAAAAATTTAGTTGCACCGGACAGCATAGGAATTCAGGCATCGATCACCATGTACGATGCTCATTTGAAGAAATTCGGCGGAAAAATTTGACACTCTCCCTCTCTCTCTCTTTCTCTCTTCTTCTATCCTTATGCATTTCTGTTTTAGGCAGAATGCATGCAATTTTGTAATATGTAATTACTTGTATTATATTTCTGGAAAATATCTAGAAAATTAAAGATGAGTCATCTTTGACCAAGATATTTTATATTTTATTAGTTTCTGCTTTTGAGGATTTTCTCCCTATATATAGGGGAGACCTCATTTGTAAAGGAGCTTGGAAAAATTGAGAGCAAACACTCTGCCGAAATTGAAGCAACTTTTGAGACTTTGTGCTCAAATTTGTAAATCATATTTTGTCAAATGAATGAGAAGCAAGTGATTTCAAACTTTGTGTTGAAGTTATCTGTGTCATCTAGGAAATAGTTTCTTATGTACTCTTTCCTGATAACCTCTTGTTTATCTGATTTAATAAGCAAAGTGAATGTGTTGATATTATCTAAGGGCACTTCTAGAGGGTGGGAGATAGACTTTGTGCTACTTTCATCTTTTAGATTCATTTATCTTTTGTAGTTTCAGGTGAAGACTTTGTGCTTCACTTTACTCTACGGTGGTACTTGTTTCGAATCTGTGAAGAAGCTATGGAAGACTTTGTGTTTGTGTAAGCATTCTTGTGACTTTGTTACTTCAGATAATCTCTTGCTCTTCATTTGATACCATTCCTGAAAGAAGAGGAGTGTCGTTAGCTTTAGATCAGAGATTTTCTTCTTTTGTCCTTCATACATTACTTCTGAAAAAAGAGAAGTAGATGCTGTTATACCACCCCCATGTGTTATTTTCTGCTTAATTATATACATACTTATAGCACGCAAATACTGATAGGGAACCTCCCCTTGATGAGAGGAGAGATTTACCTCATCTAGATCTGGTAAAGCCACCCTCTTCATGGTGTAAATCTCCCTTATGCTGTGGCTGATATCCCCATTTTGCCATCAGTTAGTTGATGACAAAATATTCACCCAACAAACATCACCAAGAAGGTCTCAATCACAGACCTCTATTCTATCTGCCAATTCGAGGACGAATCCATTGCTGATTTCGTTGCTCGCTGGAGGGGCCTTATCAATCAACTCTCCTTTTCTTTACCCCAACCTGAACTTATTGAACTTTTCTCCCAAGCCTGCACCTGACATATTTCTTCCACCTTGAGGGTTCAGACCTTCCACACCTTCGACGAAGCCTTCACGATGGCCCGTAAACTTGAGTTACGTGCCATTGAGGAGAATAAAGTTATGTTGCGGAGCAAGAATCCCAACTCTAAGACCAATGACCCCTCTTCTAAGCCTTCCTAGTCCAATCATAAATCTAAAGCTTTAGCAAAGGCTGTGGTCATTAGATCTTCCTCCTCTTTGCCTTTAACTAACCAGCCTGAGCCATCCACATCTCAGAGTGCCACCCATCTATTCTAGTAGAGATACATACAGCGACAGTATACTCCACTCAGAGAATTATACGCATCTATGCTAGAAAAACTCATCAAATAGGGAGTCCTCAATCTCCCTCAAATCCGACCACCTCCACAATTTGATCCCTCACATGCCATCCCTGCGTGGTATAGGGAAAACGACTTCTATAACTACCACTGTGTTAAAAGACATGACACGGGCAACTGTAAAACCCTTAAAATATCATCCAAGACATGATGGAAAAGGGTGACCTCATCCTCAACAATCCCAATGCGCCACCTAATCAGGGCATCGACATCTTCAAGCAACCATTCCCCAATCATTCACCAACTCAGAGCAATGTCCAGACCTTGACTGACAACATTCACGAACACAACATACGAACAGTCAATACAGTCTCGCCCTTCATCCCTGACCAGACTCTTTCACAACCTCAAGAGGCAAGTCCACCTATCAGTCCATTACATGTGGACAAACCTTCCTCTCCGGTTAGTTCTCCATCAACTTCTCTCATCTTGGAGGATGCCTCAACCTTACCAGCACCGCTGGTTTCACCGTCTTCCTTCTTACTACCCATGGAAGACCCGCCCCTTCCTACTCCTCGACCGCAAGTGGAGGGTACCATCATCCCTGCTCTTTACCCGCTTGAGGAGCCTCATTTTCCAATTTCTTCTCCACCCAGGGAAGAACCTACCTCTCTTTCATCTCCAACCATAGATGAACCTGTCACGACTCCATCATGCCTTGGATCTGAGACTTCTACACCAGTCTCATCTTTAACCCCACAATCATCCACATCTTTTCAAAAACCCAAACCTCATCCCACATCTTTTTAGCCATTTTCCCAGCTAGTGGAGAAACTCAAACTTCTCCCTTCAAGGAAAGTGGAACATCAGGTATTATGGGAGCTTCTCACAGCTCTTCAACATACTCATGCCCTCTCATCTCATGCAGCTAATCCTCCCATGGAAAAATCTTCCAAGACCCTTAACAAAAACTAGACTCCCATTTCTAAACCTCAACCAACCCCATCAAAACCAAAACCTGCATCTACCCCATCTAAACCTATCAAGTCACTTAGTGTTCACCCTGTCTCCAACCTCACTCATTCGCAAGTGAAGGTGGACCTAGACCAGACCTCGACCAATAGTAGTCTTCAACCTAGGTCACAGAAGATTGCTAAACCACAGAGGTGAATGCCTCCTCCTCCATCATCATTGCCCTCCATTTTGGGCCCCCATCCTTCGACCCTGACCAAAGTCCTTCCCACTCTGAATTTTAATCAAAACCAGTTGCCTCCTTTGCTTCCTTTGCCTACCACTAGCCTACCCTCTCCCAAAAAGGCAGTACCTCTCACAAAAAAAGTGCCATTTTCACCTGTAGCCGCACCATCAACCCAGAAGATGGTACGAAAGCCTCCTCTGACTCCGCCCAAGCAAAAGTCACCAGTATCACACACATCAACGAGCATGGACCCTTTAGTGGGCTCATACTCTTTGATCTTGCACTGACTTTTGCAGACTTCTAGTATAACCCTTCCACCCATCAAGCCTTTCCAACCTCTCAAGTCTAAACCCTCCTAGTTCGACGACACAAAGATTTGTCTATATCATCGTACGCTAGGACACGATACTGAGACTTGCTGTGCCCTCAAGACCATCATTCACCGCTATCTGGTGAAAGACACTCTTCTCTTTGAGGACACTCTCGACTGACCCCTGACTCCTCATAATCCTCCAACCTCTTCAAACCCATTAACATCTCATCAGCAGACCATGACCTCTTCATCTCCTTCACCCCCTATCTTCGAAATCAATGCCATTCACATAACCACCAGGTCACAAAAGGACAAGGCTAAGGAAAAAGCCGCCATTCCTTGGACCTACCCTTTCATCCAGCCACCTCAATCACCCAAGCCTAAGATTTCTATCCTTGGCACGCCTCAACCCTCCTCTTCTTCTTCTTCTTTCAGACCAATCCATGACTTCATGTTGAAACAGCTTCACCAGATGCCCCTAAAGATGTCCCTTTATGACCTCATTCAAACCTCACCTCAACATCGTTAAGCCCTCATCAGAGCCCTTCAGGCAGTAGAGGTCCAACCTGAAGACCCCCAACCACTTGCTACCCTTGTCCACTCTTTAGCCCCCATTACCTCCATCACATTCAGCAATTCTAAGATTCCCACATCCAACACAGAAGATCAGGATGCCACCCTCTTCATCACTACCTATGTTGATCAGACACGCATTAAATGCGTTATGATCGATGGAGGCACTAGCATCAGCATTATCTCCACCCATGTCTTTGAATAGTTGGCTCTTCCCAAGAATTGTGTCTCCAAAACTGACACAATCTTACGCTCCTTTAATGACACCACTGCCACGACCATTAGCACAGTCATCCTTCACATTTGCATTGGTCCACGCACAGTCCCGAAGCTCTTCTATATCATCGAAGGAGAGTTTCAATACAACATCTTGTTAGGCTGACCTTAGATTCGCGCCATGGCATGTGTCCCCTCCACCTTGCACCGTTGTGTGAAATTCAAACATGATGGGCAAGTCCATACCATTCTTGCTGACCCTTCACCCTTCAAAACTTGTAACACCACCTACCATCCAAATGACGTCCTCATCCCTATCAAGCCATCAATCCCAACACCACCTCCATCTACAAAAGCTTCAACCAGTTCACAACAGGCAGTCACTCTCACACCTCCCCTTCAAGCGACGACCATAGACCCCATGGAAGACATCTTCCAAAGACTTTCATTGGGAGAGTATCGCTTGGTGGCCTTAGACATGTTTCAAACTCCACAAGAGTATGGACGCCTTCATTACAGCCCTAGTTACGACCATCAGATCGGGATGATCATGCCTTATGGTCCTCCTCACCTCCAAACCAACCTTGTTTATGGGGGGCTCAATCAAGCTCCTGCTGATGGCAATCCCCTTTCTTCACCTCAACCTTTCACATCAGACTTCTCATTTCTTGGCAACCCTGCCTTTGCACACACTTATCTTTACAGGTTTGCATGGAAGGTTTTTGGTTTCGAACGCTATGAGCAGGGCTCCCATCAGCCCATCAAACCGCTCAACGATGATGATGCCAAGAAATGGTATGGCCTAGGATATCACGACCCCACTTAGGACCCTATAGACCTTTATCCCGAACCAACCCTTGACCAATCTCCTTCAGGCTCACCCATTCTTCCCTCTTCACCTACGGAGTCAGTGGTTTCCATCCCTCCTAGTTTTTTTCTATAAACACCATCCGTATGGAACCCTTGACTTATCAGCTCAATGGGGTGTCCAGATCTCTCCCTCTCATTTTTCCCAGCATGGTAGAAGTTGAGTCGATGACCATTCACACTATCCACTGCATTGACGATGATGCCATTCTTTCCTACATGGGCATCGATGACTCTTTTATCCAGCGCTCTCTCCCTTTTGAGACCCAAGTTATGTTAAATGAATCAACCATTGACATCAACCTCCCTTCTTCTGATGTTCCTCACATCTTAAAGATTGGTCAATCTTTAGACGCTCAAGAGCAGCTTGACTACACCCAGTTTCCTTCCGACCATAGCAAGGCCTTTTCCTGGACCTACCATGACATGCCTAGCATCGACCCCACCATCCCTACCCATAACATTGTCACCAAACCAGAGGCTAAGCCTGTTAGGAAAAAGCTTCGAAAGATGCATCCTCGTGTTGCCCTCCTTGTTAAAGAGGAGCTTCAACGCCTCCTTTCTGTCTCCTTCATCTAGCCCATCGACTATCCGTAGTGGGTCTCTAACATCATCCCAATCACCAAGGCAACTGGGGGGATCCAAATCTGCACAGACTATCGCGACCTTAACCTAGCTTGTCCTAAAGACAACTTTCCTCTTCCTAACATTGACCAGCTTATTGATCTCACGGCTGGCCATGAGATGCTATCGCTCATGGATGGATTTTCAAGATACAATCAAATCCTTATTGCTCTAGAAGATCAGCACAAGACCACTTTCATTACCCCATGGGGGATTTTTTGCTATCGAGTCATGCCTTTCAGCTTGAAGAACGTAGGTGCCACTTATCAGCGTGTCATAACCTATATTTTTCATGATCTCCTCCACAAAATCATGGAGGACTATGTGGATGACCTGCTCGACAAGTCCAAGCTTTGCTGTGACCATTTGACCATTCTCAAAATCATCTTCTCTCACCTTCTTCAATATAATGTCTGCCTTAATCCCAAGAAATGTGTCTTTGGGGTCCTTTCCGACAAGCTCTTAGGCTTTATCGTTTCTTTTCGTGGCATCGAGATAGATCTCACCAAGATCCACGCTATCCTCGAGATGCCACCCTCGACCAATCTCAAGCAGCTTCACAGTCTACAAGGGAAGCTCCAGTCCATTCACCATTTCATCTCGTAGCTTTCTGACCGCTGCCAACCTTTTCATCATCTCCTTAAAAAGGATGTCTCTTTTACATGGGATAAGGACTGTCAAGAGGCTTTTGAAGCCCTCAAATTCTATCTGGTCTCTCCACTAGTCCTCATTCCACCTAAAGAGGATCAACCCTTCTACCTTTACATCTCTATCACCAACCATTCGTTAGGTGCCATGATCGCACACCGAGATGAGCATCACTGTGAGTAAGCAATCTACTATATCAGTCAAACACTGGCCGACTATGAAACTCAGTATACTCATACTGAGAAACTCTGTTTGGCATTAGTCTTTGCCGCTACCAAGCTCTGCCACTATCTTCTTAATCATAAAACCTTTGTCATCACTCACACTGACCCTCTTAAGTTTATGCACTCTAAGCCATATCAACATCAACGTATGGCTCGGTGGCTCATGTTACTTGCTGAGTTCGACCTCGAATTCATCCAGAAAAAATCCATCAAGGGGAAAACCATCACTGATCAACTGGCAGATGCCCCTCTTCCCAACAATCAACCTTCATAGTGCGAGTTCCCTGACGAGTCTATCGCCGCACTTTCCACCGACGACACTATCTACCAAATGACCATGTTCTTCGATGGTTCCAAATTTCAACTTGGTGGAGGTGCGAGAGTCATTCTCATTCCACTCGATGGTGAGCCCATGCCTCTGTCTTTCAAGCTCAACTTTAATTGTACCAATAATATGGCTGAATATGAGGCCTTAATTTTGGGACTTCAGACTGCCCTCTCTCTCAGCATCACATCCATCAACATCTTCGGTGACTCACAGCTCGTCGTCAACTAGGTCAACGGTTCATATCTCTACAAAAATGAAATTTTGCAAAGGTACAAAAACTGTTCTGACGTTCTTCTTGCATCTTTCAACCATTACCTCCTGTAGACTGTTCCTTGATCCACGAATAAGTTTGCTGACACCATGGCTTCTCTCATTTCCCATATCCCATCTTCCTCATCTGCATCTAGACTTTTTGTCACGGT
This sequence comes from Torreya grandis, assembly GCA_037957365.1. Classification (NCBI taxonomy): domain Eukaryota; kingdom Viridiplantae; phylum Streptophyta; class Pinopsida; order Cupressales; family Taxaceae; genus Torreya; species Torreya grandis. Next base: position 623,859 of record JARHVA010003383.1, on the reverse strand, counting down.
GCATCATGTGTCGTTGCCTCCCTATATCTCTCTTAACATTAATCATGTCAACACTATAGACTCTAACCCACGAGATGTTTGGTATAAACAACTTGTGGACTTCTTATCTTTGTCTGTCATTCCTCCCAATCTCTCTAATAATGTGTGGTGAGCTTTTATCAAGCATACCACTTGTTATACCATGCTAGGGGGTCTTCTCTATAAGCGAGGCTTCGACGGCCTCCTTCTTCGCTATCTCACTTCCGCTAAAACCTCTTAGGCCATTAAGCAAGTCCACGACAGGATTTGTGGCAGACATTTCAGTGGGAATTCGGTTGTTAAACGCATCCTTCGTTTGGGCTATTATTGGCCTACCCTTCATCAAGACTGTAGCGACTATGTTCGGTGTTGCATCAAGTGTCAGTAGCACTCTAACTTGCTTCATCTTCCTAGTCATGCCTTACAAGTCACTCAAGATTTCTGGCCTTTTTCTCAGTGGGGCTTAGATCTCATCGGTGAGATTAACCCTCATTCATCTCTTCATCATCAATCCATCATCACCGCTACTGAGTATTTCACCAAGTGGGTGGAAGCCATTCCTCTCGTCTCCACAAAAGCTGACAAGATCATCGACTTCATCAGCACCCACATCATCTGTCATTTTGGTGTCCCTCACAAGATCATCACTGACAATGGTAAGTCCTTCAAAAATAAGACCGTCCAAAAACTCTGTGACTCATTTGGCATCAACCTCAGTTTCTCTTCACCTTACTACCCATAAGTAAATGGGCAGGCCGAGGCTTCCAACAAAATTTTGACTAAAATTCTCATGAAGGTGGTCAGCGACACTAGAAGGGATTGGCGTATTCACATTCCCTTCGCTTTGTGGGCCTACCACACTAGCATTCGAACCTCCATGGGTGCTACCCCGTTCTCTCTTATATACGGAACAGAGATTGTCCTACCTCTCAAAGTACATATCCCATCTCTCTGCATCTCTCTGCATGACATTATTTCTAACGATGACTTTCATCAAGATTGCTTAGCTCAACTTGAATTACTTGACGAGCACCGTCTTGCTGCCCTTAACCATCTCCATGTCTATCAACATCGTATCAAGCGAGCCTATGACAAAAATCTATGAGAATGAGATTTCAATATTAGAGACCTCATCCTCAAAGAGAATCAGCACGTGACCAATATGGAGCAAAGTAAACGAGTCAAGTTTTCCCCTAATTGGCTTCGACCTTTCATTATCATGCACAAGTATGGATCAGGGACGTATCATTTGTCTTCTCTTGACGGACGACTAGAACCTGAGCCTCTTAATGCGTTGCATCTGTGACTATTCTACTGTTAGTCAAGTACTCATTCGCTTGACATTTATCTTGAGCTCGTCCCTTGAGCAATCCTCGTCCTCTTAGTCCTCATTCTTTTTAACCCTACTCCCCTTAACAAATCCTCTATAACTCTTTTATACAGTAAGGATGCTTTGTCCTAATAAAAGGGAGCCCTTGACCTTCTATAGTCTCATCCATGACTCACATTTCTATCAAAACAAATCAAGATGTCCACATATCCAAGGTCACCAACTCAGAATCAAAAGGCAAACTGCTCCCTCGAAGGACAGCTGTACTATCATTATTGTAGCTAATAGACTACTCCCTCAAAGGAAAGCTATTCAAAGCCCTTATATATAAATCAAAATATAGACCACTCCCTCAAAGGATGGCTATGATTAACTTTTGTTATAAACAGCAATATTTTTCTGAAGCTTTTCGCATTGATCAGCTTCACAACATGAACACCAAGCAAATGACATCTCTCTGCAGGCTTCCCGCATTGATCAGTCTGCGCAAAAAAAAAAAAAAAATCAAAAATCATGGACTTGGCTTATAGTTGTCTCAGGGTCTCCTATAAAAAAGGGCAAAGTTATCTCTGCTCTAAAATGGGTTACCCTATCTTCCTCTTATCACCTGCTCAAGGGACTTTGAGCTCACTTAACGTCAAGTGATTCGATTACTTCTCTAGCAAAACACTGGTCAACGATGCAATGCATGAACGGGGCTTTTGTTCTAATAACCCCTATCTATGCTGTCCTTCTGGTCATTTTCAATGAAAGAGCAATTTGCCTTTCACTTTTTCTCTACACTTTGGTCACATTCAACCCAACCTTTTTTTTTACCCAACCAATTCAAACCAAACCAACCTCAACATTTTCATCATTTTCATCATGACATCAGGCATCATCATTGTCCATTTCACATAGTTTCTATGGACACCAATACACATGGAAACTATCGACCAGACCCAATTTATGTTAATCATAAACCAATACTTGCTGAAGCATAAATAGACCTCAATTCATTTTTAGCATACATCCATCACGAATATGGAAAATTGCTAGGGATGAAAGACCCTCGACCTATGTTACAGAATACACCATTTGGAAAAGGCTATGACATCTTCTTCTCCTCATCATTTCGACACTCGACCACATCCAATCATCGACCATTTTGCCTCTAAGTTCGAACTACATTGGTCTGAGGCCCTAAGACCAGGGCTATGTAGGCACCACTCAGATGACACGACATCTTCTGGGGTTAGCTCGACCACCCTCGTTTGTTCATCTCTCTGATGGACAAACCTTTTTTCCTCCTTTTGACCATGACCTTACCTTTGACCAAAACCAATTCCATCCCTTTGACCATTCCTCCCTTTTAGGGAGAACTACATTGGCCTGAGGCCCTTCACACAAGGGCTATGTAGGCAGCACTCAGTGTTCTGAGGTTAGCTCGACCACATCCTTTGGTCCATCCATCCACCTCGACCAATGACCATTGGAGATCATGCATATCTCCTCTGACTTTGACCACTTCCAAGACAATGTTACCTTGGTTTTTTTTGCATGTATGCTACCTCACGACTGGTTAGCAGAATTGTACACAGACTATTTTTGGACCCTCACAAGTATAGGATCGCAAGCCAATTGATTTGCACTACTTGTGACTTTTTCTTGTTTCTAGGAGCACTTCCTGAGCCTAAGATACCTGGAACATGATGACCATTTGGAGCTTCATCTTAGATTGAATGACCTGATCAGTAGATGACTAAATGCTAGGGCCTGATTACTTCAATTTTAGCACTCCTTGACCTTTGACCTGTGACAATTTGACCTGACCATCTCGTGTAGTGGTATGCGTGCAATCATGACTTTTACAGTGTTCACCCTCACTCTCACCCCTTTTTCATCCACTCTTTGTCAAATCAGCACTCGATTCCCAGTTCCCTTCCCTCGACTCCTACTTTGAGAGGGAATACCTCATCCACAATCAGGGTAGCCAATCCTCTTCTTGTTTTTGTCTTGCAGTTCATCCAGAATAACCAACAAGATAAAATCAACCTCAGGGCAGCCAATCCTCTTCTTGTTTTTGTCTTGCAGTTCATCTAGAACAACCAACAAGATGAAATTGACCTTATCCATCACCTGGGGCAACCAACTCCTATTTTTGTCTTCCAGTTTGTCCATAACAACCAACAAGACAAAAAGGGGCAAATGTAGACACTGAAATTGTGTCTAACCCTTGTCGTCCTCTTCCTCTATCCCCCATTTTATTCTTTCATGCCTATTTTGCCCCTGTCGACCATTTCCCTACAAGCTTTAACCCTGACAGCATGTAAAAATGAGAAAAAAGCTAAAGCTAGCCTCTATCCCCATTCTGCATCTACCAATGACGGTCACTACCCGACCGACGTCACCGATGTCGGTCACTTATCGGCTGACGTCAACAATCCTGTCGATGTCAGTTATCCTTAACACTGCGTTCTCAACCTGAACACAAGAATCGTTACTCGTTATCTGTTATCCATTCGGTTCCCAATCAGTTTCTCGATCGGTTATCGAACCATCCTTTGACTTCATCAGCAACCTCTTCCCTCGAACGATCAACTGACTCTTGTAATCAAACCAACTCTTACAATCAATTGACTCTCGCATCTAACCAATCTACAATCAATTTCTCGTGTTTTGTCTCTCCAGTACAGGGATTCTACTTTGATCAACTTCTGTGACACAGCTACAATATCAATCATGTCTTCAACCTCTATTTGCAGTGCGTAACAGGTAAGCTTTGCTTTGTGTTTTTGTTTTACTCTCTGGTTATTGTTTTTTTTCTATTTGCTATTACCACCCTGATCTTTTTAGACCATAGCCCCGACCTTACTTCTACTTGTATCACCTCTATCCACCCTCTGTCAGTCTATAATTCTGTCCAAATCCCTATACAAACCCTCAAACTAATCCCTCTAACTCCTAAACCAGCTTCCCGAACCCCAGACAAAAATATTAGACCTTTCTATAAATCCTAAGACCCTATCCAGACCTGACCAGACCCTATCCAAAACTGTTGCCCCGACTGACACTGGTCATTACCCCGATCGATGCTGGCACTTTAACTGATGTTGGCACCTTCCCCTGACTGACGCTGGCACAAAGACCGACAGCGGCAACTGTGTAGAGCAATTTTCTACATATCAGGTACGCATTTTGTTTTCTATCTTTCATTTCTTTCATTATTTATACTTCTGTCAAATATTTTGTTTTTAATCAGTGGGTTGATATCCTTCTAGGAAGTCTTCGTACTTCCGAAATCAAGCGTTTGCTTGACAGCCCACCATATCCTCGTCTAACATTTTTCCGTGTTCCAGTTTCTTTTTCTTCGTAGGTGTCATTCCTCCACAGCCAAAGAGGAGTACCTTCCAATGTCTGATTACGGTGCGCACGACTACAATCAGGTATCTTCTAACCCTAGACCATCTCTTAGTTTCTCATTTTTATCTTTTGAATGTGAAAGTGAAATTAGAATAGAAACACCTAACATAGAAATTGATTCTATAGCCCAAGTTTGCAATTAAAAATATCTTAACTCTATATTTATCCATGAAGCCCATAGTAAGTATAGACATTTTTTGAATTTAACCATTTATAAAGATGTAAAATCCCATGCCCAAGAAAAATCTCAAATATGAAAGGTCCCTTAGACTAGATGTAACAACATTCAGATCAACCAAGAAAAAGAAGGTTCCTATTTTCAACTTTAAAATGGGGTTTGTTGTGCAAGTAACAATAGAAGGTGACTCCTACTAGGAGATACTCTTGAGTATCTTGAGAATTTAAAATCTTGTGCTCTCATCCAAACGCAAACATTAGTTTTATTCAATCATCTAGGGTAAAATAAAAATGTGAAGGTATAAAATTTAACACCAACACATGACATGCTAAGCTATAATTCTACCTAAAGACCATTAGTGTGTGAGTTATGTGATTATTTCAATTATTTTACATGCACACATAATAAATAAAATTTTATCAAATAATAATAACATATGAAAAGGAAAACATTTCTCAATTTGGCTTGAGGGGGGAATGGTATGAGAATTTCTCTGCTATCAACCAAGCATTCATAGCCCTGATAGAGATACCTCTGGTCCCTTTTAAAGGCCTTTTTCCACTACCATATAGGCTTGAAAGCTTGTGGTGGAGGCTACCAAGATCATCCATGCTAGGAAAATTTTCATCATTTGCATTTTATTTCAACTTCTTTTGAAAGAGATTTTACTTTTAAATCTATGAAGGGTTGGGGACCAAGCCATGGGTTTAGGAAAAAATCAAGAAGCTCATGACAAATAAGACAAATCATAATTAAAGTTGTGTTATATTTTTTTATTCATATATTTCATTTAGTTTATTTGATGGTCATTAAACAAGAAAAGATGCCTTTTTAAATCCATATAATCCATTTCAAATCATTGACCCTTAGTTTTCTAAAATTATAACAAAAAAATGTAATAGTCTATGCAAGTACTCAAATAAGAATTATCACATTACTACATATGAATGTCATTGTTGTTGATTACATACAAGACACTCATTTATCAATCATTTACAAAGCAGGGGAACCCTCAAGGTAAAACATTAGGTTCAAATCATAAATCAATGTCACATAGCTAAACCAAACACTGAGAATCAAAGCAAATAGACATAAATCAATGAAAACAAACCTAAACTAAAATAAGTAACATGAAGAAAAGCAAGAAACAAAGTGTGTGTGTGTGTGTGTGTGTGTGTGTGTGTGTGTGTGTGTGTGTGTGTGTGTGTGTGTGTGTGTGTGTGTGTGTGTGTGTGTGTGTGTGTGTGTGTGTGTGTGTGTGTGTATACAAATTTTTCCAATCCAATTTAGGCCTAGAATTGGTGTTTGAAGAATTATCCATTGACATTAAATGGGGCATCCTCACTAGTTAGACACCTTATGTGGAAAGCATTCTCACCCAAGATTCTTTAAATTAGATAGGGACTTAGCCATAAGGCACCAAATTTTTTGTATTGTCCCTTTTGTTCAAGATCCTTATCCCATATAAGGACTAGGTATAAGACCCAAAATGCTTTTTATTTGGATAATTTATCAAACCAATATTTTCCAATCCCATAGTGTTTACTGAAATTTAGAAAGGTTGCATCACATTTTTCATCTAAGTGCATAAGATTCAAGAGGTGAGCCTCTACCTAGTCATCTACTTCCAAAAAATCAATCTTAAATTGCAAGGTAGGAACTCTACTTAAACTAGAAAAATAGGGTGTTGGCCATAAACTAAATGGTAAGGAAAAGTAACTAAAGTTACTTTATTTCTAGTCCTAATAATCCACAATGAAAATTTCAAGATGTTAATCCAATTCCTAGGATTCATTTTTAGCATCCTTTTAATTATGTTTATCAAATTCTTATTAGTGGACTCAACTAGTCCATTTCCTTATGGATAATAAATAAAAGAGAATTACAAGATTACCCAGTGATCATATCCCCATTCTAGTAATTATAGAGAGGAGAAAGTGGGTTCATTATCACATACCAGTGCATAAGGTATACCAAACCTTGTGATGATGTGCTCCTCCAAGAATTGGATAACTATGTTAATTATGTAATTATTGAATGATTGAGCCTCAACCCAATGAGTGCAATAGTTTATGGTTTTGAGAATAAATTAGTGTCCTAAAGATAAACTCTCATTGATTATTCTCACAAAATCCAATCCCCACTTTGTTAATGGTCGAGCTTCAACTACCGACAATAGAGGCATTGTTAGGATGCATTCTCTATGTGAAGTTGTTTAGCATGTATGTCAATTTTGAACATGTAAATGTGCATATTTAAAGATATGTGACTAGTAGTATCCTGCTCTTAATATTTGGTGGGTTGTAGTATTACTTAAACCATGCCTAGTCCCATATTTTTCATGAAAATCATTAAGCATGCATGTTGCTTCATCCTTATTAAGACACCTTAGATAGATAACTTGGTGGTTACTTCGATATAGCACACTAGATTTTATCATAAAGTAGCTAATATTTAAGTGTAATGCCCTTATCTATGTAGAATTCAAATGATTGAAGCATTCATTTTTTAGTAGATAATAGACTGTGTCCTTTTACCAATCATCATTAGTGATACCTTGAATCATCTACTAATGGTAGGTGATTCATGGATCTGATTATACCAAAGTTTTGTTGAGTCCTTATCCTCTCACCATATTCATTGATAGAAGTTCAAGGTCTAACTATTGAATGATAGTCATCTACTTGCCTCTTTGTTCACCTAGTTCATTTTTCATTAACATGTCTTTGACTAATGGGTTAGGTATAAAATAAAATACTTTACTATATAATATATAATTATATAATTTATTGATAACCTTGATCAAAACAAAGGCCTACTTATCCATTATATTCAATTTCACATTCTTCAAAGGGTATCTCATAAATTAAATAGGTAATTCATCTCCAACTACTTTTCTATGTCAAAATAGCAGTGGTTGAATGTTCCGAAGTGAAGGATTAAATATAAAAAGGTTGCATGTAGTTAGGGTTGATTAACATTAATGTGCACAAAATTGCCTCTTTAATCTAGGTGAAATTATCTTGTGCTTCACTAATCCACTCAATTGTACCATCCTTTTTGAGCATGATATTCAACATTCTAACTATTTCTACAAATATTGAGATAAACTTCATCATGAGATTAATCTTTCCAAAGAATGACTTCATTTCCTTCTTATTGCTTGACAATGGGATTTTCAAAATAGCTTCTATTCTCTTGGGGTCTACTGATATACCCCACTTGCAAATTATACAGCCTAATGTATTCCCTTTGATGACCCCAAATATACACTTATTTGGGTTCAATGAGATCCTATGATCTTTACATATTTGTAGTACTCTCCTAAAATCTCTAACATGGTCACCTCTATGCTTGGAGAAGACTATCAAGTCATCCATGTATACCACAATTCAATTACCCATTATATATTTTAAATCTATGTCCATGGCCCTTTGAAATGTATCTAGGGCATTGATGAGGCCAAAAGGCATTCTCTTATAAGTGAAGGTGCCTCACTTGGTTATGAACATTGTTTTGATTTGGTCCTCATTACTAACTACTACTTGATTATAATCAGAGTATCCATTTAATAAGGACAACATTTGAGTTACATTCATAATTTATAGAACTTCATCTAATGAGGGTAAGGGATAATTATATTTTTTAAATGCCTTATTCAAATTTTGGAAATCAACACAAAGTTTGATCTCCCCATTCTTCCTCCTCACCAATACCAAGTTTACAACCCACGTGGAGTGTCTAACTAAAAATATGATTCTCGCAACAAGTAATTTTTGCAATTCTTTCAAGACCATTGGCTTAAGAAACAAATTAACCATCCTTTGTCTTTGCCTAAATTTCTTAACTCCTAGTTTTAGGGGGATTATGTGTGTTGGGTGAATATTTTATCACCAGCTAACTGATGGGCAAAATAGGTTACTTCAACCACAACATAGGGAGATTGGTTAGCCAGATGTGTAGGTTTACCACATCAAAAGGGGACAAATCTCTCCTCTCATCAAAGGGAGGTTCCCTTATAACTATGAGGAGCTATATATTATATATATGCAGAAAATAACACTCAAGGGTAGGACAACACCATTCATCTCTCTTTTTTAAGAGATAATGTTCATAGACAAATGAGAAATCTAGGTGAAAACACTGAAAGCACTTCTCTTCTTTCAGAAGTGGTCTTGCAGCAAACAATATGAGTTCTTTTTGATAGGTAACAAGTAACTGGTAACAAGGTGCAGTAACCAGCAGAATAAGGTCTAGCACAAAGTCTTCACCTCAACTACCAAAGAGTGAAATATGAAGAACAATGAGGGCACAAAGTCATCCCAAGGTCCTTTACATAGAAATAGAAAACAAACAAACACACTAAAGACACTTGTGGTAGCACAAAGTCTTTCCACTAGTTTTGCTTATTTCATTAAAATGGACAAGAATGCATTCAGTAAATAGACATAAGAACAATCTCCTAAATGACACAAGCTATAATAGCACCAACTCTGAAAGTAACCTGCTTTCTCATTCACATAAAGAAATATGATTAAAAATTTGAGCTCAAAGTCTCAGTAATCACCATTCAATTTTGGTAGAGTTTTGTTTTTATATCCAAAAAGATCTCCCTAGCATAAAAAAGGAGATTACAATATATAGAAGCCAAAAAAGGCTTGGCACTTTGTTTCATGGAACGGCCCATGCTACATTCAATGCCTTGAATGCATTTTCAATTTTGTCAAAGAGGACCATGATGGAACAGGGCATCTACCTTAACTATGGCATGTTGATTCATCTTAAATGTCTTCTCTTGGGCCTGGGTCATTTGGTCTTTCACCAAATATCTGCATAACTATCCACTTTGCCTTTACTTCATGGGAGAAAAATAGGCCACACCTTTAATGTTTACAAGCTCAAATATCTACTTGGTGGACCGTTCCACCTACTAGAATAACTTCTACTTAGATATTTTTGGTCTTTCCCTCTTTTTTGTTGCAATTTGAGCTCTCGAGCTATCTTTTCCCTTTATGTTAGCTCTTTCAACTCCCTCTTCAATTGATCGCTGAGTTTATTATTAACTTTTGTCTTTTTCCAACTTTGTCTCTTCCTAGTTTTATCTTTTCCTTGAATTTGAGCTCTCGGGGCTATATTCCCAGCTTTGTTGGCTCCTTGCACTCTTCTCTCAATGGTTCTTCCTTTTGGCCTAAAGGCCTTTGAATGCATTCAGGTCCATGCTCAAGCCTTTAAATATCCATAGTTATTTCATCATCGTAAAGATGACAACTTTGGGGATGTCACCAGATGTCTGGATTCCAACAGCTAGTTCATGGTGCCCAACTTTGATGTCTGTGGGCTCGTCACCCCTTGGTCAATTCCTTTGGCTTTATTTCCTTCAAATTTCCTTTGACTGAGCTTAGTATTTGAATTTTTTTGAAGGGTACCTACCCTTTGGGGTCTTGAGAAAGGTCGATTTCCTAGTCACCAAGAGCCTCCCACAAGGGTACCTGCCCTTCGGGATTCTTCGAGTAGACTTCTTCATCAAATCCTTCAGACAAAATCTCTAAAGGAAATCCTTCAGACATTTTGTCTGAAGGATTTCTTCCTTTGTCTTTCCCGCTTATTCCCTCAGGCTTTTTTCTTTCAAGAGAATTCCTTTAGACATTCATCTTATCTTTTTCCTTGAAAAATCTGAAGGAATTCCAACTTTTTTGCCTTGTTCACTTTTTCAAAGAAAACCTTACCCTTTTAGCCTTTTTCAATGGTCAATTTTGCTCATCACCTGCCCTCCATAAGGGCTGTTTGATCTCTAAAATTGCCTTTCAAAAAAGTCACAAAGGTCTTTTTGGCACCTAAGTGCCCTCTGCAAGGGCACTTGTCCTTTGGGCTTTTGGAAGACTCATTTGAAAGCTTCAATTGAATTGACCTTGAAAATTCCTAAGTGTTGAGAACTTATTTCTTTCCTACATAGTTTGTAGAAATCAGCCTGCAGAGTCTGTAGAAATAAGCCTACAGAGTCCATAGAAACAAGCCTGCAGTGTCTGTAGACATAATCCTACGGTGTCCATAGAAACAAGCCTATAGATTCCATATAAATAAGCCTATAGAGTCTATAGAAATAAGCCTATGGAGTCCATAGAAATTAGCCTATGGATTCTATAGAAATAAGCCTACAGAGTTCATAGAAATAAGCCTGCAGAGTCTGTTAGCTAAAAAAGCTTGAAAAATGGAGAATTTGAATACTCAAAATAATTTTTTGAGAAGGGAAAAGAGAATTTTGGCCTGCACGACCAAAATAGTTCATATTTTGTCCCAAAAATGAGTGACAGACTTTGGGAACAATAGCTGGCTCTAGTTGGGGAACTTCCTTTAGTTAAAATTTTGAAATAGCTGAGGGGAGTAGAAACTTGAATCTCCAGTGCCTTCAAGTATGCCATTGGGCTATAGAATCATGATACCCAAAAAATAAATGCACCAAAAATGAAAACAAAAACAAAAATCATAAAATAAAACTAAAGACTATACAAATATATATATATGTGTACAAATGATCTTATTTGATACTTCAAGAATTGAAGTGCTTCAGATGCTGCCCATTGTGAGGCAATGAAAATGGTGTTCCATCCTGATAAACTAGCAAGAAACCATTTTCTCCCCAGAATTGGTGATTGGCAAATGGACCTCTACACTAGGAATCAAATTTTTTATGCATTCTTTTTGGCTCTCTCCTCTTTCCCCAGAGCAAGACTTGATTTCCAGTCTAAAAATCATGAATCCTTATTATCTTGCAAAAGAGTTTCTTTATCCAATTTTGACATGCAGTAGTATGGCCCATTACCATAATTCACTATTATTTTGGTTCATTCTAGCACATGATTTGATTGTCAGCATCAAACACCTGACAATGATTGGCATTTTCAGGCACACTTGGTCGAAACACTAGCTTGATAGTGTACTTCTACTCTTTAAAGTCTTTGTGAGGAACCAAGAGGGTCATAGAGACAGCCAATGAACCTGCATGACTATGAAACTCTCTGGGCACTATAGATATATTGAAAGCATCAAAATTTTCAATACATTCCCATACTAGATTGTGGTAATGGCATAATCTTTTGTTTTTGGTTCGACATAGGTTCCTCACATGACAAACCATCAATTCAGCATCTCCTTTATCATGAAGGAGTTTAACACCTCTATCTTGAGCTACCTTCAACTCGAGTAATAGAGATTCATACTCAGCAGTGTTGTTAGTGTTACTAAACTACAACTTGTATGAAGAAGGAAAAATATCTCCTTGAGGAGATATTAGAACAATCTCAAATCCACCACCGGTAGAAGAGTAGCTACCATCAAATTCCAAAATCCATACACCACTGAAAACTACTTCTTTCTCAGTTTTTCCTTCGTTTGGAGGGGAGGGTCATTCTACACCTATGTTGTGCTTTATTAATTATTCTGATGTTCCATCTGAACCAACTTTTAGACTATCATCTATAGGACTTTCATCTACTAAAACATGAACATCCTTTGTGGTCAATAAAAAGTTACCCATTCCTAAAGACTCAAAAGAATTTGAGCTTTAGGGGCTGATGTTTAGGTGATAATATATTTTGCTTCCTTCTTAGGGAGTAATCTCTACATGATGCCTTTGACTGGGATCCTTGCTTTAGACAAGTCCATGCTCAACTCGCCACCAACATCCTTGTAGAAATTTTTCCCAAGAAGAATGTCGTATGAGGCCAGGACGTCAGCCACCAGGACTATCATCTTGATTATTTTATTCAAGAATGCTACAAATGCAAATTGGCCATCCTTGATTTGTCCTAGCATTGGAACTTGTTTTTTCTCCATGGAGAATCATCTCCCAAATGTCTTGGTCAGTGTGAGACCAAGGGATTCAACCACTTTGGTAGGCATGACATTATCTAATGCACCTGAGTCTATGATGTAATTGTTCAGCTGGTGTCCATTTATCAGTAGGGAGACGTAAAATGGTTCAGTCCTTTAGGGAGTATTAGGAGGAGTAATGACAAGATTATTCTAGGTGGATGTGGGAGTCACCTTTGGAATAGTTGGTCCTATAGGGATGGTTTTATTCCTTACACATTTAATTAACTTATCCAACTGCTTAGGGTTGGATTGCAGGAATTTGAATTTAAACATTTGAATCTTAGTTTTCTTGACATGGTCGACTATGTCAAATATTTAAAATGAATTATGAACAGGGGAAGGGAGTTCATCCTTCTAGTTTTTAGGAGGGGGAGGACTGATTTGTGAAATTAAAGTTGAAGGTGAAGGCATACTTGAAGTACTTACTTTTTTAGCAATCACCAGGTCCTTTTCTTGAAAAGGTAGTGGTTCATTATTTGGAAATCAAAATTACAGGTTAAGGTCACTCCTCTATTTTTTATTTATCAGCTTGTTGGGTTGACTGGTTCTTAGACTAGGTGAAAATAGCGTATGATCCTTCAACTGCTTTACCTTCACGTTTAGGTTCATCCTAGTAATTTAGGAAACCAATGTTGGAGTCGCCAGTTGATTCTTCTTAGTCTTCTGCAAAGAGATCAGCATCATTTTCTTGGTTCAATTCAAGATAGAAAGAGAAATTAGATTCTATTTCAAGATACCCAACTACTGAAATGGTTGGAGGAGCTTCAATAGCAAGTTTCCCTTGTTGGGAAGGCAGACAATTTGGCTGCCCTTGATTCCTGGCAGCATTGCCTTGGTATGACTGATTGGGGAATGTCCTCCTTGGTATATCTATGTATGAGGGATTAGATGACATCCCTTGTGCCATTTTATTTCTAAGAGAAAGCAACTCATTTTCTAGCTTTTGCACCATTGGATAAGTGGTGCTTGTAGATGGATATCCAGAAGATGAAGAAGATTTACCTCTATTAGGATCTCTCCTTATCTTTCCTGCCAACATAAGGTCATCTTCCACTTCAGTGGCCAAATCCAAAGCAGTAGCAAGGTCTATGTGGATTAGCACATCTTAGTAGAAAACTCACTTTAGGCAGCTATGAGTTGATGAAGAAACATTTAAGGTTCTCAGGTGTTGGCTGAGCAATTATAGGAATCCTATTCCTCATCTTGTCAAATTTGGTAATGAAATCCCTCATAGGTTCATGGGGTTATTTCTTCATCTATGTGAGCTGGGCCAGTAGAGCATGTGCATCTTTTGCAATCTTGAACTTGGCTTCAAATTTAGCTTTAAGAGTGTTCCAGTTAGTCACAGTCTGGGCCTGTAGATGATAGAACTAGTCTGTAGTGGCACCTTGCAATGTTTCCACAAATAGCCTGACTTCTACATCCTCATACTCCATGCCTATCACATCGTAGGCTATGCTAAAAGCTATAATGTGTTCATCAAGATGAACTCTCCCATCACCAAAAAATTTGGAGAAATTATTCCTTGAACTGCATGGTAGCTCATGTAGAGGTGGAGTTAAATTGAGTGGGCCAAAAGAGTTACACCAGGGGCCTTGAATCGCCATGATTTTATTATGAAAAGTGGGGATAACAAATCTAGGTGGAGTATGTATAGGCAAAAATCTGCTAACAATAGAAAAAATAGCTCTGCCTTGTAGTGGTGACCTGGTATTGGTAGGAGTAAGACTCTTAGTTCATTGAACTTGAAGTTGTGGAGGAAACAAATCAAAAATTTCTTATTGCATCAACTCAAAAATAGGGTCAACAACACCTTGGGCTCTTTGGCTTCTTGTATAGCATGGAGTTCCCAGATTGTAGAATAAAAATGGAAAAGAACTGGCCCTACTTTAGCTTGAAGTTTGAGGCTTCAAACTGCTTATTCTTTCCCAGCATAGTCACCAAAAAACTATTGGGTGAATATTTTTTCACCAGCTAACTGATGGGAAAAATAGATTACTTCAACCATAGCATAGGGAGATTGGTCAGCTAGATGTGTAGGTTTACCACATCAAAAGGGGACAAATATCTCCTCTCATCAAGGGGAGGTTCCCTTATAACTATGAGGAGCTATATACTATATATATATATGCAAAAAATAACACTCAAGGGTAGGACAACACCATCCATCTCTCTTTTTTTAGAGATTATGTTCATAGACAAAGGAGAAATCCAAGTGAAAACACTGAAGGCACTTCTCTTCTTTCAAAAGTGGTCTTGCAACAAATAGCAGGAGTTCTTTCTGATAGGTAACAAGTAACTGGTAACAAGGTGCAATAACCAATAGAATGAGGACTAACACAAAGTCTTCACCTCAACTACCAAAGAGTGAAATACAAAGAACAATGAGGGCACAAAGTCATCCCAAGGTCCTTTACATAGAAATAGAAAAAAAAAACACACTAAAGACACTTGTGGTAGCACAAAGTCTTTCCACAGTTGGCTTCAGGACACCTTCTTGATTACTGTTGACCAAATTTTGCCCACAGGCAAAATTTTTGGCCCCCTTCCTTCCTTGCTAGTCAATGCCAGTCATTTTTAGGTTGCACAAGTTCAATGAGTTTGATTCATGGCCTGGTTCAAGTGGTTCAACGACCTTTGGTTCAAAAGGTTCATCTTCAAGTTCAACATCTCAGTTCAACAAGCATTGAACTGTTGAATCGTTGAACCATTTTGGTTCAATGGCTTGGTTTAACGAATATGGTTCAACGTGGCGGTTTAATCGGCAAAGGAAGTTCATTGGCGCTCAATGGTTGAACCATTAAACCGTTGAACCATTTTTGGTTCAATGGGTTTGGTTCAACAGGCTTGGTTCAAAGGGAGAGTTCATCGGTCTTGGTTTACTAGTCCATCGATGCTCAATGTTTGAACCATTAAACCGTTGAACCATTTTTGGTTCAACGGCTTGGTTCAAGGTTATGTCCTTGGCTGAAGGGCAGTCTTCAAGTTCAAATGCCCTAGTGGAGGGTAGGAACTTCAAAATCAAAGGACCAAGGTAAGGGTAAGTTTGGTTTTGTTCAAAGTTCAAAGTTTAAGTTTGTTGAAATTGACTAAGTCCCAAATTCCTTCAAACTTTTTGTCTGAAGGAATTCCTTCAGATAAAAACTCTGAAGGAATTTGGGCGCAGCTCAAAGCAAAGACAGAGACAAACCTAGGGAATTTTTGTGGACCTTTTGTCTATGGGAAAATGTCCATGGACAAAAGTCCATAGAATATACACAAAGCCCGTGGGAGCCCCGGAGACCGTCTGAAGCATCAAAGGACCCGCCGGAGGACCCCAAAGGGTAGATGCCCTTGTGAGGGACTTTTGGCCCAAATACAAAGGGGCACTAAGAAAAGTCAGAGGGCTGCCAAGAGTAAGCAAGCCATAGAAAAGCCAGCAAAGGGATAAAGATGTTCTGAAGGATGTCAAAATTAACAAAATGAGTTAGCCATTGGTTTTCAAACCAATGACGGCTGTATGAATGTCAAAGTTAGTGAAACAAAATGGATATTTGTTTTCAAACCGAGAGAGTGGTAACCATAGAAGAGATGCCCAAAATGAAGCAACCCGCTAGAATGTTCACCCTTGAGGGCCGAAGGAGCCAGAAGAGACAAGAAAGAGAAAAGGACAAAGTGACAAGCATGAAATGAACAGGCAGTTAGTCCAAGTGGCAAGAGGAAGTGCCAATTTGAGAAGTGACTTTGGCAGGTGGAATAGTTCTAGTAAATTGATCACTGGAGATGCCAACAGCTAGTAATGCAATCAATTTCTCCATTTTACATTTAATGAGTAGACAAACCATGTATTAACCTTGAAAGGGTAGACTTTAGGTAGACAAAGTTCACAGCTCATTAATGTTTTGAGCGACTTGTTCTTCCCAATGAAGGGATGCGATAGGCCACTTGTAAAAAAGGAACACCAAATGAGCCTCCTTGCTTCTTCTATATATTGAGGACTTATCATTTTTGAGAAGGATCTTCCACATTTGTAAGGCATAGCCATGGCAAAATTTCAACTGAATCAATAAACACGGTTTTTACCTCTTCTTGGATAGATATTCTTGTGTATGTCTTGAGTGTTGTTTGTGTTCAGTCATTGTCTCTTAGTGATTTCACAGGTCCAACACCAACATACCTATTGTTTACAAGGCACCACTTTGCAGCTGACAAGAGAAGAGCTCTATTTAAGAGTGTAAAATAGAGGAAGTTACTTACAGTGTGCATTTCATAGCACCTTGGTGAGTCTCTATTTTTTGTGTTTTCATGAGAGCCTCCCTACCATTTTCTTGTAGCTTGGTTCTTCTGCCAAGTCTAAAGCATATGTATGCATTTATCTAGTTTTTAACTGTGGATGTGAGAATGTCATTTCATTTTGGTGTATCACCTCCTTAGATTAGTTTGTATTCCTGCAATCTTTCTTCCCTTTTCGTCCCCCCCATTATATATCTATATACATGTATGTATTTGCACTTGCTAGAACAAACATGATGCATCAAAGGGAGCTAGCCCTTATCTAGAGACTCTCCCCTTTAGCTTCACTAGTCCCACAGGTGAGAGGGGAGATTCCATAGTTGCAAGGAGAAGGCAAGAGTTTGACCTCCTGCCAAGGGTGCAATTTCTTGCATCAATAGTTTTGGCACGCCCGATGGGACATAATTTGACAACTCAATAAGGTTTCAAGATTGATGCTGGTCTTATTACAGAAAATATAAGATTTCTAGCATCTGGCGACTCCACTGGTAAGAGCTTCAATTTTCTAATTAAGACCAGTTTCTTAACTTTCTATGCCTAAAGTCACCACAAGATCTACTTCAAAAGGGGTTCCTTTCGATTTCGTTGAGTTGCCTTTAAACTCTGCTAAAAGACTATGATTTGAGAAGCCCCATCCTTATCTAACAAGCAATCCTCCCAGACCTATTATAAGGGACACAGACAAAGTAGAGCCCCAATTATAGCCCATCCCAGTGATGGCACTACCTTTTACAGCTTTTTGTGGTTAGAGCCCCTTGAATCTCCCACACTATGATCCAATTCTGGGAATAGCCCTCAAAAATGCGCCTTCTTTTGATGGAGAGGGGCCCATTACAGTCATTGAGCATATTAGCAATATTACTAACCTCTATAATATTCATAATGTAATAGAAGAAAATATCACCATCAGATTGTTAGCACTATCTCTCAAAGGCAAGGCTCTTGACTGGTATGACACTTTGCTTGTAAATTCAATACATTCTTGGATTGAATTGGGGACTCAATTGACAGATCATTTTAGGGAAAAGAGTGATGACCTCTTGCTTGCTGAGCAGCTAATGACCATAAAGAGAGCTCCACATGAGTATATGCAAGATTTCAACACGTAGTTTCAAAAGACTTGGGATATAATTCCCATCATAGTAAGACTGACTCCCAGCTATGCTTTCTTGTACTATTTAAAGGCATTAAACAGTGATATTTCTATGATGATCCAATCTATGGGAGGGCATATACTACCTACTACTTATGACATAGCCATAGCAGCTGAAAACTACTTAGTACAGGCTGGGAAAATAGCCCATAGGCCTCACATGCCACTTTTTCTAGAAATGCTACCTCTAATTTAGACCGTTGCTCCCACATTGGCTCCTCTACCTACCATAGAGAAACCAGTTGCTGTTCTATCCAATGAACTTCATGAGGTTAGAAGTCTATTGCAAAGCATGTCAAACAAACTTGTAGCTCTTAAAAGGCAGCAACCTCAAAGCAACAGGCCGAACCAGGGATATCAGCACTATGGTCAAGCCCCTAGACCCCCTTTTCAAGGCTATAATCAAGGACAGGGTTAGCTCACTCAGACCAAGCCTTTTCAAAATTACAACTCAAGCCCCCCTTAATCATCTAAAGTCATGGTGCCAATTTAGAACAATCTAGTACAGGAGCAGCCAAGCTGTTCGACCATGGGATATGGTCAAAAATAGGTGGTTTACACAAATGAGATGATGAATTATTTCCAGAATGTAGACAATCAAGTGGCCGCTCAGCCCTAGGTCTTTGAGATTCCAATGCAGCCTAGCACGAGTAGCAATTAGGCCCAGCCTGATTCTACACTAATGAATCATTTGGAAGGGGAATTTTATTCAGTGAATTATGTAGGCACTACAGACAATCAGGTTGACTATGTTGCAGCCAACACAAGGTTTAAGAGAAGAGTGATGGGAGAAGCCCAAGTTTCCACTCAAGTAGTAGCAGCACCTTCTCCATCACACTCAAATCAGAAAGCCCCAATTTTTAGACCACCATCTACACCTTCAGCCCCTCAACCAGCAGCTCAGGTTGGAATCAGCCCTAAAGAAAGCTTAAAGGGAGGCAGTCCCCAAGTCAATATAGTGGACCAGATGAAGAAGCTGCATATGAACATCTCTTTATGGGATTCATTGTCTCTTCCAAGACAGAAGGACGTATTGAAGAAGGAATTGCATGAGCTGGATCATCAAGTTATCCCAACAAGCACTGATAATATCTTGATGATGAATGGATAGCCTTCCACTTTAGGACAGGTAAAGAAGGAAGAGAAAACTCCCCCTTTATATGTATCCTTGGTCATAGGGGATTTCTTGGTACATAACTGCATAATTGACAGTGGGGTTAGTACCTCAGTGATGCCTAAGTGTATAGCTGACAAGATGGGACTAAAATATGAAGAGATGAACAAAGGAGTCCTACAACTAGATGGGACACCTACAAAAATAGTTGGGATTATGAAGGGTTTAGGCTTGACATTGCATGCTTGCCCAACCTTCTCAATTCCCCATGATATAGTGGTAGTGGATGTTCCTCCTTATTTCATAATTTGCTTGTCCAGAGACTTCACGTCAAAGATAGGTAGCTATCTAGCAATGAATTGGTCATATCTAGTTTTTAAAACCAAGTATGGGACCAAGCTAAAGATTGAGTCTGAGCCACTCTACAAGGACCATCTAGAACCATACTCACCTAAGGTAGTGAATGTCAGTTACACCATCATCGACCCAGAAGAGTCCCAGACAGACCAATCTCCATCCTCTGCTCTTGAAGGAGTCGTAGACCTACTCTTGGATGAGTTGGGGAATGATAACTTCAAACATGATCCTTACAAGTTCATTGAGGAGGTAGACCTTGGAGTCTACTGCATGCATGAAGAGGGCACCTTCATGCCAAATTTAATGAAGGCAAGCCAAGAGGACCTTGGTCTATGGTAGTTGCATTTTGATAGTACCAAAAGTAAGCTGGGAGCTGGTGGTGGAGCAATGTTGGTCTCCCCTTTAAAGGATAGGTATTTTTTAGCTTTATGTTTCCAATTCTCTTGCACAAGTAATGTTGCAAAATATGAGTCCCTTATCCATGGCCTTGAATGGGCAAGAAAAAGAGGGATCAAGGAGTTGCAATTTTTGGGAGACAATGAGCTAATTGTAAATCAGGTGAGAGGCCTAAATTTGACCAAGAATTCCTTGCTAAAGTCTTACAAGCATAGGGTCTGGGACCTGGTAGAATATTTCCTCACTTTCAATATCACCTTCATTCCCAGAGAGCAAAACAAACAAGTGGACAATCTAGCAGCAATTGGCACTCAGTTCAATGTTTTCAAGGAAATAAGTCGAGACTGTGGTTCACACCACTTGAAAGTGGTGGTTCAGCCCTATGTCCCAGACAACATTAAAAATTGGCAAGTTTTTGAAAGTGACTAGCAAATAGCTTTCTTCCTACAAGAAGAAGCTGAGTTTGCAACATAGAATCAAGTGAAATTATAGCATTAATATGGCAATCAGATTGTTTAGTTGAAGAACAATAAGCTCCCTAAAGGTTTGGTCACACTTGAGAGCATCTTTAATGGAGATGACCAATTGAGAAATGACAAGGCATGCATCACAACCAAAGAGGAGAATTATGAAAGGGTTGAGATCTTCAAGGACAAGCTGCTTACACTTAGAAAAGTCTACACGATGTAGGAAAGGTGAGCTTTCATTTTGTTGTGTCAGGAGTTCACAGATGTTTTTGCATGGGATTACAGTGACTTGAAGGGCTTCAACCTAAGACTCACCCAACACACCATCGAATTAGAAGAAGGTGCCAGGCCAGTCACACAGAAATAAAGACCTATCAATCTAACAACTGAGCCCCTCAGGTAGAGGGAACTGGCCAAATTGATTGAGTCTAGAATTATATTTCCAATCAAACATTCCTCCTGGCTGGCCAATCTTATTCTTATTAGAAAGAAGAATGGGGAGATCAGGCTATGTGTCAACTTTAGAGACCTTAATAAATTCTCTTTAAAAGATCATTATCCCCTTTCGAGCATGGAGTGGATCCTTCAGAAGGTAATTGGTAGTGAGCACTTCTCCCTCCTAAATGGTTATTTAGGGTATAATCAGATTCTAGTGCAAGGCTATGACTAGCACAAAATGGCCTTCACCACTAAATGGGGAACGTTTGCCTACAAGAAGATGCCATTTGGGCTATCTAATGTTGGTGCTACTTTTTAGCAAGCTATGGACATGGCTTTCAAAGGCTTGATAAACAAAAACATGCTGGTCTACCTCGATGATTTGACGGTATTCTCCAAGGAAGAGAGTCAACACATAGAGCACCTCAAGCAGATTTTTGAAAGGTGTAGGGAATTCAGCATCTCTCTTAATCCAAAGAAATGTGTGTTTGATATTCATGAGGGGAAACTCCTTGGCCACATCGTGTCCAAGGAGGGCTTATCCATTAACCCTGAGAGAGTTCGCTCTATCCTAGAGATGTCCCTACCAAAGCACAAGAAAGGCCTGCAGAGCTTCTTTGGTAGGATAAATTTCATTCAAAGATTCATTCTAAATTTTGTAGAGATAATCAAGCCCCTAACTTCTATGCTAAGGAAGGGTGAGGAGTTCAAGTGGACAACACAAAGAAAAGACAATTTTAAAGCCATCAAATAGGCAATAACTCGAGCTCCTAATTTGATCAGCCCCAAATTCAACAAAGATTTCAACCTCTACACATTTATCAATGAAGGGGTGATCTTTGCCATTCTTACCCAAGCAAACAGTGATGACCTCGAATAACCACTCATGTTTTTTAGCCAAGGGTTATAGGATTTCAAAGTCAGACACACGTATGTAGAGAAGTAAGTCTTGGCAGTAGTGCGGAGCCTGAAGAAATTCAGGCATATGTTGTCTAATAGCAGGATTCACCTCATGGTCCCTCATCTTGGTGTTAAGGATTTCTTGACCAATCAAGACTTAAATGAGAAGAGAGTGGGGTGGATCACCAAAGTGATGGAGTATGATGTAAACATCAAGATCACCAAGCTGGTGAGGGGAAGAGGTCTATGTGAATAGCTTGCTACAGGCTTCAAGCAAAATAAGGAAGATAGCTTACTAATTCGCGATGCAACTGCTACAGTAGAACCAACTATCATAAAGGATTAGACGTTGGACCTAAGGCATTTCATTCTCATTGGTGAGTGCCCACAGGGTCTTGATAGGATTGAAAGAAGGTATTTTAGGCTCCATTCTCTCCCTTATGTTTTGGTTGATGGAATATTATTTAGGAAGGATCTCTCTGGGGTCCTTTAAAGGTGCATTGACCCAAACTAGGCTGATAAGGTATGATTTGAGGTCCATGATGGGCCAGTAGGCAGCCATTTCACTCCTAGAACTACTGTAGCAAGGATAATGAGAGCTAGTTATTTCTAACCTACTCTTTTCAAGGACACCCATGCCTGGGTAAGAAAGTGCCAAAAGTGTGCACTTTTTGATGGGAAACAATGGTTGGCTACCATGCATTTACAGCCTATTCAGGTGGATCAACCATTCATGTAGTGGGGCCTGGATTTCATAGGCATGATCAACCCTCCCTCTAGTGCTAGGCACAAATGGGTCCTGACCACCATGGACTATTTCACAAGGTGGGTGGAGGCTATTGCTCTAAAAGAGGCAAATGAAAGTGCAGTCCTAGAGTTTTATGAGGACCTGGTAACAAGATTTGGGGTCCCATCCACCATAATCTTAGATAATGCCTTAGCTTTTCTAGGGACCAAAACAAATGAATGGGCGCTAAGGTATGGTATATATCTCAGCACTTCATCAAATTATTATTCATAGGGGAATGGGTTGGCTGAGTCCACCAACAAAAATTTAACTAGGATCATAAAAAGGACCATGGAAGAAAATTAGAGGACTTGGCATGCCAAGCTGAAGATAGCTCTATGGGCTGATTGAATCACTTTGAAGAGAGCAATCAAAAACTCTCCATATATGCTCATATATGGAAGTGAAGCTAGGCTTCCCATCTCACTTGAATTGCCAGCACTGGACCTCGCTCACCAACTACAATTTGAAGAAAGAAGTAACATGGAGGTCAGGTTGTGTGAGCTAATGGAGATCCAAGAGGTAAGGGACCAGGCTATGGCTTCTATGACCAGTTGCCAATAGCAAGTAAAAAGACAATTCGGCAAGAAATCTTTGGCAAGAGATTTTTTTGAAGGGGACATTGTCTTGAAATGGGATGAAAACTAAGCCAAGCCTGGAAAGCATGCAAAATCTGATGCCCTATGGAGTGGTCCATACATAATCACTCAGTGCAAGTAGCATAATGCATTCCAACTCTCCAGGTTGGATGGTGAAGTGTGCATCCTAGTAAATGGGATACATCTAAAGCATTGCCACTGAGTCTCCTTCAAGCTATATATATTTTCCCTCATTTTCTTTCCTATTTTCCCTAAGTGTTATTGCACAAGTAGTAGTTTTCTTAGTCTTGTGTGTGCTTTCATTTCCTTGGAGGTAGAGTTGCATGACAAGTTCTAAGATTTATCAGAGCTATTGTTGGTTTTCAAATTTACCATCTGACTCTATGCCCAATGGACTAGAAGGGAACTAATCTCTAATCATAACAGGCATGCTTCCCCTAGGAGTCACTAATTTGTTGACCAAATTTTGCCCACAAGCAAAATTTTTGGTCCCCTTCCTCCCTTGCTAGTCAATGCCAGTCATTTTCAGGTTACACAAGTTCAATGAGTTTGGTTCATGGCCTAGTTCAAGTGGTTCAGCGACCTTTGGTTCAAAAGGTTCATCTTCAAGTTTAACATCACGATTCAACAAGTTTTGAACCATTGAACCATTTTGGTTCAATGTGGTAGTTTAATCAGCAAAGGAAGTTCATCAGCACTCAATGGTTGAACCATTGAACTGTTAAACCATTTTTGGTTCAATGGGTTTGGTTCAACGGGCTTGGTTCAAAGGGAGAGTTCATCGGTCTTGGTTCACTAGTCCATCGGTGCTCAATGGTTGAACCATTAAATCGTTGAACCATTTTTGGTTTAATGGCTTGGTTCAAGGGTATGTCCTCGGCTAAAGGGCAGTCTTTAAGTTCAAATGCCCTAGTGGAGGGTAGGCACTTCAAAATCAAAGGACTCAAGTAAGGGTAAGTTTGGTTTTGTTCAAAGTTTAAAGTTCAAGTTTGTTGAAATTGACTAAGTCCCAAATTCCTTCAGACTTTTTGTCTGAAGGAATTCCTTCAGATAAAAAGTTTGAAGGAATTCAGGCACAGCTCAAAGCAAAGACAGAGATAGACCTGGGGAATTTTTGCAGACTTTTTGTCTACGAGAAAATGTCTACAGACAAAATTTCGTAGAAAATACAAAAAGTTTGCGAGAGCTCAGGAGACCATCTAAAGCATCAAAGGACCCACTAAAGGACCCCGAAGGGCAGATGCCCTTGCGAGGAACTTCCGACCCAAATACAAAGGGGCACTAAGAAGAGTCAGAGGGGTGCTAAGAGGAAGCAAGCCACAGAGAAGCCAGCGAAGGGACAAAGACATTTCAAAGGACATCAAAATTAACAAAACAAGTTAGCTGTTAGTTTTCAAACCAATGTTGGTTGTATGAATGTCAAAGTTAGCGAGACAAAATGGCCATTTGTTTTCAAACTGGGAGAGTGATAACCATGGAAAAGAAATCCCAGAATGAAGTGACCCATCAGAATGTTCACCCCTAAGGGCCGAAGGAGCCAAAAGAGACAAGAAAGAGAAAAGGACAAAGTGACAAGCATGGAACAAATAGGAAGTTAGTCCAAGTGGCAAGAGGAAGTGCCAATTTGAGAAGTGACTCCAGTAGGTGGAACAGTTCCAATGAATTGATCACTGGGGACACCAATAGCTAGTAATGCAACTGGTTTCTCCATTTTACATTTAATGAGTAGACAAATTGTGTATTGACCTTGAAAGGGCAGACTTCAAGTAGACAAAGTGCACAACTTATTAATGTTTTTAGTGACTTGTTCTTCCCAATGAAGGGACGTGATAGGCCACTTGTAAAAAAGGATCACCAAATGAGCCTCCTTGCTTCTTCTATATATTGAGTACTTATCATTTTGAAAAGGATCTTCCAAATTTGTAAGGCATAGCCTTGGAAAAATTTCACCTAAATTAATAAACGTAGTTTTTACCTCTTCTTGGATAGATATTCCTGTGTATGTCTTGATTGTTGTTTGTGTTCAGTCATTGTCTCTTGATGCTTTCACAAGTCCAACACCAACATACCTATTGTCTAGAAGGTGCCATTTTGTAGCTAACAGGAGAAGAGCTCTATTTGGGAGTATAGAACAGAGGAAGTTACTTATAGTGTGTATTTCACAGCACCTTGGTGAGTCTCTATTTTCTATGTTTTCATGAGAGCCTCCCTACCATTTTCTTGCAGCTTGGTTCTTCTGCCAAGTCTGAAGCGTATGTATGCATTTGTCTAGTTTATAAGCGTGGATGTGAGAAGTTCATTTCATTTTGGTGTATCACCTCCTTAGAGTAGTTTGTATTCTTGCAATCTTTCTTCCCTTTTCATCCCCCCCCATTATATATCTATATACATGTATGTATTTGCATTTGCTGGAAGAAACATGATGCATCAAAGGGAGCTAGCCCTTATCTAGAGAATCTCCCCTCCAGCTTTGCCAGTCCCACAGGTGAGAGGGGAGTTCCATAGTTGCGAGGAGAAGGCAGGAGTTTGACCTCCTACTAAGGGTGCAATTTCCTGCGTCAATAATTACTTCCACTAGTTTTGCTTATTTCATTAAAATGGACAAGAACACATTTAGGAAATAGACATAAGAATAATCTCTTAAATGACACAAGCTATAACAACACCAAGTCTGAAAGTAACCTACTTTATCATTTACATAAATAAATATGATTAACAATCTGAGCTCAAAGTCTCAGTAATCACCTTTCAATTTTGGTAAAGTTTTGCTTCTATATCCAAAAAGATCTCCCTAGCACAATAAAGGAGATTACAACATATAGTAGCCAAAAAAGGCTTGAAACTTTATTTCATTGAATGGCCCATGTTGCATTCAATTCCTTGAATATATTTTCAATTTTGTCAAAGAGGGCCATGATGGAATAGGGCATCTACCTTAATTGTGGTGTGTCAATTCATCTCAAATGTCTTCTCCTGGGCTTGGGTCATTTGGTCTTTCACCAAATATCTGCACAATTGTCCACCTTGCCTTTACTTCATGGGAGAAAAATAGGTTGTGCCTTTAATGTCTGCAAGCTCAAATATCTACTTGGTGGACTACTCTGCCTACTAGAATAACTTTTGCATAGATATTTCTGGTCTTTCCCTCTTTCCTATTACAATTTGATCTCTCAGACTATCTTTTCCCTATCTATTGGCTCTTTTAGCTACCTCTTCAGCTGGTCACTGAGTTTATTTTTAACTTTTTTCTTTTTCCAGCTTTGTCTCTTCTTAGTTATATCTTTTCCTAGAGTTTGAGCTCTCGGGGGGCTATATTCCTAGCTTCACTAGCTCCTTGGACTCTTCTCTTAGTGATTCTTCCTTTTGGCTTGAAGGCCTTTGAATGCATTTAGGTCTGCACTCAAGCCTTTAAAGATCAATGGTTATTTCATTATCATAAAGATGATGGCTTTAGGGACGTCACTGGACATATAGATTCCAATGGCTAGTTCATGGTGCCCAACTTTGATGTCTGCAGGCATGTCACCCCTTGGTCAATTCCTTTGGCTTTATTTCCTTTGAATTTCCTTTGATCGAGATTAGTCTTTGAATCCTTTTAAAGGGTACCTGCCCTTTGGGGTCTTGAGAAAGGTTGATTTCCTGGTCACTGAGAGCCTTCCACAAGGGTACCTACCCTTCGGGGTTCTTCAAGTGGCCTTCTTCATCAAATCCTTTAGACAAAATGTTCGAAGGAAATCCTTCAGACATTTTGTCTGAAGGATTTCTTCCTTTGTCTTTCCCACTTATTCCCTCAAGATGTTTTCTTTTGGGTGAATTCCTTCGGATAAAAGTCTAAAGGAATTCCTTCGGACAAAAGTCTAAAGGAATTCCTTCAGACTTTTTGTCTGAAAGAATTCATCTTGTCTTTTGCCTTGAAAAAATTTGAAGGAATTCCAACTTTTCTACCTTGTTCACTTTTTTGAAGAAAACCTTACACTTTTGGCCTTTTGCAATGGTCCATTTTGCTCATCACCTGCCCTCTGCAAGGGCTATTTGATCTCCAAAATTACCTTTCAAAAAAGTCACAAAGGTCCTTTTGGCACCTAAGTGCCCTCAGTAAGGGCACTTGTCATTTGGGATTTTGTAAGACTCCTTTGAAACATTTGATTGAATTGACCTTGAAAATGCCTAAGTGTTGGGAACTTATTTCTTTCCTATAGAGTCCATAGAAATCAGCCTACAGAGTTCATAGAAATAAGCCTGTAGAATCCGTAGAAACAAGCTTGTTGAGTCCGTAGAAATAAGCCTGCATAGTCTATATAAATTAGCCTATGGAGTCTACATAAATAAGCCTGTAGAGTCTATATAAATAAGCTTGCAAAGTTCGTTATCTAAAAAATCTTGAAAAATGGAGAATTTTTATACTCAGAATGATTTTCTGAGAAGGGAAAATAGAATTTTGGCCTGCAGTACCAAAATAGTTCATATTTTGTCCCAAAAATGAGTGACAAACTTTGGGAAAAACAATGTGTGTCAAAATAGAGGTTTTGAAGACATTCATATCTTTTTAGCTCCATGAAATCACATAGCTAAAATATTTGAGGGCTTGTGTTATTTCTCACTTCTCTTTTGGGGTATTGTCTATGTCTAGAAGCACATTTTTTGTATCACTTACATCACCCAAGTTGCAATGCTCATGTAACATGCATTTAGTAGGGGTAGACTTATTCTTTTCATTTTGATAATCCATGTCAAATAGCCTCTCAAGTGATAAAATCCCTCTATATATGTTGTTTGTCTCATATTCATGGTCCCATCCTCATCTAACTCAAAGTCTTCTTGACCATCCTCATCAACAAGTTGATTAGTAAATACCTCCTTATTGTTGATTAAGTCTAAGATGTGTTGGTCATCATTAAAAAATTGAAAATTCATGGTATTATCCAAGATTGATGGGTAGAGACCAACTCTACTAAGAATATTCTATCCTTAAATTAGCAATAAGTTTAAGAGTACTTGTAATAGTAGCTAGTGCATATATCATGTGGTTATTTTATTTAGGTAGAGTCTGAATGTCAAATACATCAAAATATTATATTAAATTCTAGACCTAATTATGGTATCTTGACAAATGCTTATCATTGCATGAATATTGGATCATCTCTTGTTTAACCACTAATTCTTAGTCAATTAATACTTTAAGGTTCTTCACCTTCTTTCCCAAGGAAAATTAAAGTCCATAGACTAATGCCTCATGATCAGTCACATTATTTAAACAAGTAAATTGTATGTGGTATGGAGTTAAATAGGATTTCCCCCTTAAATTAACTAATTATAGTCCAGCACCACATCTACTTTTGGACTTGGAACCATCAAATTTTAATATCCACAAGTCATATTTTTTTACACATGTTGATGGTCTTTGAAAGGGATGTGCAGCTACAATGTTAACCTCTTGGTGTATTTTCTCATCTTTAATTATACACTCATTCTATTCCTTGGTTTGTGAGGGTCCAGCTAAAAATGATGATGTGGATAACTCTGCTATGGGAGAATCAAGAATAGAGTTATCCATAGTGGTTGTTTCATCTTGTGAAGAGCATAAAAACTCTTCATCCTTACTTAAGTCCTTGAATTTCAAATTCTCACATGTTAGGGTTGCATCCTAAAATGAGACCATCTCTACAGCACATCATAAGTCTTCATCTAACTGGTCCAATTCCTCTAATTTTACATTTTTTTCACACTAAACATGTTAATATAGAGGTTGTAATGGGCCCTTTATATTTTTTCCAACAAGTAAACTCCCATTTTAAATTCTTCATAAAGGATCTCATTTGTTTAGTTATATTCAGTAATCATGTGTCATTTTTACTTCTCTCTCAATTTTGATTTGGTTAGGTAGACCACACCATGGTAGTCACATGTGATAAAAATTGGTTTCCATATAACCATTGAGTTTCATTGGTCAATATTTACTCAATAACATACCATAATCATCAGGATATCCACCACTTGGATATCAATGAGTTTTTGAATCCTTGGGTCTGAGGCTAATTGCATGTGTATATGATTCAGCTCCCCTATTACCTTCACCTCTATTTTATCAAGTTGGACTACCTTTTGATTGTATTTGATATATGTAAGACCTAGCTTTTGGTAGATAGCATATGGCATGATGTTTCCATAGGTACCTTAATCAATAGAATGATTATGTAAGTTTTTTCTAAAAATTCTAACTATTAGAGAAAGGGTAAAGTCTCATTTTTTTCCTTATACAAAGCCACATGTGCATCAAATGTTTTCACATATTCTTTCCCTTTATTATTAGAAAATTATTTCAAAATTAACTCTCTCTAATTAAACATTTGCATCAATTCAAACATAGTAATGTTAGCTTTATTTTCCTTAAAAAAACCATCTACAGTGTCATAAATAGGCTTGATTTATTCTTACTACTTGTTAGGTGGAGTAAGTGTCACATAGTTATTTAGTTGATAAGAGATGGGAGGTCCTTTAGGTGGGGGAGTATTAATGATTGAATTAACATATAGTGGGACTTGAGTGTTGCTTGAAGGAGTAGATGTGGTCAAATAATTAACTGATTTACTACTAAGCTAGTAATTATTCCCATTTTGGAACTATTTGAAAGCATGGATCTCATCTAAATTATCCTCGAGCTCATTTTCATTTGAAAATGGAAACTCATAGGTCTCCAATACTAGGGAAGTGTCTGGGATACCTCTATATTAGTTTGGATTATCACTCAGATTAGGCACTATTTCCATGTTATCCATATCCTTTTGCAAGATGTTAGAGGAAGATATAAACTCAACACAATTAGTTTATACATGGTCAATTGTATTACTCACTCTACACCAAGTGTCTAAATCCAAATCAATGAAATAAATAGAATGGGAAGAATTATGGTAGATTTGATCACTACCGTCAAGAGGACAAGGCACATTTCCATTATTAGGTTGAGTAGTCCATTGTCTATTAGGATATTGAAAATTGAAATTTCTACTTGCGGGTGTATTATTTGAATTTTGACTTAAATTATGAGGCCTTGATTTACGTAGATTGATTATGTCAATGGATAAGTGTTGGATCATTTTCCTCAGATTATGTATATCTGGTTTTATTCCACCATTTAGGTGATTCACATTTTTCTATTATGGGTTTGCCACATGTGCATTAACATTTAGAAATGTTGGGGCAATGAGTTATACTAAATTAAGAGTGTTATTGGAAGTAACATGATTGTTCAATAATAAGGGTATTGCCAATGGGTTACCACTAGATACAACATAGCCACCAGTACTTTGTATGGTATTTATGTTGTTTTATACAACTAAGACAAGCAAATTGTTAGTTATTGGAAAGCATGCTTTGAAGGCATGCAGTGATGACCATTGGGTATATGGTTCATTAGCATTATATTATACACTATATTTATAGATCCATATAAGGCTCATGATATGGGGTTCATTAATTATGTGCCTTTCTTGAGATCTTGATTAATTAGGGGGGCTTGATATAAGCTCTTAATTATCCTAAATATGGTAAAGGATGTGTTATATCCTTGAGGTAGCACCTAGTTTTCTATATTCATAACTTTCTTATATGACAATCATGAGGATGCAAGTGTAGTTTGGGTTCTTATAAAGAACATGGAAGTCAAAGGATCAAGAGCCCTCAAGTAGGTTTGGATGGCTAAACCCTCTTAAAATATATATGGGTTTTTTAGACTCTGATATATTTTGTAAAATTAAGCCTTGAACATGCTCA
Organism: Torreya grandis; assembly: GCA_037957365.1. Lineage (NCBI taxonomy): Eukaryota > Viridiplantae > Streptophyta > Pinopsida > Cupressales > Taxaceae > Torreya > Torreya grandis. The sequence goes on along the minus strand of JARHVA010003383.1, from coordinate 592,806 downwards.
TGGATTTATTTGGATCTCTTTCAGCAGCTAAAAATGATGATATAGAACAATAAGGTTGATGGGAAACCTAAAATAGTTTATAAAGACTACTTCTAGACCATCCCAAGTGGTTATAAATCCATTTGGTAATTCCAAGTACCAAGCATAAGTGGTCACTCCTAAATAATAGGGAAATAACCTACAAGAAACATCTTCATGTTGTACATGAGTTTTGATAAGGGAATCTTTGAATCCATGTATATGCTCTTCACTTGTTTAAGGTCTTCCAACTATGAATTTAGTACAAAACTTGTTTAGATTATTTGGTAGGTCATGCGCAATCCCTAAAACATTCATAAGGCACCCACCTTGGCCAATGGCCATTGGTATATGTTGGGGAAACACAAATTGAATAATTAAAGGAGTGCTTGCATTTGTAGGTGAATTTCTAGCTGATTGAACTAGTTTATCTCTCTTTTTATTTTTGTTAGTGTAGACACCTAAATTACATTTAGTTTCAAAAATGCACCTAAAATCTATAAATAATTATTCTTAAAATAATTCATCACATCTCCTTCCAAAATCAAACAATTGAATGAAGTCAAATTAGTCAATTGTGCACATTTAAAATCCTTATTTAAATACTAGAATATGTATTTTACACCTCATCCAACACCTTTCACCTTATTCTCCCTCACACGCTGACTCATCTTGACCAAACCCTCAACTTCCTCAACCTCTTTAGAGTCATCCCCTGAGTTTTCAAAAAGTTTGACTCATTCCTAATGACTCGGCTAACTAATCCCATACTTCTCAAAACCATATTAAATTGTCTTCAATTTTCCTCTAAAAAACTATAAATAAGCTTTAAAATTGTCATTTTCATCCATCTTGACTTATGCTAATGAATTTATATTTAACTCATAAGTGAATCAAAATAAAACAAATCATCTAAAAACTCTTTTTTCACCAAAATTCTTCCCATTCTCCTTTACATTAGAAGAATGAACAACCACATTACTGAAGAGCAAATCAAGTTTACATCACAATGGAGGAAACTTGCATATTTGAGGTATAGGTTGTGTTTATTGTTTTCTTTATTTGTTGCTCTATCTTAAGTTGAATTTATCTTAGATTAATATTGAATTATTATTTTATTTATTAATTTATAGATTTAGTTCATACATTTTGCCATGCCTGATGGGACCTTCTCTAGTCTTTTTTATCCTACGTTCACCATATTTGCAATTAGAAAGCATTTTTCATTTAATTTTTGTTATTTGTATTTGCATATGCATTTAATCTTATATTTTTAAGTGATGGTACAAGTTACAGGTCATTATAAGACATTTTCTTCTTGGTTATTTATGCCCACTATGTTGTTGAAAATATTGTCATTGATGTCAAAGGTCTAGCATTATTGGTGATAAAGGCCCCATTGCATTTAATGATGTTTGCAATAGTTATATCTTGGATAATGTGTCTTAATATTTATTTAATAATAATGAATATATTTTTGGTTGCATATAAGACAAAATAAGGGCCCATGGAGAAGTCAAAGAGTCACGGGGTAAAGACAAAAGAAGAATGGGACGCATTTTCCCATGAAGAGTCATCTTGGGGAATTCCAAGAGTCACCAAGTGAAGATAAAAGAGGAAGGGCATAATTTCTCATGCAGGGACACTTTGAGGAATATGAAAAGTCACCAAGATAAGGACAAAAGAGGAAAGAACATTTTTGCTTATGAAGGGTCACCATATGACTTTTCAAATACAAGGATATGAAGGATCATGCTAGTTTGGTGCCATTTTCCATGAGGATTGAAGGGTCACAAAGGGTAAAGGACAAAGGTCTTTTGGAAAGCTATAACTAAAGGCTTGAGAAGCCATTTGTAATATGGAAGAGAGAGTATGATTTGTATTTTTAATATCTAGCTTAGAAGAGCAAAAGAGAGATAGAATATGATTTGTATTTGTTATATCTAGCTTAGAAGAGTAGAGGAGAGAGAGTAAAGGGATATTGTAATGAACTATCATTTGTTGAGATAGCAACATTGAGAGATAGTTGTGTGGTATACACAAAAAGGGTTGGTGTTCATGTGGGTAGGTGCTCACGAATTGTTGTTATGTTGGTGTTTAGCAAAGGGGTTGGTGCTCATGTGGGTAGGTGCTCATGAACTATTGTTCTGTTGCTGCTCATCAAAAGGGTTGGCGCTCATGAATTATTACTGTGTTGGTGCTCAACAAAGGGGTTGGTGCTCCTGTAAGTTGGTACTTGTGAATATTGTAGTTTGAGTTGGTGCTCATTCATATACTTGAGATTATTCTCCATGGTTTTTCCCACATTGGGTTTCCACATTATATCTAGTGTCTCTCTCTATCTTGTGTGGTGTTTATTATTTTAGTTTTATTGCATATCTTGAATGTATGTTAAAGTGGAATTTTATTAAGGGAAAGTTTATAAGATTTATGATATACTGATTCACCCCCCCTCTCAGTATATCTTGTGCTTAACAATTAGTATCAGAGCAGGTTCCTTCAAAAAGGGTTTAACAGCTTGAAGGTAGATCAAGGAAAGCATAAGATGGCCAAGCAGCTAAAGAAGGAGAATCAAGAGTTGAAATCTATGGTTGAGGATCTTAAGGAATAGGTGTGTATCTTAGATTCTAAGTTGGCTATAGAAGTAATATAAAATAAGATATTTATTCATGATCTTAAGAATCAGTTACACGTTGCAAATTCAAGTTTGAAATCAAGAGAAGAAGAGTGTAATTAGTTGAAGGTTGAGTTAGGTTCTTTAAAGGATAATCATGAGAAGCTCATAATCAAGGTTGAGAAATATCATGAAATATTAGTCCAAGGTAAGAAGGATGCAAGTTTTAAAGAAAAATTAAAGAAGTCAATCAGGCAGCCCAATGTTTTCAAGTTTTCAAATAATTTTCATGGCCATTGTTTTGTTTGTCATCATGTTGTCATAGGGAAAGATATTGTATGAGGAGAAGAAATCAGTCAAAGGGAGATATCAATCACAATCAAGCAAAAGGTATGAGAAATGTTGTTTGATTTTGTTGTCATAAGATTGCCCATATTGCTAAATTATGTTCAAATAGATTAAAGAGATCTTCAAGGTATGAGAAGAGCCAAATTTAGGTTTGGAGACCTAAGATAATAAATTTGATCAGGTTGAGTTTAAGATTGAGAATAAATTACTTGCTATAGTGGATAAAGAATTAGATAGGAAGGATTGTGAAGATTCTCTTATTACAATTAAGTAAGATCCTTGTCAAGATAACACAATTGCAAGAGTTGAGAAGAAGAAAAACATCATGAATGTTGAGGTTAGTAAGTCAAATAAGTTAGACATGCTTAGATATATTCTAAGATAAAAACACAAGAAGATCAAGGAAGAAATAGAGGAGATGTGGGAATCTCCTGAGATTTATTTCTAGGACCCTTTTGTGTGGGATGTCTCTTCTAGGCTTCAAGGAGACACTTTTAAGAAAAATTGAAGCATGGTGGATGCTATTGGGTCTTGGCTATGTTGCATGACAAGAAGGTGAGTTGGTAGATTAATTTTTATATCATTTGAGGGAATAGATTTTGAAGAAATATTGTGCACCAGTGTTAAGGTTAGAGGCTATTAGAATGTTTCTTGCATATGAAGTGTTTAAAAGTTTTAAAGTGTTTTAAATGGATATGGTCATAAGAAATTAGAATGTTGAAAAAGAGCTAATAGTTTCAAAAATAAAGAAGAAGGTTTAGACATGTTCATGGTAGAAGAAACAACCTGAAGATTATATGATGGTTCAAACAGCTTTGCATGCAAGAAATGAAGATCAACCATGGTTCATTGATAGAGGATGTTTGAGGCATATGAGAGGAGATAAGAGTAAGTTCACAACTCTAAATAAGATCAATGGTGGCACAGTGAAATTTGGAGATAAAACCACTGCCAAGATAGCTGGAAAAGGTACTTTGAGTTTGGATAATGGTAGAACCAAGACTAAGAATGTTTTGTATGTAAAAGGTCTTAGGCATAATCTATTGAGTGTAAGTCAAATATGTGATCAGCGATACACATTAAATTTTTATGCAAAAGGTTGTGAGATTAGATTAAAAGATTAAAATGAGTTGATTGTAGATGCTCAAATGATGGGCAACAATTTATATGTATTATTGGATATCTTCTCAAAGCCATGATCAAAGGACACATTCAAATATCTTCAAGAAGAGTTGGAAGTAATTTATATTACTTCCTACCATTAAGGTTCATCATCAGTTGAGGGGGAGCTAAGTGTTAGCTCTAGGTAGGCCCTTTGCCATTAATGTCAAAGGGGGAGAATAAAAGGTATAGGAATAGGTACAGAGAATAAGTACAAGTTGTTATAGTAAGGGGGAGATACTATAGGTTTTTTAGATGACAATATGTGCAGGATTCAAGATGTGGCACTTTCAAGATTGAGGTTACCATCAATGACAAAGGGGGAGATTGTTGGAATATTGTCATTGATGTCAAAGGTCTAGCATTATTGGTGATAAAGGCCCCATTGAATTTAATGATGTTTGTAATAGTTATATCTTAGCTAATGTGTGTTAATATTTATTTAATATTAATGAATATATTTTTGGTTGCATATAAGACAAAAGAAGGGCCCATGGAGAAGTCAAAGAGTCATGAGGTAAATACAAAAGAAGAATGGGATATATTTTCCCATGAAGAGTCATCTTAGGGAATTCCAAGAGTCACCAAGTGAATACAAAAGAGGAAGGGCACAATTTCTCATGAAGGGACACTTTGAGGAATATGAAAAGTCACCAAGATAAGGACAAAAGAGGAAAGGACATTATTGCTTATGAAGGGTCACCATATGAATTTTCAAATACAAGGATACGAAGGGTCATGCAAGTTTGGTGCCATTTTCCATGAAGATTGAAGGGTCACAAAGGGTGAAGGCCAAAGGTCTTTTGGAAAGCTATAAATAAAGGCTTGAGAAGCCATTTGTAATATGGAAGAGAGTATATGTTTTGTATTTTTTATGTCTAGCTTAGAAGAGCAAAAGAGAGAGAGAGTATGATCTATATTTGTTATATCTAGCTTAGAAGAGTAGAGGAGAGAGAGGAAAGAGATATTGTAATGAACTATCATTTGTTGAGATAGCAACATTGAGAGATAGTTGTGTGGTATACACAAAAGGGGTTGGTGCTCCTGTGGGTTGGTGCTCACGAATTGTTGTTGTGTTGGTGCTCAGAAAAGGGGTTGGTGCTCTTGTGGGTTGGTGCTCACAAATTGTTGTTGTGTTGGTGCTCAACAAAGGGGTTGGTGCTCCTGTGGGTTGGTGCTCATGAATTATCGTTGTGTTGGTACTCAGCAAAGGGGTTGGTGCTCATGAATAGTTGTTGTGTTGGTGCTCAGGAAAGGGGTTGGTGCTCCTGCAAGTTTGTGCTTGCGAATATTGTAGTTTGATTTGGTGTTCATTCATATACTTGAGATTGTTCTCTATGGATTTTCCCACATTGGGTTTCCACGTTAAATCTGGTGTCTCTCTCTATATTGTGTGGTGTTTATTATTTCATTTTTATTGCATATCTTGAATGTATCTTAAAGTGGAATTTGATTAAGGGAAAGTTTATAAGACTTATGATATAATTATTCACCCCCCCTCTCATTATATGTCATGCTTAACATACGTAATAGTGAATTCAAAATCATCAATAGTGAAATTTTATCCCATAACAGTGAAAAAGTTTTTTGACTTATTTTTTCTCTTTTTCTTTATGTTATTTACATCATTAGCTTTCTATTCACCTTCTAATTTTATCTTTGTTTTCAATTTTTTCTAATTCTCACTATAATAAAATAATAAAATTAGCATAATTTTTAGTGAAATCATTATTTTTAATAGCAAAATTATCATTTTTAACAACAAAATTGTTATTCTAAGCAATAAAATTGTCCTATAATAGAAAATTTGTCCCTCTAATCTTTTTGTATTTTTTGTTTTTATGCTTATAGGTGTAACAATGAAATCATTTTGCATTAGTGAAATCATTCTTCTTAATAGTGAAATTATCTTTTCTGGTAGCAAAATCATCTTTGTAGGCTACGAATTCATCATTTTGACTAGTAAATTCATCTATGTGGACTAAAAAATCATCATACAAGCCATAAAAATCATTTTTTAAGCACAAATTTGTTTGTTCTATGTTTTATATACTCTTGTCTATTTCTTGTGTTTGATTTATTATAATTTCACTTTTTTGTCTTTCTATGTAACTGCAAATTTGTCAAAAAGAAGTGGTTTTTGTATTTATTTATTTTTTTTTTTGCTCCATTATAGGTTGAATTGTACCAAGCCTAAACAAAAATTCAAACAATTTGTTTACATAATGTTTGTCAAAGATAATAAGTAAAAAGGCTAAACAAAAGACCAATTTCCTTTGTTTTATTAACACTTTTGATTTAATTTTTTGACATTTTTTAGTAAATACATCACATTTAATTTTATCATTATAATTTTAATTGTGTAAATTATGTATGTTCTTCCCTTGGAATCATATTAATGATGATACTCAGGAATCAAAAACAATTACATAATTTTGTGTTACCTAGTAGTACCCACATATGCTCTTTCCTTGGCATCACATTGGTGATGATACTCAAAAATTAGAAATGGAAACTTACTTGTTTTATTTTTAGGGGCTCTATTTACCATGTATTTCACTACCGTATATTAGGCTAAACCCTACTTACTGGTGGGTTATATAAATCAAGATCTAGTTGTTTCAATTACCTAAGTAGTTGTGTGTTTTAAACACACCATGATATGGGGGAATTTTATGCTCCAATACCTAGGGTTTTAACGTTTGTCTCTAAATATGATATCACAAATTATCAACACACTTAGACCCCTACATCTATGCTAGGCACTTTGGCATAAGACCCAAAAGTGTGTGTCCACTTTATCTATTTCTTCCATGGTTTTTTCCCTTAGATAATCTTGTTTAAACCTTGATCCAAGGATAACCTATTTTATCATTCAACTTTGGTGTATCAATTAGCAGTTAGCACCAAGAAACTACCTTCCACACACCTTCAAAACTAGACTCATTGAGCTATGGGAATGACAGGATCCTCTATGGTTATTGTCTTGAAATATTAGGCCACAGTTGAGAGTACGAATGATTTAGTGACATCAAAAGGCCCAAAAGTTGTTCATGAACCTCATCCTAGTTTTTCACCTTTTATGTGCAATTTTTTGACTATTTAGAATACAAAATTATTTGTTTTCTCCTTGTGTTTACCATGTGTTACATTATTCTTCATTGAAAACAAAGTCCTTTTGAGTTTTAAAAATATCAAACATATTAAATCCAAATTTTTATAAAAATTCAAAATCATTTAGTTAACAATCAAACTTTTTAGTCATTTTGGTATTTTGATTTACTAGAGTCTAGTTGCAAGTCTTTTTCATTGTTTATTCAAGTATTTCCTTAGTAGCATCACCTATTTCAAGAATCATGGCTATGTGGAATAATAATTTGATCAATTCAGTCACAAATCAAAATCCAAATAATCCATTTTTTAACCTAGGGTTCTATCCAACTAATTTTGATTCAAACACATATTTAGATCAATATCAAATCAACCATCCAATAAATCCAAATCCAAGTTTGAATATGTATTCATCCTCAAACATCAATCAATTGAATCCAAACTTGAATAGTTATTCAAGTTTACTAGTTGACCAATTTAACCAAAACATCAATCAATCAATTTCAAACGTGAATACTTATGCATGTTTACCAATAGAATAAAATTAGAATTTCACTTTAGTGACAACATCAAATTAAATTTTAATATATGATAGTCAAAATTATATGAATTATTTTACAAGTTCTACACCACCCATAAATCAAATGACACCAATCATAAATCAAAATATATTCATATATCCACCTAATTCTAACCTTAACAATAATCTAAATCAAACCTTTGGTTCACCTTCGTCACCACTTTTGAATATTTAATTGAACCAAAACACATTCACAAATCAAACCTCAATTCATTCAAATATAAATATATTCTATCCAAATTAATCTTTTAACTCCTACACCCATCAAAACCAACCTTTCCACATTCATTAAAATCAACCATTTGATTTTACATCCAACCCATTCCCAAACTTAAGCCAAACTACATCAAACCCACATTGGTTCACAAACCCAACAAATTCAAATCTAATTAACTTCACAAATCCAAATCACCACTTTAACTTGAATTCATTGACATCAAATCCAAACTTTTTTTATAAATCCATCTAGCTCTACAAATCCACAAAATCCAAATACTTTCATCTTCAACATAGATCCAACAAATCAATCCTTCCAAGATCAAACTACCTTTCTAGCACACTTCATTACTAGGAAATACCAAAACATTCCACAAAAACATCATCTTATCACTAGTGACCCTATTTTTTTCAATCATCCAAGTCTCCCATCCTCTTATTATAGTTTTAATTCCAACATCCCTCATTAGACTAGCCAATATTTGTTTGACAAATGATACATCAAGGTATAGCCAATTGTATCCACATTTGAAAATTATAACTTGGAGGTATGCCAATGTTGGAAGCATAATGACTGAGAGGTTGGTGGGGTAAATCAATCATTGAAAAAATTTCAATCCATTTTTCTTAACCAATCATGAATCATTCAAAGTAACTTAGTGATCTATTAATGCATTAAGAACCAATCACCTGAGAATGAAACAAGATAACACATCACATATGTGTGAAACCCTCATGAGGGATAAAACCCACTTAAAAAGAGCTTATAAAAACTATTATATATTAAAATGTATCAAATTTAGTTGAGCACCAATCCAACATGGAGCACCAACCTCAAATTTTAACAAGCACCCACTTGACTTTAGGAAGCACCCATTTGATAGGAGGCTACAACCCACTATGACCAAGAACCAACTCAATCAAAGGAAAATTCTATGAGAACAAACCTTGTATTCATATCCAACTCCCTCTTTCCCAAGCACCAACTTATCCAAGACCAATTTTACAAGCTCCAACTTCCACGGAAGCTTCAACTCCCTCAAGCACCAACTCAGTCAATCAAACTTCTTTTAACTTAGCTTTCTATCAGCTTTATCTAAAATCTATCCACTATCATACATTAGTAATACATATCTAATTTAAATTTTATGACCTTTAAATATAAAATTATCAATCCTTTATCTCTACTCCAATTAATCTCTCTCAAAATGGCCTCTAGGATTCTTCGTTCAACTATCCCTCATCAAGACTAAATAGGTCATTTGACCTTGATATTCAACTGAAGAACACCTATATGATCTTAATGAAATGTTTCTCTTCTCTATCCTTATGGTTTAAAACATGTTACCCACCTCCTCAACCTTATTTATTTATCAATCAATTCACTTCCTCTAAGCTTACTTCAATAGGCCTAAAACTACCTTGTATATATACCATTCCTTGTTCATATACCACTTAATCAGTGACACACCCTTAACCTATTAGTTTGGACATATATTAGGTATTATTACATCTTATAAACAATATTAAAATGAAATTTTAATCCCTTTTTGTCTATCATGACTCAATTAGGCCTCATTTCACTTTTAGGTCTCATGGAGACCTAATTGCATTAGGTCTATCTAGTAACACATTACCATTTGATCCCTTTAAAAACATTATAACTTCATACACAACACATCCCTTTCAAATAACATCTAAATATACCTTATCCAACATCCTCTAAGCTCTATAACACCTTTTAGGTCCAACTCCTTCATGAAACCCCTCAATAGTACTCAATCCTATTAGGTCTATGTGTAGACACCAAAATTGTGTCTACTCCTTGGTCGACTCCCCCTTGGTCCCCTTGGTCCACTTCTAAACATTCCTAACCCACATACTTATTAATTTAAAATAAAATACCTATTTCAAATTAGTAACACCTCACCCATGACACACCACCCTTGACACCTCACCCTTGGATACCCTCATTTATCACCCTATGACTAATCATTCCAACTCTCCCACTAACCTCTCACGCCTATTAAACCTAACTTCGACCGTTTAACCATGACACCCAACCTTGGCAGATGGAAGAATGGGCAAAAGGCTAAAAATAGCCTTTTTACCCATTCTTTAGTCACCGACGTCGATCAACCATCGACCGACATCGGTTGCTTAAAACCAACTTGCAGGCTGAATGAAAGGCTAATCACAAATCACAAATCAGTAATCAGAATCAATCATAAACCCAGGAATTTGACCTCTCTCTCTCTCCTAGACGCACGCTAAGCATCATAGGCTATAGGCACTCTGCAAAAATAGCTCCAGACTTTGGGTTAAAGACATTACAGGAAGTCTTCTACATCAGCCACATCAGTAACAAGTCTTCTACACTCCATCAACAAGCAAGAGCTAAGTATTCTTCTTTTATTTCATTCCAGTAACTTAGAATGTATTTGTAATCAATCTCTGTTTGCTACTTCTAAGTACTATAGACTAGACCAAACCTGACTTTCTTCTTGGAGAGGCTGAGAGGCCTCCCCCATATCCTTACCCCTTTTGATAACCTATCCTCTACCCCTTGTCCCTCTTAAGACTCTATTGACTTCCCTGCAATCTTGCATGGACCTCCAAACTCTTAGACAGACCATCTAGACCCCTCTGTCGACCATAACCCTGTCTAGAGCCCGTCCAAGGCCATTGCCCTGACTAACATTGACCATTTCCCCTACCGATGTCGGCAACTTGACAAATTGATGCCGGCAAAACTACCGATGTTGGCGACTATGATAGACTGATAGCAGAATACAGGTACGCATTGTCTCTATTTCTTTTGTTCAGTCTTTCACCATTTCTCTTTTTAGCAACATTCTTTTATCAACTAGTGGACTGTCATCCCTCCAAGAAGTCTTTGCACTTTTGGGACCGAGCTTTGCTTGGCATTCCACCATCTATCTGTCTAACATTTTCCTTATTTAAGTCTTTCTTATCTACAGGTGTCATCCTCCACAGCCAAAGAGGAGCTCCTTCAGTTGTCTGGATATGGTGCACAAAACTTCATCTGGGTATCATCTAACCCCTGACCATTATCATAGTTTCTTATTTCCTCTAAATGTGAAAAAGCAAAAAATAGTTAGAAACATTCTGGCACGCCCGGTGGGACCCTGGAGTTTTCCTTGGGTTCATAATTTTTCTTCTAAAAGCAAACATTCATATAGGTGCATTAGATATCTTCTTGCATCCTTTTCTTCTATCTCTTTTGAAAAGACACCATTAGCAAGTTAAAAAGAATCCTTCTTTTTCTTTCCTTCTTGCATCTTAGAGTAGTGAAGTTCATACTCTTAACCTTTTCCTCACTTGTTTGCATCCAAACAAAACATTTTGATTTGGGCTTAAAATCTATTGCATTTCATTTCTTCTTGAATGCATACTTAGCTCTCACATCTAGTAATTAAGACCGCATTATGAATAAATCATAGCACACTTATGTTACACAACCAGACCACTATCACAAATCAAACATCTAAACATACCTAAGACAAGGCTCGACTAGGATTTCATCACCTAACAGATACCTTACCCTTCCTGGTAATCCCACTTGGACTTCACTACCAAGGGGAGAACCCACTCTGTTCTCTGGCAGAGTATAAACTCTAGGAGAAGTATATACTGGCTAAGCAACCCAGCTTATCTCTGGGCTCATGAAGTGAGGGGAGCAAGCTCCTAGCACCAGGCCACGTACAGAACCTAATACAGACTTTGAGCACCAAAACTAACCTGAAACCAACTTTAGACTGCCTCTTCTAGGACCCGTTCTAAAAGCCAACTTCCCAAACACACTCTTCTAAGGCATAAGCCAACAAGACTCTAAAACTTATTCTTAGGAATTTAGCATTTAGAGTTTGCTTGTCTTCATCTATTTTTCTATCTCTATCTAGTTTTTTGAGTTGGTGAGGTCATATTCTAAGCTCCAAGAACAACTCAGACTTTCTTCTTTCTTCCAAAAACTTTTAGTTTTCAGAGTTTCTAGAAACACACAGACACTGACATCAGTTTTTCCACTGACTTCGGCAACTTATATTCACCAACATCGGTTATCTGACAGACATCAGCAACTTTCTTCACCGACATCAGTTTTCCCATCGACATCAGTCACTGTCAAAAATTTTCTTCTCAAAATAGCAACATAAAAACTTGACCTTTTTGCTGTCAAAAACACCAATTCTAATTTTTTGAGGTTGAAACATATAGTTTTAGAACCAAAATCTTTCTTTCCTTAGACAATTTTGACATGTAGTCAAACCAAAACTCTTGTTGACCACGCAAGGCAACAACCACTTCCACCTTCGCCCTCCATAACAAGTCCTCTAATGGAGTATCATTCAGAGACTGAACGAACTCCTACCCAACCAACCCCGACTCAACCCCCTATTGTTCCCGAAGGGGACCAAGACTTTGAAAGGTTCCTTGACCTCAATGTCAAGGCCCTTCAGCACTATCTCATGAGAAGTCAAATGTGAGACTCTTTAGGCAACCCAATTTATGGGATGCCAACTTCCTTAGTTGAGATGGCAGCCATATCAACAGCATCTGTAATTCAACCCATAGACACCTTGGTTGTCGTCTCAACTAATAACCTGACCATGACTAATCTTCAAGGTGTGGCTTCTCCTTCTATTTTTGGAACTACTTCCATTGGGGTTTCGATACCCCATCAACTGCAAACTATTTAACAAAGTTCTATGCCATTCCAAAACCTAGTTGTCTCTATCCCACCTACTCTTGCACCCATCAACACCAGGGTGGCTACTCATCCTTTGGCTAATGTTGCCACCATCCAACCACCTTTAGTGACATCAAGCCAAGTTGTGCCTTCTAGCTTCATGACACAACCACCCTTGGCTTCAACATCAATCCCTATTGCTAGTTACCAATATGTTGCACCTATACAAGCGCAACCAACTACGTCATACACCCCTCCTAACTCCTTCCAAGCACCTTACAACATGGGGGGTGCCCCACCTACAAATCCACCAACCGATCTAATCAAAATGTTGATGGACAAAATGTCTAATTTTGAGACATACATTTTTGGTTCAAGCAATGTTCTTTCATATGAACAAATTTGCAACGAACCCATTCATCCTTCAGTCCCAATCCGACCATATCCTAGTCATTGAGAACTTCCCAAGTTTACTCACTTCAAGAGTAAGGAGGACCCATAGCAACATCTATGAGCATTTAGACACACCTGTTACCTTATAGCACATGATGATGCATTGTTACTATGCACATTTTTGATGTCACTTTCTGGTGTTGCCCTCGATTGGTATAGTTCTATTACCAGTCACTCTCTTTTTACATTCACCCAACTAGCTCAACTTTTTCTTGACCACTTTTCTATCAACATCACTAAAAAGGTCTCCATCACGGACCTATATTCTATCAAACAATTTGATGATGAATCCATAGCTGATTTCGTTACTCGATGGAGAAGTTTAATCAACCAACTCTCCTTTTTTTACCTCAACCAGAGCTCATTGAGCTCTTTTCACAAGTGTGTGCCAAACACATCTCATCTACCTTGCGGGTCTAAACATTCCACACATTTTATGAAGCTTTCACCATGGCTAGGAAGCTTGAACTCTGTGTTGTCGAAGAAGATAAGGTCAAATTGTGTAGTAATGCAAAATCTAATGACCCTTCATCTTCCAAACCTTCTTCTTCCCACTCCAAGTCCAAAAGAGTGGCAAACACTGTGGTCCTTAGACCATCATCTTCAACAACAACCAACCAATCCGAACCTTCCACATCATAAAGCATCACCAAACAATTCCAACAATGATACATACAAAATCAATACACTCCAATAGGAGAGTCATACGCTTCTGTGTTGGATAAACTTGTCAAACAGGGAGTCCTCAATCTCCCCCAAATTTGACCACCCCCTCAATTTGACCCCTCAAAAGCCATCCCTACATGGTATAGGGAAAATGACTTCTGCAATTATCACCGTGTCAAAGGCCATGACATAAATAACTGTAAAACCTTCAAAAACATTATCCAAGACATGATAGATAAAGGTGATCTTGTATTGGATAACTCAAATACGCCACCTAACCAAAACATAGACATCTTTAGACAACCTTTTCCTAACCATCCTCTAGCCAAAACAACATGCAGACCATGGCTGATAACTCCCAAGAGCATAATATACGCACAGTCAACATGGTCTCGCCTCTTATGCCTAACCAACCTCTCTCACAGTCTGAAAAGGTTAGCCCACCCATTGGTCCACCACAGGTAGAAGAGCCTTCTTCTCCTATGTCTCCTCCACAGGTAGATGAACCTTTTACTCCTATTAGTTCTCCATCGACCTCTCTTATATTGGAGGATGCTTTTACCATACCGAAGCCACTAGCCCCACCTTCATCCTTCCTACTACCAATGGAGGACCTTACCTTTCCTGCTCCTCAACCACAAGTAGAAGGCACAATCATCCCTGCCCTCTATCCTCTTGAGAAGTCACATTCTCCAATTCCTTCTCCACCAAGAGAAGAACCTGTCTCTTCACCTACTTTGACCGAAGATGATCCAGTGATGACTCTCTCATGCCTTGGGTCTGAGATCGTTACATCTAACATATTTTTGGTCTTAAAACCACCCACATCTTCTAAAAAACCAAAGCCTCATCCAACATCTTCCAAACCATTCTCTCGATTGGTTGAGAACTTAGGATTTCTCCATTCGAAGAAGTTAGAGCATGAGGCATTATGGGAGCGACTCAAAGCTCCTCACCTAACACATCCTATCTCATCTCGTGTTGTCGACCCTCCTATGACAAAATCTCCAAAAGTCTCCAACAAAGATCAGGCTTCTACTTCTAAATCTTTAAAAGCTCGATCGTCCACATTTGAACCTAAACCCTCACAAACATTCACCATACCAACACCGGTTAAATCCCTCGGTGTTCACCCCATATCTAACCTCACTCACCCACAAGTGAAGGTAGTCTTGAACCTTGCCTTGCACAATAGTGGTCCTCAAACCAAACAATAGAAGGCCACTAAACCACATCGGAGAACTTTTCTCTCACCATCACCATTGCCCTCTATTTTGGGCCCACACCCATCCACCTTAATAGGAGTGCTTCCTACTCCGACACCCAACAAAAACAAATCACCTCCATTACTACCAACACCTAACAAAAACATACCTCCTTCATAACATCCAACGCCTCCTACCATGAAAGTGTCATCTACGCATTTGGCCACACTGCCAAACAAAAGGATGGTACGAAATGCTCCCTCAACAGCTTCTAAATAGAAGTTGTCAACTTTTACTGCAACACAACGTGCAAACCCATTAGCAGGTTCTTATACCTTGTTGTTATGCCAATTGTTACAATCCTCTAACATCACTCTTCTACCTATTAAGCCATTCCAACCTCTCAAATCAAAACCATCTTGGTTCGACGACACTAAATTTTGTCTATATCATCGTACACAGACACGACACTAAAAATTGTTGTGCCTTTAAGGTTGTCATCTGCCAATTCATGGAAAAAGACACCCCTCTTATTGAGGATACTGTCAACAAATCTCCAACACCGTCTAATGTCTCCAAAACCTCTTCACCATCACACTCATCAACTCTCAGATCAAAACCATCTTGGTTTGATGACACTAAATTTTGTGCGTATCATTGCACACCGAGACATGACACTAAGCATTGTTATGCTCTTAAAGCTGTCATTCATCAACACTTCAAAAAAGACACCCTTCTCACTAAGGATCCTCTTGACCATCCTTTAACCAAAAGATCGACACCACCCCATACCTCTCAAACATCCTCACCTAAATCGGGAGCCCATCATCAAACTATGGTCTCTCTACCACCTTCAACCTCATTATTTGAAATCAACACCATCAATGTGGCCAACAGGTCACAAACCATGAAGGATAAAGGGAAAGAGAAGGTTTCTCTCCCCCAAACATATCCATCCATTAAGTCTCCTCAACCACCAAAACCCAAGTCTTCAATCTTGGGCACATCTCAACCAACATCTTTGCAGCCACTTCATAACCGCATGGTGAAACAACTTCACCAAACTCTTGCGAAGACATCTTTGTATGACCTCATTCAAAGTTCTCCTCAACATCATCAAACCTTGATCAAGGCCCTACAAGCAGTGGTTGTCCAACCTAAAGACCCCAAACCACTGACTGCTTTGGTCAAATCATTACCAACCATCACCTCCGTCACCTTCAATGGTTCTGAAATTCCAAACTATGACCTAGAAGATTAGGATCTTGCCCTCTCAAAACAAATCTATGAAACATTCTCCCTATCACAAGAAGTGACTGGGGGAATTCAACTTTATACTAATGATCATGATAGCAACCAAACATCAACCAAGCCTTGACCATGACCTTGACCAGCATCAACCAAGCCTCGACCATGACCTCGACCAGCATTGACCAAGCCTCGACCAAGCATCGACCAAAACATACCAACAACACATCAACCAACCCAACATCGACCAAACATCAACCAACTTCATGTCCAACATCAACCAACATGTGACCAACTTGGAAAGAAGCAAATGGGGCAAGTTTGCTCCTAATTAGCTCAGACCTTATATCATCACGCACAAGTATGGGTCAGGGACTTATCGTCTGTCTTCTCTTGAAGGCAGGCCAGAATCTAAGTCCCTTAATGCCTTGCATCTATGACCATTCTATTGTTAATCAAATAATCATTCACTTGACATTTAACTTGAGCTCGTCCCTTGAGCAATCCCCATCATCATCATTCCTATTCCTTTCAACCCTTTCTTCCTAACATTAGTTAACCCTTTTGTCAAGCATGAATGCTTTGTCCTAATAAAAGGGAAACCCTCTAAACCTCTATAGTCAAGTCCATGACCAAAGTCTAGTCCAAAAAGAAACAAAAAAATATACAAAATTGGTATGCTTACTCAAAGGTCATAAAACTATAATGTAGACTACTCCCTCGAAGGATAGCTGCATAATTGTTGTAATTGATAGACTGCTCCCTTGAAGGACAGCTATCCAAAGACATCAACATACAATGCAAAATATAGACCACTCCCTCGAAGGATGGCTATACCCAAATCTTGCTATAAACAACACTCTCTTAGAAGCTTCCTGCATTGATCAGCTTCATATATGACCACCAAACAAGACAACACCCCCATGTAGACTTCCTGCATCGATCAGTCTACCCAAAAAAAAAAACTGACTAACAAACTATAAAGTCATGGACTTGTCTATAGTCGTTCTCAGGGTCACCTATCAAAGGGGCAAAGTTATCCTTGCTAAGAAGGGTTACGCTATCCTCCCACCTCACATAATCAAACCTATTACCCCAACATACTCAAGGGATTTCAAGCTCACTTAATGTCAAGTGATTTGACTATTTCTCTAACATAAACCAATGGTCAACGACGTAATGCATGAATGGGGCATTTGTTTCTAAAAACCCCCTACCTATGCTATCATTATGGTCCTTGTCAATAAAAGGGCAAAAATGCCTTTCACTTCTTACACAATTTGGTCACATACAACCAACCTAAATCCAACCACCTCATTTTCTAAACCAAACCAAACCAACCAAACCTTTTTCAGACCACTAACATCATCATAGACCATTCACACTAGTTTCTATGGAAACCAATACACATGGAAACTATCAACCACACACAATTTATGCCAAGCATAAACCATTACTTGCTGAAGCATAAATAATCTCAATTCATTTTTTAGCATACACCATTACTAATATGGAAAATTGATAAAGGATGAAAGACCACTCAACCAATGTTACAGAATACACCATCACACAATATGGAAAAGGTTGTAACATCATCTTAACATCATCATTTATAACTTGACCCAGCCAACCTATCAACCAGCTTGAACTACATTGGTCTGAGGCCCTTCAAACAGGGGCTATGTAGGCAACACTCAGATGACATGACGTCTTTTGGGGTTAGCTCAGCCATATTCGTTTTTTCATCTACTTGATGGACAAACTATATTTCCTTTAACCATGACTCAACCTAGTCCAAACCAATTCATAACCAACCCTCTTCCTCCCTTTTAGGGAGAACTACATTGGCCTGAGGCCCTTCAAATAGGGGCTATGTAGGTATCACTTAGTTGACATAGTGTCTTCTGAGGTTAGCTCAGCCATTCCTTCGTCCAACTATCTATACCAACCCAAAATCATGACCGACAACCTTGGAGATCGTGACTATCTCCTCAGACCATGACCGCTTTTGAGACAACTATGCCTTGGTTGTTTTGATTGCATGTTTGCTACCTCATGAATAGATAGCAAAATTGTCTACAACCCATATTACAACCCTCACAAGTATTGGATCATGAGCAAGTTGATCCCCACTACTTGTGAAATTTTTGTGTTTTTTAGGAGCACTTCCTGAGCTCGAGATACTTGGAACACGATGACCATTGGAGCTATAGCTTGGATCGTTTAACCCAATCAGCTACAACTAAATGCTGGGGACCAGTTATTTCAATTTTAGCACTCCTCGACCTTTGACCATGATAATTTGACCTAACCATCTCATGAAGTGGGATTCGTGCAATCTCAACTTTTGTAGCATTCTCACTCAACTTTACCATATCCATCCACTATCTATCAAATCAACACCCAATATCAAGTTACCTTCCCTCGACTCCCACTTTGAGGGGGGAATACCTCATCCCTCATCTGGGGCAACCAACTCCTATTTTTGTCTTGCAATTCACCAGAACAACCAATAGAACAAAAATGACCTTATCCCATACCTGGGGAAACTTACTCCTATTTTTGTCTTGCAGTTCATCCAGAACAACCAACAAGACAAAAAGGGGCAAATGTAGACACCAAAATTGTGTTTACTCCTTGGTCAACTCCCCCTTGGTCCCCTTGGTCCACTTCTAAACATTCCTAACCCACACACTTATTAATTTAAAATAAAATACCTATTTTAAATTAGTAACACCTCACCCACGACACACCACCCTTGACACCTCACCCTTGGATACCCTCATTTATCACCCTATGACTAATCATTCCAACTCTCCCACTAACCTCTCATGCCTATTAAACCCACCTTTGACTGTTTAACCATGACACTTGACCTTAGCAGATGGAAGAATGGGAAAAAGGCTAAAAATAGCCTTTTTACCCATTCTTTAGCCACTGACGTCGGTCAACCGTCGACCGACGCTGGCGGTATCACCGACATCGGTTGCTTAAAACCAACTTGCAGGCTGAATGGAAGGCTAATCACAAATCACAAATCAGTAATCAGAATCAATCACAGACCCAAGAATTTGATCTCTCTCTCTCTCTCCCAGACACACGCTAAGCATCATAGGCTCAATCACTCTACAAAAATAGCTCCAGACTTTGGGTTAAAGACATTGCAGGAAGTCTTCTACATCAGCCACATCAACAACAATTCTTCTACACTCCATCAACAAGTAAGAGCTAAGTATTCTTCTTTTATTTCATTCCAGTAACTTAGAATGTATTTGTAATTAGTCTCCGTTTGCTACTTCTAAGTACTGTAGACCAAACCAAACCTAACTTTCTTCCCAGAGAGGCTGAGAGGCCTCCCCCATATCCTTACCCCTTTTGACAACCTATCCTCTACCCCTTGTCCCTCTTAAGACTCTATTGACTTCTCTGCAATCTCGCACGGACCTCCAAACTCTCAGATAGACCGTCCAGACCCCTCTATTGACCACAACCCTATTTAGAGCCCGTCCAAGGCCATTGCCCTAACCGACATCAACCATTTCCCCTACCAACATCAGCAACATAATCGATGTTGGCAACTTGACAAACTAATGCCGGTAGAACTATCGACGTCGGTGACTATGACAGACCGACAGCAGAATACAGGTACGCATTATCTCTATTTTTTTTGTTCAGTCTTTAACCATTTCTCTTTCTAGCAACATTATTTTATCAACTAGTGGACTGTCATCCCTCTAGGAAGTCTTTGCACTTATGGGACTGAGCTTTGCTTGGCAGTCCACCATCTATCTATCTAACATTTTCCTTGTTTAAGTCTTTCTTATCTACAGGTGTCGTCCTCCATAGCCAAAGAGGAGCTCCTTCAGTCATCTGGATACGGTGCATAAAACTTCATCTGGGTATCATCTAACCCCTTACCATTATCATAGTTTCCTATTTCCTCTAAATGTGAAAAAGCGAAAAATAGTTAGAAACACTATGTATACCAAAAAGTTTGTCTTTCGATGCTGAATCTCAAACACACTTGAGCCACTCAAATATGATTAACCAAGTATATATACAAAATTTAAATGACCTCAAGTTCATTATAAAATGAATTATACACTTCCATTTAGGAGAAAAGGCTTTAATAACACCTCTACAACTCACTCACTCAAAACTGTCAATTTACCTCAAAACACAGACATGGTGACTTAGACCTCTAACACATGTATAAACACTTTCCATGACTTATTATGGAATTTTATGATCATATTATATACTATTTACATACTCAATTGTAAAAATAATATGGTATAATGACAAATATTGGTCTTACAAACCAATTTATTGACCTCATATCACATTGTCTTATCTGAACTAGACAAGTCAACTTGTGAGCAATATTTTGCCAAAATCACTAACCTTAAAAACTTATTAAAATAATTAACATGACTTAAAAATATTTAAAAACATTTCCATGCACTTGGTTTCATCATTCTATCATGAAAACACATTCTAATTCATCTTCTCACTATTGTTTGGGTTTTACATTGTTTACACCATTAGATCTATTTGTAACTGACTAACTTGGATGACTAGTTTATCATAGTTTAAGGATGTAACCTATCCATATCCCTTCGTGGTCATGTAATATTAGTATCTATCTCCTTATTCCATCCATTTATCTTCAAAAATAATCTTGTATCTACATTTTTTCTCTCTCATCTAACTAACCACCACCACCTGGAGTTACCTAGGAGGGTTGAATAAGATATTTGACATTTGTGAGGTACCTAGGATGGTTGAACCTAGGACTTACCAATATCTTTTGTAGTCATTTTTTACCATTATAATCTATTTTGAATAAGATATTTGACATTGGGACCTTATTATGGTTTTAGGGAGGTTTAACATAGGTTTTAGTGTTAATGATTATTCATAAAGGACTACCCCTTAAATATAAAACCAATGCTTAGAGATATTATATAAGACCCTTATCCATATCTCATTAACATATCATGTTCCCATGTATAGGTTACACATTATGATGAATGTCTTAAATTACCTCTTGGGTCTTAAAACCTCATTTGATGAACTTGAGAAGGCCTAAAATAGTGTTTCTTACAATTTCCTTCAAACCATGGACTTATACTTTGTGAACATGCTTAAAAAACATATAATACCTTTGTTTATGCTCACATATTAAAACTTGTCTTGAAAACTGATCTTCATGCCTCATTAGGCCAAGCAAGGTCTAGGAGTGGTCTAAGTGTAGACTTAATACAAAGTTCCTATCCTTGTAGGGTCACCCTAAGACTCTCATAGATTCTTCTACACCTTATTATTATTCTCACACAACCTTCAAAACCTTTAACATGTCTGAGATCACTCACCTCATCATGCCACTAGCTCATACCTTCACCATGCCATGACTAAGTTCAAGCTTCCAATGCACTTGACACCTTGACCTATTCCTTCCATGTCATGACCTCAACAAAACATCAAACAAATAGACATCAAAACACACTCATATCACTACACCATTCTCTTTCTAATGACAACAATCTTACATAGTTTCATACAAACCTAAAACCACATAACCAAGCTTCATATGACTTGACATCTTTCTTCTATGCACCTATACCTTCCATGCTCATAATATTCATGATAACTCTCATCCATGTATCACTATATATTTCATGAATCTCCTTACTCATGATAACTCTTATGACCACACTCTTCTTTCTCATGGAAACACTCATGGCAACACTCTCTTTATGCCACTATCATGCTCGAGTACTTGACCAAATAGACCTTTGACATCAATGACCATAATTCATTTGCATGATGCACCCTTTTTACATCAATGACAATAGCATGCCAATAAACTCCCCCTTTATCATTGGTGGCAAACACATTGATGGAAAATACACTACACAAATGAAATTACTTCAAAAAGGTACTTTTCCCATCTATTCATTTTCCCCCTTTTGACATTGATGACAAAGAGTCAACCACACACTACCATTTCATCCTTAGACCTAAACTTCAACAACAAAATAAAGATAAAAATCTCCCCCTATATCCATGCATACCTTCTTATCACTACATACCTACTTTTGGAGCTAATGTACCACCTGATTAGCTCCCCCTAATCACTTAACTTCCTTAATGACTACTAGGGGTAGGAATTACACCCAATTACTATCTTAGATGTTCAAAATTTACCTTTAGAAGTGGATTGGTCATAATGTTTGCAATCTGATCCTTTTTAGAAGCATATTCAATTCTAACACTTTGTTCACTTACATGCTCTCTCAATAAATGATACCTAATGGGAATGTGATTAGTCCTTAAGTGCATAATAAGGTTCTTTAAGATGTTTATATCACTTGTATTGTCATAATAGATAGGGATAGGACCACCAAACTCCACCTTGTAGTCTCTTAAGGTCTGTCTCATTTATAGGACCTAGGTACAACATGAATTATTTGTAATATATTCAGCCTCATAAGTGGATAATGACATAGATGGTTACTTCTTACTTATCCATGAAACTAGGCACTCACCTAAGAAGAAATCTCCTCCACTAGTATTCTTCATATCATCTAGGTTCCCTGCCTAGTCTGTATCTATATAGGTGATCAAATTGAACTCCTTGATCCTTATATACCATAACCTAAACTCCATAGTCCTCTTGAGATACTTGAGTGTCCTTTTGACTATTTTCAAATGATTTTCCTTTGGATCTGCTTGAAACCTTCTGATAAGACCTAATGCTTTCATGATGTCAAGTCTAGAGGCATTAGTGTATATCAAACTCCCAATCATTGACCTATATGATGTTTGATTGAACTTTAGATAGTCATCTTCCTTGCTCAACTTACACCCTGTGATCATAAGTGTATTAATTACCTTGCAATCTTGTATCTCAAAGTTCTTCAACATCTCTCTTATGTACTTGGCTTGTGAAATGAATATGCTTTTCTCAAATTGAGTTATTTTTAACCCAAGCAAGAATGATAGTTCTCCCAATATAGACATAAAAAACTCCTTCATCACCTATATAAAGGCCTTGGTCATGTTCACATTATTTCCATTGAAAATTATGTAATTCACATAGATAATTATAATAAATTGATAGTCATCTTTTGTATTTATGTATATATTACTATCTGCAACTCCTCTTTTGAATCCTTGATCCAATAGATACTTTTACAATCTAGCATACCAAGCTCTAGGAGCTTGATTTAGACCATAAAAAGCCTTTTTCAGTCTACAAACATAGTCTTTGTTACCTAATAGTGAGAAACCCTTAGGTTGATCTCTGTATATATATTCTTGTAAGTTTCCACTCAAAAGGGTAGATTTGACATCCATTTGATACATCTTTAACCCTTTGAATCTTGTATATGATAGAAACAACCTAATGGTCTTTGATCTTGCTATTGGTGAAAAGTTCTCCTCAAATTCTACCCCATCAACTTGTGCATATCCCTTGCATACAAATCTAGCCTTGTTCCTAGTGATTTATCCATATTCATTCAACTTATTTATAAACACCCATTTTATGCCAATAACATTCATGTCTTTAGGCCTAGGAACTAGTTCCCAAGTCTCATTATTCTCTATTTGGTATAACTCCTCATTCATATCACCTATGCAAAAAAATTATTTGCTTGATTTTATAAGGTTATTAGGGTCAATCTTAGAAAATAGAGAAATATTGTCTTAGTTTAGGTTACTTACTAGACTTCTCCTTGTTTGTATACCTACATCCTTATTTCTAATGATTTATGATTAAGGATGATTTCTTTGAATATATCTTGAGGGACCTTTTGAGTCTTCTCTTTCCTCAACTTATTATTCTTCCTCATCAACCTCTAGTATTTCTTCTTAATTCTTAAAGTCTAGATTCTATAATATATCATTTGATTGTGAATGTGATTTCCTTGTCTCATCAATCTTCACATTGGTGCTTTTTACTATCTTCTGCAACCTCTTATTATAGAATTTATATGTTAAGATTACTAATGATTATCCTAATAATATATCTTCATCAAACCTAGAATAAAACTTACCTTAAGTATTCCTCATCTCTTTCGATGAAAACTTTGCTCCCAAACACTCTAAAGTGTTCCACATTAGTATGTCCACCTTTTCATAGTTTATAAGGAGTTTTATTGCCATTATTTCTTATCTATCCTCTATTTAAAATGTAGATTGAAGTGCTTACTACCTCTCTCTAGTATCTATCAGATTATATAGACTCATTTATCATAGTTCTTACCATCTCTTGAACTATCCTATTCTTTTTTTTCACTACTCCATTCTGTTGAGGTGTCCTAGCTACTGAGAATTATTTCTTCATCCCATGGACCTCATATAAGTCATCAAACTCATTAAACCAAAACTTTCCCCCTCTATCAAATATTAGGCACTTGATCTTCCCATTCTTCTCATTCTCAACAAGAGCCTTTAATTCATTTAACTTATTAAGAGCTTCTAAATTTTCTTTCAAGAATGTTACCCAAGCCATTCTTATGTAGTCATCTATGAGTAACATAAATTAGATATCTCCTTGAATACTTTGGATTCTTGTAGACCCACAAAGATCAATATGTATTAACTCCAATGTTACTATATTATATTACTCCTTGGACTTAAACCTTTTTCTACTCTGCTTATCATGTTGACATGCCTTGCAAAGTATGTTTGTAGGTTTGGTGATCTTAGGCATGTTCCTCATAGACTTCTTAGTTACTATCTTGACCAAATTTTCAAATTTTAGGTGACCTAACCTTTTATTCCATAGCCAAATTTCATCTATCTTACTCATAAAATATCTCTCCTTCTTGATCTCATTCAATACATATATATTGGTCTCTATCCTCTTATCATTGACAATTAGCCTTCCTAATTTGTATCTCCTTATATCACACCCTTTGTCATGAAAGGTTAGTGTGTGTCATTGGTTGCACATTTAACTTACACTAAGCAGGTTATGTTTCAAACCTTCCATATACAACACATTATCTACTTTGGCCTTCCCATTGTCCAAACTTAAGATACCCTTGCCAGCTATATTGGTAGTTGTGTTGTCTCTAAATCTCACTATTCCTATAGCATTCTTCTTCAATGAGATGAAATTTTTTTTGTCTCCTATCATGTGGCTTGAGAAACCACTATCTATATACCATTTTATTCCTCCATCTTGAATGTGAGAGGCAAGCTAAGATATCATATATTTCTTTCCTTTAGTCTTTTAATCCTCTTTAGAAAATAATCCATCTTGAAAATTAGGTTTAATATGATCATTCCTAACTTTATTTGGTTTCCATACCTATGTTTGACCTTCTCATGTACTCTAAGAGCTCCATATACCTTTTTAAGTATTGAGGGACTTCTAACTCTATTAGGGTAGAATATTGTAATGTGTCCCATATTATGACAATTGTATCAAACACATTATTATACTTACCTCTTAAATAATCACTCATTTTCATATGGTCCCATGATAACACATCCCTTATTGTATTGGGTTGCTTTATTGGTCTCTTCATGTTTACTTAAATGTTGGTACTCTTGACTTGTTCAGACTTCTCACGCTCTTTTTCAAACTTTTTCATCTTGTCTATGAGCTACTCATAATCAACCTTTAAGGAATATATATTTGTATTCAACTAATCATACTCAACTTATTTTGATCTAAAATTTGTATTGACACCTTCTAACTGATTCTTAAGATCCTTGATCATCTTCTCATCCCTTTTGACTTCTTTGAACATGTCACTCTTTAAGGTACATATCCATTCCTTAATATCCTTGACCATAGATCTCAACTCTTGATTCCTCTTTTTTTTGATGATTCAAATCATATAGGGCACTAATGACCTTAGCTTTAAGGTCTAATTCAACTTCTCCTTCTTCACTTTCATAGTAGACTTCTTCATCATACATGTTGTCTTCCTCTTCTTGATCACTAGACATTTTGTGCTTCTTAGAATCACCTTCAAGCTATTAGGATTGATTCAAAGGACTATGATCTAATACCAATTGATGTAATAATAATTAATTATGGGGAGTGAATTATTCATTGAAAAAATTTCAATCAATTATCCTTAACCAATCACGAATCATTCAAAGTAACTTAGTAATCTAAAAATGCATTAAGAACTAATCACATGAGCATGAAATAAGATAACACATCACATTTGTGGAAAACCCCATAGGGGATAAAACCCACTAAAAATATCTTGGACAAACTATCCTATAATACAAAATGTCAAATTTATTTGAGCAACAACCCCAAATTTATCAAGCACCCACTTGACTTTAGCAATCACCCACTTGCTAGGAGGTTATAACCCCCTATAACCAAGCATAAAATTATTCAAAATAAACTTGTTCAATAACCAAAATAAAATTCATCTCTAACTCCCTCTTGAACAAGCACCAATTCATCCAAGACCAATTATGCAAGCTCCAACCTGCAAGGAAGCTTCAACTCCCTCAAGCACTAACTCAGTCAATCACACTTCTTTCAACTTAGCTCTCTATCAAATTTATTTGAAATCTATCCATTATCATACATTAGTAAAAAATACATGATGCAACTCTAATGGCCTTTAAATATACAATGATCACTCCTTCAACTATAATCTACTTGATCTCTCTCAAAAATGCCTTTAGTCTTCTTCACTCAACTAGCCCTCATCAAGATTGAATAGATCATTTGACCTTGATACTAATTTGTATAAAACATATATGATATTAATTAAATGATTCTATTCTCTCTCCTTAGGGTTGAAAACATGTTACCCAACATCCTTAGGCTCATTTATTTATCAATCCATTCACTTCCTCTGAGCTTACTTCAATAGGCCTAAAACCACTTATATATACCATTCCTTATTCATATACCACTTAGTAATCCACACACCCTTAACCTCTTAGGTTTTCCATATAATAGGTCTTATAAAATATCATAAAAAATATTCAAATGACCTTTGAGTCTCTTTTGGTCTGTCATGACTCAATTAGGCTTCATTTCACTTTTAGGTCTCATGGAAACCTAATTACATTAGGTCTATTTGCTAACACATTACCATTTGATCCCTTGGAAAAAATTATACCTTCATACATGAAAAAAAAATTCACACAACATCTAAATATACCTTATCCAACATCCTTTGATCTCCATAACACCTTTTAGGTCCAACTCCTTCATGAAACCCCTCAATAGTCCTCAGTTCTATTAGGTTTATGTATACCAAAAAGTTTATCTTTCAATATTAAAGCTCAAACACACTTGATCCACTAAAATATGATTAACCAAGTACATATATATAATATAAATTACCTCTATATTACCAAATTAATTAGACACTTCCATTTAGGAGATAAGGCTTCAATAACACCTCTACAACACACTTAAAACTGCTAGTTTACCTCAAAACACAGTCATGGTTACTTAAACCTCCAACACCTGTATAGACACTTTTCATGAATTCTTACGTAATTATATGATCCTATGATATCCTCAAGATATCCTAAATTTTTAAAATCATATGGTCTAATGACAAATATTGGTCTTTTAGACTAATTTCTTGACCTCATATCACACTATATTATCTAAAATAGATAGGTCAATTTGTGAGCAACATTTTACCAAAATAAATGACATAAAAAAATTATTCAAAGAATCAACATGTATTAAAAATCCTAAAAAACATCTCCATCTACTTGGTTTCATCATTCTATCATGAAAACACAATCCAATTCATCTTCTCACTATTGCCTAGGTTTTACACTGTTTACACCATTAGGTTTGTCTACGAATAGCTAACTTGGATGACTAATTTAGCATAATTTAAAGGTATAACCCATCCAAAAACCTTAATGGTCATGTATTATGATTATTTATCTCCTTCCATCCATTTTATTTTCTTTACCAATGCAAATTTTGACTTCTATAGTAAATTCTTCATAAGCAAGCCTGTATCCACACATTTTCTCTCTCATCTGACTAACCACCACCACTTGGAGGTACCTGGGAGGGTTTAATACATGATACAATTGTTTTTATTTTCATTTTAGACCATTCTAGGATAATTTTAAGAATATCTTCCACATTAGGTCCTTATTAGGTTTTAGGGAGGTTTAACGCAGGTTTTAGTGTTAATAATTGTTCATAAAGGACTGCCCTTAAATCCAAAACCAATGCTTAGATATCTTATATATGACCCTTACCCATATATAATTAACATCTGATGTTACAATTCATATGTCACACATTATAATGAATGTCTGAAAGTGCCTCTCAGGTCTTGAGACCTCATTCTGTGAACTTGAGAAGGCCTAAAATAGTTTTTCTTATAATCCCCTTCAAACCATGGCCTCAAACTTGTTGAACATGCTTTAAAAAAATATATCATACCTTTTTCCATGCTAACATATTAAAACTTGCCTTTAAAATCTATCTTTATGCCTCATTAGGCCAAGCAAGGTCTAGAAGGGGTCTAGGTGCAAACTTGATATGAAGGTCCTACCCCTGTAGGATCACCCTAAGACTCTAAAAAATGATTTTAAACCTTATTATCATGATCACACAACCTTAAGAACCTCTCACATGTCTAATATCACTCACCTCATCAAGCCACCATCTCATACCTTCACCATGCCATGATGAGTATCAAGCTTCTAATACACTTAACACCTTGACATATTCCTTTTATGTCATGACCTCAACAAAAAATCAAACAAGAAGACATAACAACACACTCATATCACTGCACCATTCTCTTTCTAATGACAATAATATACAAACCTAAAACCACATGACCAAGCTTCATATGACTTGACATCTTTCTTCCATGCACCTATACCTCCCATGCTCACAATATTCATAATAACTCTCATCCATGCAAGACTCTATCTTTCATGAATGTCCTTACTCATGACAACTATTATGACCACGCTCTTATTTCTCATGGAAACACTCTCTTTATGCTACTATCATGCTCAAGTACTTGACCAAACAAACCTTTGACATCAATGACCATTATGCCTTTACATGATATACCCTTTTGACATTAATGACAATAACATGCCAAAAAATATGTCTTTCTTAAGCCTAATCAAGCCACTCCATTTCTAAGTCAAGGTCATAACCTACCATCCATCCTCAATTAAACAAACATTTATTAACAAATACCCATTTTTGACAAAGATCTTATCTCAGTCCAAACCTCTTTTAACCAACACATCCTGTCCATCATTTAAACATAATATATCATCATTCTATTACTTAAAATTCTACAGTTACAAAATCCTCTTCATCCTAAATCCATCATTTCAAATGCCTAGTGAAAAAGAAACTTGACAATAATGCAATTCAGTAGGCCTTCCTTATGGCCACCTCCAAGACAAGATCAAATTCATTATCAAAATATCTAATATATAATTCATTTTGATATTAAAGGAAATTTCATCATCAACATAAAAATTCACCTTGGTCCCAATAATAAATTCGTCAATAGATAAAATTAAAAATTATAGTGATTCTTTTATGGTTAAGGAAGAAGCTTCATTTGGCATCAATGCAAATTCTCTTGGTCACATCAATGCAATATGTTTTCCTTTTATAAATAATATTCTTCCCTTTCCCATCGAATAGACTAACATCACATCACCTGCACATGTCAATTGGGATCCATGAAAATAAACATCATTGGACTTATTCCATGATAACATATCAATTATAAAATTCTCTTATTTTCATTAATGTCGTATATTTTCCTGAATCTATAAACACCATTCTTACCTTTCCCATCAAATATATTAACATCAAATTAACTACACATGTCAATTGGGTTCTATGGAAACAGATTTCATTGGACTTATTACATGATAAAATATTAGTTGTAACAACCATAAATATCAAAAAATATATCCAATTTGATGAAATGTTACTTCAAAAAACATTGCTTAAGGCTTTAGGAAGTAATCAATATACAATAATAGATGAACAAATCAGTACTTTATTGCTTGATGACAATAATATTAAAAATAATGAAGACATCAAGCCAACTAGAAGAGAAACAACAAGGAATGATCTACCGATTATAATCTAATAAAGAATCCTAACTCTTGTAGTACACACTTATTATGCTAATCTATTAGAATGGCACTATAACGAGTTAGATCATGATTTTGAGATTACATTCAATGCCCATCACAACAAGTTTAAACATTCTAAACTTTCCAAGGAATTAAGGATTGTCAATATAGATCTATCTTTTTTTGAATTTTTTAGTATTTGGTGGTTAGTCAATAGTAGTTGGGTAAGAGATAATTATTTATGTACATATGGTGAAATCATTAGTCCATGGTGTTTAATACTATTTAATAATGTCACTTGTAACCTTTATAGGGAATGATGTCCTAATTTCATGGTGATCTAAATAAATCTTAGAAGGTTTCTAGAGTTTATCTTTACTATTAGGCATATTAATGTGGGTCTATTTAATACTTGTGTTTACCCAAGAAAAACTAAAATCACCATAGAACTCTGTCAAAGATACTTATATCTAGATGTATTTATTTAACAAGGATTTCCCAATAGATAACGATACTCCAGATGGATTTCTAATAACTCCTACTGGCCCTAACAACCCCATCCTAGTCAAGTAATATTTAAAGTAAATGTTAGAACTGAAATTGAGATTAAAGAGAAAATCCAATCAAAACAATAGAGATTTTCTAGAGTTGGCATGGGATAGAAAGCTAAAGAACAAGGAAATTATGTATCTTATAACTTTACATTGAGTTCAGATGCTAATAAAAATAAAAAATATATAAAATCACAAAAAATAAAAAATAGAAAACAAAATAACTTGTTCTCTACAAGTACCTTGGCACTTGGGGATATCACATTTACAATTAAGATGTTATGTTTGGTGATTATTTAGTTGTCAGATCACATAACACAAAAATTAAAAATATAGCTTATTATGCCATTTCCCTTTTCATATCACACTATTATCCCATGGAAAACATTATCAAAATTAGCATTATATTGGCTCTTACCTTAGTTCTCATGAGCAGAGTAAATCTCTTTTTCCTACATCTTCTTGAAAAACACAGAAAATACTAGCTCATAGCTTGGTCTAGAAGCTTTTCCATGACAAAGTCTCCTCTTTCAATTCCCTATAAATAAAAAAACATTAAAATGCTACAAAAATAAATATGGTAACTCTATTCGACTATCTTGGTCTTTAGTGATGAGTTCTTGCATCTTCTTAGTTGCATGGGGCCAAGACTTGAGAGTAAAATATTTCCAAATACCATGACACCCTTATTCAAAACTTATCAAATTCAAACTCCACATGTATTTCCCTTTTTTGATATTCAATTTTGAGCCCTCACATCTCACTAGTTATATGAGATTATCATTAGAGAGATTACTCACCTATGTATAGTCTTTGGTGATCAACCTATGTCTCTTCCTAGTCACTTGAGACTACATGTTGGGGGTCATAAAACAAAGTATTAAAAATTAAATCAAAAGGTGTCCCAAAAAAAATTCTTCAAACCACTTATCTACATGTCTATTCTAAAAAAGGTAACTTTATCCCATTTAATGATTTTATCAGGACTACTTCTCTCTAGATGCATCTAATAAATTTAGTATTTTGTGAGTTTAGAAAGAAAGTATATTTTCCCTTTTTCTCATAAGGATTAAGTCACCTTCATTTTTCATGCAAAATTTTTATTTTTTGTTTTCATCTTCACCATTTCATACTCATCATATTCCCCCTTTCATTCTTTTGTTGTAAATTGAAAGTTATATGTTTTGTGAACAAAATAACTAGGTCATCGCTTGCAAACCAATTGTTATCACATATACACATCATCATGCATATCCATCATGTTACATCATTTTCATTTATTAACAATAAAAAATAAAAATAAATACATCCATTTTTGTTATGTGTAAACCATTATCTATATTCACTTTAGTTACTTGGGGGTATCACCTTTTGATAATTCATTATATATTCCCCATGTTTATCATGTGTTGGTCATTTATCCTATAGCATGCTAAGTTAAGGGTTGATATCATACATGTGAACCTATATCCTTTCTTATTAAATAAAAAAAATGTCTTTTATATTCCTTGTTTTCAAAAATCCTAAAAAATAAAAAACATTGCAAAATATCCCAAAAATATGATATACATCAACCTCCACACATCTATAATTTTAAATGACTTCCACATTGTTAAATAATTCTTGGATGGGTCACTCGTGCATCCTTTTCATTCAACACTCAAAATGCTTCATCAATAATCAACTTTCTCATCACTTCCCATATTGGGAGAATTACATATGGCCTGATATCCACACATGGACTTTGTCTAAGGTGGATTATATAGGTAACACTTAGAGACATGGGGTCTCTAGGATCAGCTCATCCACCATCTTCACTATCAACTATTTCCCCCAACATATATTAGCTTATCCTTATGCTTACTTATTGATTATTTGGTAATTAACTTAGCTCTTGGCTATAATTTTCTAGGCCTTGCTTAGAAATTTCAATCTTTACTTACAGAGTTTTCTTCTCAAATCCTTTATTTATTTTGATTATTTTATTGTTTATTTTCTATCCCTAACCATTAAGTTGGTTATTTTTTTAACAATTAAGTGGGTTATTTTAATCCATTTTTTCCTAACCATTACATTGGTTATTATTTCATTTTATCTTTAGTCATTTACATGGTTATTTCCTTTTTTTTTACTTTGTCCATTGTGATTATTTTTCAATGTATCCATCATTTGTCATTAAAGTTACTATTTGTTCATTTATTTGTGTATCATTTTTTTTACTTAAAAATTGTTGCATTGCCATTTTGTGTGTGTTAAAATCATTTAGATTACTTTTTGTTTTTACATATTCTTGTTAATAGTTGTTTTTTATGTGTTTGAAAATATTAGTTTGTGAACTACATAATAATATGGTTATGGTTTTACTATATCATGATGTACTTTGATTTTACACAATTTATTCTTTATTTTTATTCATATGCTTAAAATATCAACATTCATCATGATTATTCAGTATAATTAGTGGTAAATGTTTTATGTTATATTAAAAACTAGGTTACTCAAAACTCCTTATTATTGTAAATCCAATGCATGGAACAAAAAAACAAGTAGCTATGTCATATTCTAATAAATTCATAAACCCAATCATACATCTCATAAATCCATAATCCATATGCTGAAAGAATTAAAATGTACTAGCATAAATCAAAATGTAGGAAATATAACTCATGCTACATATATCTATACATTTGTAGATCATGCATAAAGTCCATAAAAAATGAATATAGATAGTCCATCAATGTCCATCCACATAATGCAAGGTCGCATAATAATCATATATATATATATATATATATATATATATATATATAATGTGTCTCTACAAAAGGTACATCTCAAAAAATTATGTATACATCGATAAACCAATCCATCATATATCCACTATATCATGTCTCATCATGTCCCTCTAGAGGAGTGTCGAGTCTTGAGAATAGCTCCTCACATCATAATGTGCCTCCTAGAGGACCCATCACTGATTGTACCTATCCGACTGGACTCTCTAACTCAATCGGTTGAACTAATCTAATCAATGCCAAATGTCTCATAAAGTACTCCCTAAAATATGTTGCCCTCTGAGAATGTGGAACAACCTCCTCATATAGGCTCATATAATACATGGCATGTTTTATGTCCCTCATCACCCTATCTAATATAGTTATTTATCCTTATCTAGCTAGTAACACCCTATCCTCTACTAGTTTAGTTCTCATTGTGTCTATCTCTTGTTTGTAGCATTATTTCAATGTTGTATAGTCTAGAGGTTGGGTTTCTACATCATGTGTAACAACTATTGTATACATGCCATATCCATCTATCCCATCTATAATCATGTATAACCTATCAACGTCTGACTATAATCATGTAATATTAGTCATTTTGTCCCCTCTACCATCCATTACTCCCTATAATCTAGAAACCTCCCTATGTAATCCATCAATGTCCCTATCATGATCTCTAATCTCCTCTTGGAGTCGATCCATAAGAGCACATTTCTCTCTAGAAATTGGAGTGCATTAATAACCAACCACATCCCCTCTATCTACCTAGGTGTTATGTGTTTCTATCATTACCACATCATCCCCCTCTCTATCCCCCTCAATATTAACCTATATCAATGGAGTCTCCCCTCTAACCCTCTACTCTATATCTAAATCCATACATGTATCCACATATGTATCAACCCCTACCTAATGTAAAATATCAACATCCTCTATCTCTATAATCTCCAAAATCATATAACTAACTAATCTCAATATCACATCCTCTACCTCATGCTTTTGATCATCCTCTATCTCCTATAATAACCCTCCTAATCTAGGTTTCCAATCTTGTGCCTCATGGATTCCTAATCAATCTGGCCACTAGTCTCTACCTCCATGTCCACAGTGGTGCATATAGAATAGTTAGTCTCAATGTTATATGTCAAGCCCACCAATCTTCATATTCATCCATAACTCTTGCATCAATCACATCTCTTTGATGACTCCATCTAATAGTCTACAACTATGAATAGCTATGATCGACTATTGTTGGATCAATGGACATGCCCCACTATGATATCTCCCTTGATGATCATGTGTATATACCCTAAATTGGTCAATTAACCACACATATTATGTCTTTTCATAGTCCTTTCATAGGATACTCTGAATGGAGAATATGATCCTTGTTCACATTAGCCATATCTTTTATTTTACTCATCTTGGTCTTGTTTCATGCTTAAGGCACTTTTTTCTTATTCCTAGTCATCTCAACCTTTTCAAATGATCATTCCACCTCAACCAGGTCATATTTCCTAGGCTAATACTATCCCCCTAGGTCTTGAGCCTATAGGATAGGAGCACTAGAATTGGACTATAGGGATGGACCCTAAGGTGTCCCATTTCTAATGTTCCTATCCAATTGCATTTGGAGTCCCAATAGTCAGGTTTCCTCACTTAATGAGTCCCAATACCTTCTTAGCTTCATCCTTAAGTTCTATTTGTATTTTTAATGCTGGCCAAATGTGAATAAAGTTCAAAAATTCAAAAAAAAGAGTCTCCTATATAAAGGACTTCACAAGGCATTTTATATCTAGTACTTACTACTTTCGCATAGTACATAAAAATCAGTCAATAGTATAACTCGGTATTCTACATCACATATAGACTTGCATGCTTAATCAAGGGCCTAGGTAAAATTTCATTCTTGCATCTATCATGCACATTGATTATGCATGTTCCCTAATGGAGAACTATATTTGATTTGAGATCCTAGCTTGAGGCTTAATATAGGTGGCGATCAGGATAGGAAGCATTCTAGTCATGTGATCATACTTCCCTTAACCCAATTTTTTTCCCTTTTACTTTTGATGTATTTATTGTTGTATGTGTATATATAAACATAGGGTTTTTAAGATTAAAACATCTATACAAGGATCTCTATCGACATTCAGTATCTAAAATTTCATAGGTAAGATCACACAAAGATAACAAACAAAACCCAAAAAACTCATATCTTTGTAACTAGTTTAGATAATAACGATAGGAGTGGACAATAGTGTTAGACTTTGAAATGTCATATTTTCAATGATCCTATCTTTTCACCAAATGAAAGATAGATCCAAGTTCTTGACATCTTCCTAGTCCTGTGTAGCAATTTTCAAGTTTTGAAATAGTCATCTCAATCCACTTTTCTAGATAAGTTACTTCTCTTCCCTATATAATTAATTTGATCAAATCTATATTTTACTATGTTTGATTATATTTTTCCCCTTATTCCAAACCCTTTATTATTTAGGAACTAAAAACTAGTCTCCCAAAAATAATAAAATATTTGGTAAACTTGACTTACTTCGAATAAATCTAAAACCCCAGGCACTCTTAGGGTTTTTCCTTCATCTTTTTGTACAAAAATTCAAAATTCTAAGGTTTGTATAAATTTTTATGCATTTATCTTATTCAAATTTATTTTAGAATTTAAATTATACCAATATTTTTCAAAAATTCTAAAACCCCAACCCAAAACTCTAGATTTCCAACTAGGTCCTTAAACCTCAAGCCTTACAATTTTTAGATAAAAATTTTAGAATTTTTGCAAATTGTTGGCAGTGTCAAAATTATTTTCAAAATCTCTATGTTGTTATTTACTTTGTGCAAAAATTCAATTTTAAATTTATGATTTTTTTATAAATTTGTGTATTTATCTAATTCAAATTTATTTTAGAATTTAAATCATTGCATTCTAAAACCCCAATCCAAAACCCTAGATTTCCAAACTATGTACTCAAACCCCAAGCCTTCTTTACAATTTTTGAAATAAAATTTTTGGAATTTTTACAAATTTTTTGGAGTGTCAAAAATAATTTCAAAATGTCTATGTTATTAGTTATTCTTGCATTTATCTACTTAATGTAATTTTACATATTCTCTTTGGTGAAAGAAATAAAATGGCCACCAAGGCACTTCTTCCTTCTCATCCCATAGAAAAATTTCTAACTTTTTCTCATAATTATGACAATGAATGGACAAATTCTCAAAATTTCACATTAGTTAAAAATGTGGAAAATGATTCCATTTACAATGAAGATAATTACTATTTTTTTAATAAGTAATATGATGATACATGTGAAAGTGATAGTGATAGTGAAGAAAAAGTAGATGCGTCTTCTTCTCTCAAACCTGTTTTTTTATTCCCTCTTCTAAAGAAAATAATTTTGATAAATGGGAAAGGTACTTTTCACCTCATTCTCCTATGAAAAATGCACCAAATGAACAAATTAGTAATGCATTTCCAAGTGAATCTCTCATTGGTGATAACTTGCTTCCATTTGAACCTAATCTCTCTCTCTTTTGCTACTTCTATGTTCAAATTAAAATAATATAAATGCAATAGAATCAAATTGCCAATGCATAGTTCAAATGGTATATCTCATGTTCTTAACTCTAATTTGTCATCTCAAACAATGTCAAAATAATGTTTAAAATATAACTCTCCTCCTCTTAATTCTCATATTGAAACTAAAAATAATGCATGAACTCCATTCAAGGATAACATAGATGCACATAATGTTCCAATTTCGCATGACAATTTATTGCATATTAGACAAGCATTAAATTTTTCTCTTACCCCTCTCCTTAGTGATGATGGAAGTAATAATGAGTATGATAGTGAACACGCCAATGAATATTAAAATGAGAATGAATATAAACAAAACTTTGATTATGATAATGCATGGAATAATGATGACTATTATGCACATAGTGAAGAAGAAAATGCATCTCATGCTTCTAAATTTTCTCTCTCCTCATCTCTAATATAATGCACTATAAAATTTGATTTCTACTTCTATGTATGATTCTATTTCAAATAATGCACATGTTAATTATAATATTACATCATCTACTCAATTAGAATGTGATTCACTAAATAATAAAGATACCAATGAACCTCCCAAGCCACCCCGTACTACAATAGCACCTATTTCTCACTCTTCACCCAAAGACAATGTTAACCCACATCCCTCTACTAAGGTCCAAGTTACCATTACTCCAAAGGTTCAAGTGAGCACACCCCATCTTTATGATCCAGTTGCTAAATGTATCATTCCCATGGCTAAAATAAATGATCAAATTCAATGATTAAATGAACCACTTCAAGATGCTAATATACCATCCCAAGAGATTATTTCTTTGATGCATGTAGTTGGTGAATTAAAACACCAATTACATCTCCTTACCTTTGAAAAAAAGGCTTATAAGTCTTAGATGGATTCCAATTATTTACATGGTAACCCTCTTTCGAAGACATTTATAAAATCTTCATTGCCTAAGCATTTCCATATGCCATCATTGACTCACTTTGATGGAACTGGAGGTCCATTTATAAACCTTCAAGCCTTTTGGAAGGCTTTTCCATCTCATGTGAGTCCTTTGATTCTACTAAATTTGTTCCCAAAAACATTAGTGGTTAAAGCACAAAATTGGTTCTTTCATCTACTCCATATTGGTTCATTACACACATATGATGACTTGTAGGAGGCATTTCTTAGATATTGCATAGCAAACACGGGCCCTCATGTTACATATGGGAAACTTACCACATTGCATCAGAATACTTTAGAACCAGTTAGTTATTTTATCTTATGATTCAAGATGTACATGTTAAGATTGATCTATAAACCAGCATATTTATAGATTCAACATATCTTCATTAAGGGGCTTAGCCAACCTCTCCTAGAGCATAGATTATATCAGATAGAGTCCTCTTTCAAGGACTTATGTTATACAATTCTAGCCTTGGATAAGAAATTGGGATTGATCAAGTCAAATTCAATTAATCATATTACTCTAGATTTCATAGCATTACCTCCATCTATAGCTCTTAGCACATACAATCCACCATGTCCTAAACAAGATAGGAGACCACAACTAGAAAATCAACTAGTTAAGAACAAAGAGATAGTTTCTAAAGCACCACCTACAATATGCATTATAGATAACTTCAGTAAGGCACCATTACAGTTTGATTTAGAGTGGGATAGTCCATATGTCATATTATTAACACTACTATATAGGAGGTTAATCACATTGCCTCATAATCATCAATGAGATCCACATCTCTTACATAGATAGCCACATCATCCCTTTTGTAACTATCATCATTTGTGTGGACACAGAGATAATGATTGTTATAAACTCAAGGATTTCATTAATAGATGTGTTGATAATGACATCATAAAATTCACACATGGGGCACCATGATCTCCTCCATCATGGAACCATAGACATCATTCATCCACAACTAAGTCATCCCAATACATTCCTTTATAGGAATCATCAATCACTCATCATGAGAATAATGTGGGCTCTAGCATAGAGCCTCATAGGAGATCTCCTATTCCACCTACTTAGAAGGTTTGGAAACCAATACAGTGAGAGCAACCTACATATAGCAATGTAGTTTGAGGAGTACATAGCGTAGTTATATATACATATCCATCATAGTCATAGGCATGGTAGCAGAGTACTGCTCCAAATAGATATTCACTATAACTAAGTTTGTTCGGTCCTATCTCACGTAACAACCCTCTACAGTTAAGATTAGATGAACCCACATCACAGAGTACTAATCTTGAGAGATAATCACTATGGCCAAGTTTTTAATGACCTATTACATGTAGAAATCTATTATTATTGAGATTAGATGAGCCCTTAACACAGGTTAAAATTCCATCTCAATCTAATTCTCAATCATACACATCATAGTAGAGGCCACAAGGTGTTATTTCATGTAGTAATCCACTATGATTATGGATATATTAGCCTCCTTTACATCACACATTTTCAATTATGCATCCATTGAGATTGCATCTTATAGAGTCTCCATGTATAGCTATAGTTAGTGTACCACAGACAATATCAGATATATAACATATTCCTACACAACATGAGTAGTATGGGCACTTTTTTAGTTGGCTATCAAGGTTTAAAGAGTGCTACATCATAGAGTGATATGACACACATTTATACCGGTATCAGTCCATAACTTCACTTAGTAGATTATGATCAATCCAAAGGGATAGCCTTTATATTCTTGAGCCACTCTCAAAGAAGTGATATGCAAAACATGCTCTCTTACTTCCCCTTATACAAACAACTAACATTCCTAGTTCCTAATAACCATCCCTAGCCAAACCAAATTATCCAAATCACTGATCTTATCAATTTCACATTTTACCAATCTTGAACCAATTCACTTTACAAAATAAATTTAAAAATTAAAAAACAAATAAAGTTATTTAGTTAGATATAATTCAAAATCAAAACTAGAATTACACTCAAACAATCAAATCACATCCCAAACAACATTATACCAAAACATATGCACCCTCAACATAAATGTCAAATTAGAAATTTCTAGATCAACCATTTGCAATAAATATACCAATATATTCCAAAATCCATAACATAATACGCCTGAGTCAAAATCAAACAAGTATTCATATCTATATAATGAAGTTTTCAAAACATATACATCATATCAAGG
This sequence comes from Torreya grandis, assembly GCA_037957365.1. Lineage (NCBI taxonomy): Eukaryota > Viridiplantae > Streptophyta > Pinopsida > Cupressales > Taxaceae > Torreya > Torreya grandis. The sequence goes on along the minus strand of JARHVA010003383.1, from coordinate 552,299 downwards.
TACAATCAATCATGAATGGGAATCATGCCCTCACTCTCAATCTCACTCTCCCCACCAATTCTAATCCTATAATCCACTCTATAACTCAATGGCCCCACACCTCCTTGAGCTCTTGAATGCCTCTTACGATGACTCTCTCATTCTACTATCTGACCATGCTCCTCATGCAATTTTGCATACCACCTCTAAAGGTTTATGTACTCATCCATAATCCTCATACCAACAAAACCATAATTAGGAGGAGGCATCCTATGCCTATCTAGCTCATCTCTCTCTTTTTTTAGCCTAACATATGTAGTTATTTCTATAACAACCCTATCAAATTGATGATCATGAATATTAGACATAACTGTCACTTGATCTATCAATCCCTCTATTGCATCATCAAGAACATGTTGTGTGAGCTCTTAGAGTATAGACTCGATGATGGTCTCTTGATAATCATCATCTCCACTCCCCACCCTAGCATGTGATTCATCCTATGCACCTCCCACTCCACTTGCACATAAATTATGATATTACATCATCCATATACTTTTAAAACAAAATTAAAAACACAAATTTGTACATAATTCAAATGAAATTATTGCTTATCTCCCATCATCTGGATTAACTAAGGATCTTTATACTCTAGATTATCCCCTCCATCAATAGGGTATAATGGAGTCTACCATTTCCTCATTAGTCATGTAGTATATGCATCTATACATCCAACATCATCCACATCAAGAATGTCTATGGCCGCATCCCACGTATGTAAAGGTAACAGTGCTAGCTCAACCTTTGTAGGCCTCACATGAGCTCCCACCCTTGTAAGTGTTCATACACTCCTCACCCATACCCATGTTGTTGAGGAACATCTTGTGGTACCCCAAACTATCTAGTCATGCACTTATACTGAAATCACTCATATAGTCCAACCCAATGGTCATGTATCTAACATCTAACCCCTATATATTAAAACTGCACTCCATCCTTAACCCACCTAGGAAATCCTCTATAAGGCCTCCATATAATGTCACCAACCACCAATCTATCTAACATCCACCTCTAATGATCCATCCTAAGGGATCGAATAGTTAATATACTCATACACCACTCCTTAAATAATTATGGAGGTGCCCACTTCTCCCTTGGTAATCCTATCATCTTTACAACCGCTATGTGATCATAAGCCCAATAATGCAATAAAGTTATTGCACTTAATATGCCATTAAATGCCTCCTATATAAACCTATAAATATCTCTATATAGGTGGGAAATCATAGTCTTACCCCATGAGGATATAGTGATATATACCTCCACACTGTACACAATCTTATGTATCTTATATGCAATTGACACTTCACTCCCATCCACAGCAGTAAATGAGGCCAAAAAAATAGCCAACCACTTTTATACATGTAGAATAATAGACTGCACAATAAATAACAATGATACATCACTATCACTCCCTCTTTGATATATACCTAATGATACACTAGCAAAATAAAAGGATGCACGATCAATAGCATCAACACCCATGTCATCCTAAAATATCACATGTCATCCACTAATTGATAAAAGCAAAATTCAATACACATCCTCTAGATTCACAATAATATCCCATATGGGAAGCCAAAAAGTACATGTATCTACATTCCACTTCTCACATAAGGTAGTAATCAGATACCTATCCCATTGCACTGTGCTTAGGTCATAAACATGACACAACCCTGCCCTATCCATAATAGCTCTCTCATCAACAAAAAATGGTGACAATCTCAATGTCTCCATCACCTGACCCATACAGAACTCTCTCATCCATGCCTTGCCCTACAAAACACCATAAATAACACATATATTAATCCACAATGCCAAATCACTAGCCAATAAAAAATAATAGTAACTAACAAAATAGAAACTCTAAAAATCTTGCCTATAGGACAATAATGCTAAGTATAGGATAGTATCACTGGACAAGAGCATTGCAACCTACAAAGGAGAACTGCAACCTAAATAGGAGCATTAGATGTAGGATATGAGTGCTAAAAGTAGTAATTTTTTTCCTAGGATACTTTAAATATCTCAAAACACCAAAAATAGGCTTCAAAATAGACAAAAATCAAGCATTTCAATTGCTTACTAGGGTAACATCACCACTAGCCTAAACCTAGACTACCAACTACTCAAACTGGGTCATGATAGATGTTCATCTCCTCAACATATCTCTCACTCCAGAGCTCCAAATCTCAACCTAATCAAAACACAAATGAATCAAAAATCAATCCAATTTCCTATATTACCTAGAATTCTTAATCAAAGCAAAATACCATTTTGCCCATAACTTGAACCCTGTAACACATTTTTTCAAACTATTTTCTTCCATAAAATCATGATAATGATACCTTCAACATCACTCAAACTTCACTCTCTTACTACCTCATCTACCCACTATGACATGAATATCTTAATATTTATTCTTTTTAAATCAAACACACATCTTAATCATCACCAATCAAAATTTGTTCCATTTTCAACAACTTAGTCTAATCCATCAAACAAACTCTCAAGTTATTCACAACAAGCTAAACTTGTTTCTACTTATGCCACTAGTCATCACTTTTGGATCGACCTCCTCTATCATAAATTTCATCCCTCTCCCCAAAAAGGGGGCATCATTCTTACTATTCCTATTTCTACACTTATCCAGCATGCCCATCCACTTTCATAGGAGGATACACCATGGTTCATCCACATCCAAAAGTTATAATATTAGATTCAATAAAAATTGATCAAAATATATAGTGATTTATATTACATGGGTCACTCAGCATTAGTCAGGACATTTATAGGGAAATACCTTCAGTATACAGATACACAGACTATTCAAATACAATGGTTCAAATCATATGGATCCATAGTGATTTCAGTTTATAGGTACACAGGCTATTCAGATACAGTGGTTTAGATTATATGGATTCATAGTGACTTTGATATAGATTCAGGCTTAAATACTAGATTTGGAGGCATGTACATTACTACATATCTCACACAAATAGCTTCATAAAACATGGCACAATTATAGAATCATATAGTAGACTACAAGCATAGTGCAAAGCATAGTGTTTTGGTCTCTAGTTTTTCATATGAGTTATGGTAAGATATGTCATTTCACATGTGGTTATATAGATTACCAGATTATATAGATGTATATCAGATTTGATGGTATGACACAGATGTTCATGTTCTTCATCACTTAGGGTTATACAGATAGAATGGCAAGACATGCCATTCTCTTCTTACACATTGACTAGAGTTTTAGATTATAACTAGTTAAACCTAGGTTGTCACCAAGTAGGACCATATGGCCATCTATAGTGGTTGGTCTATTATATTACCCAGAACTAGACTACACGAGTTTGTGCAAGATAAAGGATAGACATTGGGACTCTAAACATTTCTCAATTCTAGTTCAAACATTTAGAGTGGGGGCATGATAGATTTTTCTCTTCACACCATATATATTTTATACACATATTCTAAATTACATGAGTTTATGTGAAATAGAGGACAAACATTGATTTTGCACCTCCAAGCATTCCTCATCTTCAGTCAGATTCAGCATGGGGGATAAGCATTTCCCTCCTTCTCCATGATTGCACATACTTCACATTCAGATTTAGTATAGGGGGCCATCCACTTTAGGAGTTTCTTCTTTTTCCAAGCACTATTTAGCTCTCCATCCACTTCCTTGGCTAGAAACTGAGTTGGACCCTTTGTAGCACATTTATCTCTATACAAATAGGTTCAGGGATGTATTTTCTTCTTATTTATTTTACTCTAGTACTTCATTTCATTACATCACTAGATTAAAAGGGGGGAAAATGTATACACCATAAATTGGTCAAGCAACCATACATATTATATCTTTTCATAGTCCTTTCATATGAGACTTTGACTGGAGAATGTGATCCTTGTTCACGTTATCCATATCTTTTATTTTACTCATCTTGGTCTTATTTCATGCTTAAGGCACCTTTTTTCTTATTCCCAATTATCTCAAGATTTTCAAATGATCATTTCACCTCAGCCAGGTCAGATTTCCTAGGCCAATTCTATCCTCTAGGTCTTGAGTTTGTAGGATAGGAGCACTAAAATTGGACTATAGCATTAGACCCTATGGTGTCCCATTTCCATCACTCTTATATAATTGCATTTTGAGTCCCAACTATTATGTTTCTTCACTTAATAAGTTACAAGCCCTTATTAGCTTCATCCTTAAGTTTTTATTATCTTTATAATGTCATCCAAATGTGAATAAAGTTTCCAAATTCAAAATAAAGAGTCTCCTATATAAAGGATTTTAGAAGGCATTTTATTTCTAGAACTTACTACTTTGACAAAATACATAATTAAAAATCAGTCAATAGTATAGCTTAACATTCTGCATCACACATAGACTTGCATGATTGATCAAGGAAGGGCCTAGGTGAAAGTTAATTTTTGAATTTATTGAGTGCATTAATTATGCATATTCCCTAAGGGATAACTACATTTGATTTGAGATCTTAGATTGAGGATTAATGTAAGAAGTGATTAGGACAATAGAGGCTCTAGATTATGTGTTCATACTTCCCCTAACCTAGTTTTCCCCTTTTTTCTTTTGATGTAATTCTTGTTTCATGTGTGTAGATAAACATAGGGTTTTGAATATTAAAATAGCTCTACAAGGATCTCTATTGACATTCAGTATCCAAAATTTCATATGTAGGATCACATGGGGATAGTGAACAAAACCTAGAAAGCTCAGATCTCTATGACCAGTTTGGACAATAGCGGTAAGAGTAGACAATAGCATCGAACTTTAAAGTATCTTATTTTAAGTGTTCCTATCCTTTCACTAAATGAAATATAGATCTAGGTTCCTAACATCTTCCCAGTCCTATGTAATAGTTTTTAATCTTTAAAACAGTCATCTCAAGCCATTTTTATAGATAAGTTACTTTTCTTCCCTATTTAATTAATTTGATAAAATTTGTATTTTACTATTTTATTAGATTGTTCCCCTTACTCTAGACCCTTTATTATTTAGTGACTAAACATTAGCTTCCCAAAAATAATAAAACATCATGCAAATGTATGTGGGTTAGTAGGTATCTGTTGTCTCACCCTAAATTTTCTCATCCCCTTATCTGAGTGATATGTATTAATGTTGTAATAATGTGTCCCAATAATGTAACAAGGATTCATCATATAATCCATGTGTAGGTCATCATAGTCATCACCTAGCTTATCAATAACCTTCTTATAAAACTCTAGATCACTTAGATGTGGTCTACATGAGCTAATAATCATGTGCCACCCATATGCCAATGGTTTGTCAATAGACTGAGTGTTCATGTGTCTAACTAGCTTCTCTATAGTAATGTGCTCCCCACACCATACCTATAAAAGTGTCAAAGGCCCAATATCCCTACCATCTGTATAAGTTGCATGATATAAATTTTGGTAAAATTATGTTAGTATGCATGGACCCCATGCAAATATCTCACCCATATCCATCATATCTCCAATCACATCTAGAATACCAATAAGACATAACCTCCTACTCTTGTCAAATAACATAATACCACTAAAAATAGCCATGATTATGATCATCAAAGTATCCATCTCTAATTTAGTAAAATAATCCACATCTACACCACCTCTAACAATAAGAATCATACCATCACCAAATATATTAAATAATGTAATATCCTGTGGACCCTGTCCCTAGTATACCCATCTCTATCATATCAAAATGCCTAAAATTTGAAACACATGCTCTAATATGATTGTCATCTCTCCTGTCAGCAATTAATGTACTAGTCTCACTGTACCATCTCTTTGTAAGTGTTGTCAATAACACACTATCCAGTAAAATCTCTAACATTTGTGCAATGTAAGATAAACCACTCACCTCTAAAACTCTAAACTCATACTTTGTAAATTTCACCATCTACACCATCGCTCTAGGTCTCTGCTCTAGAGTCACAAGCACTAGTAATACATCCTGCAAATCACAAATGTTAACATCTAATTAATTTTACTTTTTATAAGAGGTTCTTGAAGAATCAAAACATAATAAGGACAAGGATAAATATGATATACTTTAGAGCATAGAATAGTGTATTGTATTCATACAAGGTAGATAACATAAATGTAACAAATCTAAATTATCGTGCTCTAAGTAGGAAGTAAGAACAACTAGTGATTCATTAACATAAATAGAGTATTAAAATTTAATTAAATAAAAATTGATCAAACATTATACATGAGAATGCATGAAAGTAACAAAATAGGAAATCACATAGGTAACTATAACCAGATAAGTCTCTATTGATCTCTTCAAAAGTGGAAATCTATTCTTCTTACAAACACAAGTATATATAGACATTTCTAGTCTATGACTATTCATCTTATTCTCATACTTGGCACCAAACGTGGAGTCTATTCATATTCTAACCTATTACAAGTCATAGAGATAAGATAAAATAGACTTATACATGACAAAATGAGTACATAATGCATGAATATTAGACAAATATTCTGTGTAGCTTTACAATCTGAATTCTTCTCCCAACACTTTGCCAGACTTAAAATTTTATCTCATGTTGAGATAACATCATAGGATTTTTGAAATTACGCAAGTGAGTATAGGTTAAATAAATGGTTAGACTAATAAGAGCCATAGTAAGCCCTCAAGGTTTCGTTTCTATTTTTCACCTCTTGTGCACTATTTAGCTACCCTTTAGAGTTTTCAACTAAGTATCATACTAACCTACCACCCTTTTAGGTTTTCAATAAGTTGGCATGATTAGGTGGCCTCCCTTTACAAGATTTTAACCAACCTATCCCTACTTATCTTACTAAATTGTCGCCATTATATAATTCTATAAAAAAAATTTACTCTACACAATACTTAACTTGATGGAGGTGGCATAGACATAGATGATGACTAACTAGAAGAGTCTTTAGACTTAGGTTGTGAAGCTTTACATTGAGTGATGATATGTTAGAGCTCCAATGGTGGTTGATACACATGTGTGTTGACAATCAGGGTGACTTCATTAGAAAAGGGAGGTAGATCAATCTTGTAGGTATTCCAGTCTAACATGACTTCTTGGATCAATTGTAGTAGGGTATGCAATACAGCATGGTAAACAATGATTTACTTTAGCTTCAGATATATGTTGTTAGATATGCTCATAGTTGCCCTGGTGTTGGTGGCCCTTGTCTAAATCTCACCATTTAACTACTACATCTTGTCTACATGACATTGAGATTAGAGATCAGTGAAGGAACTATGCAGAAGCTAACTCTACCAACTAAAGAGTTTATAATGCACATTATCCCTATCATTGAGTGACTCATGGAGTGCTTTGTCCTTTTATTCTCTATTGGTAGTGTGGTTGACCATGGTTTTTTGGTAGTGGTGGTCATTTCAAAGTCTATTTTATAACTAATTAATAAATTATCCATTTGTTACTTCTAGTCCAACAAGATGTACACACCCTATTGTGCTTACAATGCAGCAATGTCCAACATAACTTAATGTTCTTCAAACAAAGTGATAAGAGTTACAGCCTTAATTTTGACATCTTATCCCAATGTGTCAATTACATGGATTTTCTAGGCTATATAATAGTCCTTGTTTAACTTAGATACTAGAGTCTTGAGTTTGCATTGGTTGGACATGACTTGGTCCTCAATTGATCAAGTGACCAACTCAAGATAGGTGTCCTAGATAAGTTTGGTAGATTCATGGAGGTGAGCCTTCAACTCAACATTCTCATCCTTAGATTAATTCATTTCCTACTCTAAAGAGGTAGCCTTTTACACAATGAACACTTGAAATGTTATTACACCCTCTAGTTATTTCTTCAATGGTAGTTTCGAGACATATAATGCTAATTATTTCTAGAGAGGGATTGTTGCCAATGTGCTTGAAGTTACTGAAGGGTCAGGTCATAGCATGGTTGTAAATGGGATAGAAAAAGGGGTGCATCAACAAACCATAGTTATGATGTCCTAGAGCCAAACTCCTCTCAAGGGAAATTCTAGGAGCTATGGATATATGGGAGATGTAACTGGTTCTTCTTCTTTTTTTGGTTGCTCTGCTTCAGCATGTTAATTCTCAAGTACCTATTATTGTTGCACCATGGCCTATGCTACAAGCTTGAGTTGTTGTTCAACATCTTCAGCCTATTTTTATTTGACCTCTTCCTCCACTTTCTTATTCATCTCTTTTTGTGCATATTTCTATTTTTATTTTTCTTCTTCTACTTGAAGCTTTTGTGCACATTCTGCTTTATTTTATTTTTCCAGGGTAGTAACCTTGTATTATTCAGTCGTAGCCTATGCTTGTGCCTGTGTTTTTGACTATGCCTATGCCTATTCTTGTGCCTATGCTTGGGTATATTTTTATTGTAGGGATTCATCTTCTTCTTTATTCTTCTTCTTTACAACTTCCTTAGATTTTTATTTTGTGCATATGGCATCTTCCCTAGCCTACTTTCCCTGCACTATTGTATGTTATTTTTGTTTTTCTTCTTCTACCTTAGCCTTGATAGTGAGCTCATCTTCTTTGTCCTTTTGATATTGCACCTATTATGCATGTTTGGCTACATCAATAGCTTCTTGTTCCTTCTTATCCATTTTAAGGGTTTTTTGTCGATCAACCTATGCATCATGTGCTTTTTGTGTGGCCTTGGCTTCTTAGGCTTGTCAATTTATTTGCTTTTATTGTTGAGCCTACTCCTTGTGGAATTTTTTTTCCTCCTTTCTAAATTGTATTTCTATTCTAAAATCTACTTCTTCTCATGAAGCCTATTATTTTTTTGATGTATATTGCTCAAGTGTGAGCTCTTTGACCTCTTAAGCTTGTGGTGAAGGTGATGAATCCCTTAGATAGACCACAAAGTTGGAAACCTAAGCTTTCTTATGTCTCAAGGTGACCAACCTACATTTGGGTGGTAGTGAAGAGGAGGATGGAGTAGGTTGTGCTTCCTATGTGGTTGTTGGTCCACCAAATTTACATTCTTCAAGGGTAGGTGAGACCCTAGCCTCGTGCCTAGTTTGTGGTCTATGCATGAGGGATTTTGGCAAGATTTTTGGTAGTGTCACAAAGACATCTTTAGCTATGAAGGTGGTAAAGGTTGATTCTATAATAATTCAACCCTTAATTGGAGCTACTCTACTTCTTCTCATATAGTGTCGATGATGATGGATGTAGGACATGTTGGAAGGTAAACCCATAGATTTGAGGGAACCTTTTTATGCACTTATATCATGTGCATATCCTTCTAAAATAATAATTCTTTCTCTCCTCTCTATCATATAAGTCTTTGTCCATATCAACAATCATTACCTGATAGACCTCTTATTCATTTATACCCATCTATGATAAGTCACATGAGCTTGTGATCTGGAGCACCTTAGGATCATCTAACCAATTTATCATGCTCCTTATCTTGTACTCCAATGGAGGAGATGTAGATTGATGCTCAATGGAAGGCTTTCACTTTCATTTTTATGGTTGTAAATTGATGGATTCTTCTTTTTATTGTGTTATATGGATGGCTATGTTAGATGGTTTAGCTTGTAGTGGTGTTGTTTGCTTAGATACAAAAGCTTTATATTTGGTAACTTCAGCATGTGCCATGGCCATGGTGGTAAAGAATGGTAGAGGTCTAAAGGGAAATCTTACTAACTCATAAATATTTATGAATATACCTTTCAACATTAAGGTGATAGTAGCATGTTGGCTTAATTACTGCATTACATTCAATGACACCTAAGGATGTGTAGTGATCAACTTCAGGCACTCCTCCCACAGTGCCTTGAATTTACCCTCATGAGTTAGGGCTCCACACATAGGTGTCCAAATCAAGTTATATAATTATTTTGATGTAGCACTAATAGTCAATGTTGATGTGCAACTCTCCCTCTAGAGACTTCCATTGTGTGAAGCATAGTATAAAAATGAGGAACTAGTATTGAAATGTCTATTTTGGATATGTGTAGCATTTGTTAATATTTGTGAGAAGGTCCTAAATGAAGTATTAAATATAATTAAAATATGTATTTTAATGGATTATGCAGTGGGTGATGTCCATGACCCCTTTTTAAATTTGATTTATAGACTTGGTCATCTGTCAGAACCTTTATGTGATACATTCTACAAGAATGTCAATTGGTTCTGTTGGGTGAATATTTTGTCATCAACTAACTAATGACAAAATGGTTATATCAACCACAGCATAAGGATATTTATATGGGAAAATGGGTATGTCTACCATAGCATAATGAGATAAATATCTCCTCTCATCAAGGGGAGGTTCCGTATAAACTACTATATACTAATATAAACTAAAAATAGACTCAGGGGTGAGATAACACCATCTATCTCTCTTTTTTTAGAGATGATGTTCACAAAGTAAAGGAAGATTCTTGGGTAATTGTTGAAGGAATTTCTCTTCTTTCAAAAATGATGTTTAGAAAACTAGAGGAAGACTTCTCAGGTAGTAACTGTAACCACAAGAAACCCATGAAAGCACAAAGTCTTTCATTACTTCTCCTAATAATTTAGGACAAAGTAACATAGTAGAATTGAGTGCAGCCCAAAGTATCCACCTAAAATTACAATAGAGTAAAAGATTACGAGGATAAGGGGAGCTCAAAGTCTCTCCAATATCCTTTACACTAAAACGTAAAAAATAGACTAAAGACAATTATGGCAGCACAAAGTCTCCCACAGTCAACTTCAGGACATCTTCTAGATTATTTCCACTAGTTTTGATTATTTGATCAAATAGACAAGACTATATTTAGGAAAAAGACATAAAAATAATTTCCTAGATAACACAAGCTATTCAACACAAAGTTTGAAAGGTCACTTGCTTTCTCATTCAATTGATAAAGTATGATTAACAATCTAAGCTCAAAGTCTCAGGAATTCCTTTCAATTTGAGCAAAGTTTTGCTTCTAATAATAAAGAGATCTACCTTCTACAAACTAAGAGATTACAATATATAGCAACCAAAGAAAGACTTTGGTGCTTGTTTTCATGAAATGGCCCATGTTGTATTCAATGCATTGAATGCATTTGAAATTCTATGAATGGGCCATGTTGGATCAGGTTATCAGCCTTAACTTCAAAATTTTAAATCATCTCAAATGTCTTCTCTAAAGCTTGGGTTGCCTGATACTTTTTAAGATACCTACACAACTATCCATTTGACTTTATTCAATAAAGAAAAACATGCTACACCATTAAATGCTTTACACTCTCTGATATCCATCTGGTGGACTGTTCCACCTACTAGAATAACTCTTCTACATATATTTTTAGATTCTCTATTTTGTTCCCTCTTTCCTTGCTACACTTTGTCCCTTCCTGGTGATCTGAGCTCTTGGGGCTATCTTCTCACTTTCTACTGGCTCTTTTGACTCTTTCCTCGATTGGTCATTGAGTTTATTCCTAGGTCTGCACCATTTGAAAATCAATGGTTATTCTTTTGTCCTAAATTTAACGTCCATGAGGACATTGTTGGTCACTGGTTGCTTGAACCATTTTGAACCTTGAAACTTGAACCTTGAACCTTTTGGATTTCATCGATCTAATGGTTTAATGGTTTGGTGGTTTGGTATTTCTTATAAAGAGTCACATTCACTTAGTCTTCTTTAGGAGTTCAATGTGTCATTTAACCAATTGTTTGAACCATTCAGTTGAACCTTCTTCTAGGACTTTGAACTTTGAACTCTTTGAACTTGTTGAACTCATTGAACCTTTTGGAGTTCAATGGTTCAACGATTCAATGGTTCAATGGTTTATTCCAACTCTTTAAACCCCACCATTGAATCTTTGAACCCTTTAAACTCTTTGAAGAAGAATTCAATGGTTCAATGGTTCATTCCATATATTTTTGTAGGAAATGCCTTAAGTGTTTTGGAAATTTTCCTTGCAAAAGCCCACCTATTGAACGTGTGATTTCCTTAGCTAAAAAGGCTTGAGTAATTGAATAACTTGACTACTCATAACATTTTTTGAAAAAGGAAGAGACCATTTTGGCCTATAATACCAAAATGGTCAACATGTTGTCCATAAAAACAAGTGATAGATTTTGGGAACACCAGCTGGCTCCAGTTGGGGAACTTTTATCGATTATAAAAATGATCTAAGGGAGTAGAATATAGACTCTAAGTGCCTTCATCTATTCCATTAGGCTATGGATTCATGCCATCCAAAAAGAGAAAGACACCAAAAAATGAAATAAATAACACAAAATAAACAAAGACTATACAAATTTACAACTAGACTTATCTGATACTTCAAGGATTGAAGTGTTTCAGATGTTGCCCATTATGAGGCAGTGAAAATGGCATTCCATCCTAATATACTAGCAAGAAACCATTTTCACCCCAAAATCAATTATTGGTGAATATACCTCTCCACCAAGAATTAATTTTTTTGTGCATTCCTTTTGGTTCTCTCCTCTTGCTCCACAAAAAAACTTGATCTCTAATCTAAAAACCATGAATCCTTGCTCTCCTGTCGAAGAGTTTCTTTACCTAGTTTTGATATGCAGCAATATGGTCCACTACCATAATTTGTTTCTCTTTTATTTTATTCAAGCACATGATTTTATTTTCCCCATCAAACACCTACCAATGGTTGGCATTATCAGGTACACTTGGTCAAAAGACTAGCTCAATAGTGTACTAGTGCTCTTTAAAGTCTTTGTGAGGAACCATGAGGGTTGCCAAGATAGACAATGAATCTGCCTAATTATGAAGCTCTCTAGGTACTACATAAATATTGAAAGCATCAAAAATTTTAATACAATCCCATACCAAATTGTGATAATGTCACAATCTTTCATTCTTGCTTTGATACAGGTTCCTCACCTGACAAACTACCAGTTCTACATCTCCTTGACCATGAAGAATTTTAACACCTTTAGTATGAATAGCTTTCAATCTGAGCAACAAAGATTCATATTCAGTGGTGTTGTTGGTATTGATGAACTAAAATTTGTATGAATAGGGGAAAATATCTCCTTGTAGAGATATCAAAACAATTTTGGCTCCAGATTCGGTAGAAGAACAGCTGCCATCAAATTCTAGAATCCAGACATCATTAGAATTTGATCTTTTTAAAGATTTATCCTAGTCAGGGAGGGAGGATTCTTTTTCACCTGAACTATGCTCTACCAATTCTTCTGATGTCCTATCTAAATTTTTTGGATTGTTGCCTACAGGACTTTCATTTGATGCAACAGAAACATCTTTAGTGGACAAGAAGTAATTACCCATTCCTGAAGATTCAAATAGGATTTGAGCTTCAGGATCTGATGTCTAAGTGACAATGTACTTTGCCTCCTTCTCAAGAATCAGCCTTTGCATGATGCCCTTGACAAGTATCCTCACCTCAAATAGGTCCATGCTCAACTCTCCACCAACATCCTTGCAAAAATTTTATCCAAGCAGAATGCCATAGGAATCTAGAACGTCAGTCACCAAGACTATCATTTTAATCCTTTTTTATGGGAAGAACATAAATGAAAATTAGGCATCTTCGATCTAACCCAAAAGAGGCACTTGTTTATTTTCTATGGAGAAAAATCTCCCAAAAGTTTTAGTCAGGGTAAGGCTGAGAGAATCTGCTATCTTGATGGGCATAACATTGTTAGAGGCTCTAGATTCGATTATGCAGTTGCTCAATTTATGTCCATTTATCAAAAGGGAAACATAGAAAAATTTTATTTTCCTAGGGGAAATAGGAGGAGTAATGACAAAGATGTTTTGGGTGGATGTGTTCTTTGGGGGATCATGAGCTACCTTCAAAACATCTTGTCCTATAGGGACAATTTTATTCTTGATGCAAACAACCAACCTATCCAACTGCTCAGAGTTGGTTTGTAAGTATTCAAACTTAGAAATTTAGATCTTGGTCTTTCTAGTATGGTCAATTATATCAAATTACTAAAAATAACTAGGAACAAAGGAAGGAAGTCCATCATTTTGGTTTTTATTAGGTGTGATACTAGTCTGAGAATTTGAAGCAAAAAGAATAAGATTATTTGAGGTACTTACTTTTTTATTGAACACTGGGTCCTTTAATTGGAAAGGTAGAGAAGTCCCCATTTAGAAATTAAAATTGATGGTTGAGATTCTTCCCCTATTTTTCCCTTATCAACTTGTTGAGTTGACTAGTTTTGGGACCTAGTAAATACAACATATGATCCATCAAACACTTCTCTCTTACTTCTAGCTTCATCCTAGTAATTCAAGAAACTAATGTTGGAGTCACCAGCTAATTCTTATTCTCCTTCTATGAAGATATTAGCATCATCTTCTTGATCAAACTCAGGTTGGAAAGAGAAACCACATTCAACTTAATGATAAACAATTACTGAGTTAGCTAGTGTTGCTTCAATGGCAAGCTTCCCCTGTGTGGGAGGAAGATGATTGGGTTGTCCTTGATTTCTAGAAGCATTACCTTGATATGGCTGGTTTGGAAACATCCTCTTTGGTATATCTCGATAAGAAGGAAGAGCAGACATCCCTTGTGCCATTTACTTTTTTAGAGCTAGAAATTTATTTGTTAGCTTTTGCACCATAGGATCAGTGGTGCCTATAGAAAAAAATTTAGAAGATGAAGAAGATTTATTTATGTTAAGATCTCTTCTTATCTTTCTTGCCAAGACAATATCATCTTTAACCTCAGTATCCAAATCCTAAGCTACATCAAGGTCTATCTGGCAAGCCTGCCTTAATAGGAAACTCACTTTAGGAAGCTGAGAATTTATGAAGAAGCAATTAAGATTTTCAGGTTTTGGCTAAGCAATTATAGGAATCATGTTCCTCAACTTGCCAAATTTAGAAATGAAGTCTCGCATAGGTTTATGAGGATCCTTCATTTGCATGAGTTAAGCTAACAGGGCATGTACATCTTCTATAGGTTTGAATCTAGCTTCAAACTTGGCCTTGAGAGTGTTCTAGTCAGTTACTTTTTGAGCTTATAGATGATAGAACCAGTTTGTAGCCACACCTTGTAATGTTTCTACAAATAGTCTGACTACTATGTCTTCAAATTTAATACCTATCACATCACAGGCTATGTAGAAGGTTTTTATATGTTCATCAAGATGAACTCTCCCATCACTATAGAACTTGGAAAAATTCTTCCATGAACTACGGGGTAGTTCATGTAAAGGTGGGGTTAGATTGAGGGGACCAAAAGTGTCACCCTAGGGGCCTTGGGCTACCATGATATGACAATGGAAAGGACGGATAAAAAATCTTTGTGGAGTATATATAGACAAAGCTTTGCTAGCAAGGGAAAGAGAAGCTTTGCTAGTATTAGAGACATGACATTGGTAGGAGGAAAACTCCTAGTTTGCTAAAGGCAATATGGTGGAGGAAACAGATCAAAACTACTTTGTTGCACCAATTCAAATACAGGATCAAAAATACCTTGAGCTCTCTGGCTTTGCACGTATGGTGGATCTGCCAGAGTGTAAAAATGGAAATGGAAAAGAGGAACTGCTTTAACTTGAAGCTTGAGGCTTCAAACTACGCATTCTTCAACAGTGGAGTCACCAAAAATTGTTGGGTGAATATTTTGTCATCAACTAACTAATGGAAAAATGGGTATATCAACCATAGCACAAGGAGATTTATATAAAAAAATGGGTATGTCTACCACAGCACAATGAGATAAATCTCTCCTCTCATCAAGGGGAGGTTCCCTATAAGTCAAGGGAGGTTCCCTATAAACTAATATATACTAATATAAACTAGAAATAGACTCAGGGGTGAGATAACACCATCCATCTCTCTTTTTTCAGAGATGATGTTCACAAAGTAAAGGAAGATTCTTGGGTAATTGCTGAAGGCATTTCTCTTCTTTCAAAAATGATGTTTAAAAAACTAGAGGAAGACTTCTCGGGTAGTAACTGTAACCACAAGAAACCCATGAAAGCACAAAGTCTTTCATTGCTTCTCCTACTGATTTAGGAAAAAGTAACATAGTAGATTTGAGTGCAACCCAAAGTCTCCACCTAAAACTAAAATAGAGTAAAAGATTACAAAGGATGAGGGGAATCTCTCCAATATCCTTTACACTGAAATGCAAAACACACAGACTAAAGATAATTATGGCAGCACAAAGTCTCCCATAGTCAACTTTAGGACATCTTCCAAATTATTTCCACTAGTTCTACTTATTTGATCAAATGGACAAGACTCTATTTAGGAAAAAGACATAAGAACAATTTCCTAGATAAAACAAGCTATTTCAATAGAAAGTCTAAAAGGTCACTTGCTTTCTCATTCAACTGATAAAGTATGATTAACAATCTGAGCTCAAAGTCTCAAGAATGCCTTTCAATTTGAGTAGAGTTTCACTTCTAATAACAAAGAGATCTCCCTTCTACAAACTGAGAGATTACAATATATAGCAACCAAAGAAAGACTTTGGCACTTGTTTTCACAAAATGGCCCATGTTGTATTCAATGCATTGAATACATTTGAAATTCTATGAAGGGGCCATGCTGGAGTAGGTTATCAGCCTTAACTTTGACATTTTAAATCATCTCAAATGTCTTCTCCAAAGCATGGGTTGCATGATCCTTTTTAAGATACTTACACGGCTGTCCATTCACCTTTATTCAATGAAGAAAAATAGGTTGTGCCATTGAATGCTTTGTGCACTCTGATATCCACCTAGTGGACTGTTCCACCTACTGGAATAACTCTTCTACAGATATTTCTAGATTCTCTATATTTTTCCCTCTTTCCTTTCTATAATTTGTTCCTTCCTGGTGATCTGAGCTCTCGAGGCTATCTTCTCACTTTTTGCTGGCTCTTTTAGCTCTTTCCTTAGCTGGTCGTTAAGTTTGTTCCCAAGTCTACACCATTTGAAAATCAATAGTTATTCCATTGTCCTAAATTTGACATCTGTGGGGACGTTGTTGGTTACTAGTCGCTTGAACCATTTTGAACCTTGAACCTTGAACCTTTTGGAGTTCACTAGTTCAATGGTTCAATGGTTCAATGGTTTGATATTTCTTACAAAGAGCCGCGTTCACTTAGCATTCTTTAGGAGTTCAATGTGTCATTGAACCAATTATTTGAACCATTCAGTTAAACCTTCTCCTGGGACTTTGAACTTTTAACTCTTTGAAATTGTTGAACTCATTGAACCTTTTAGAGTTCAATGGTTCAATGGTTTAATGGTTCAATGGTTTATTCCAACTCTTTAAACCCCATCATTGAATCTTTTAACCCTTTGAACTCTTTGGAGTGGAGTTTAATGGTTTAATGGTTCATTCCTTATAATTTTTTAGGAAATGCCTTAAGTGTTTTGGAATTTTTCCTTGCAAAATCCCACCTGTTAAACCTGAGATTTTCTTAGTTGAAAAGGCTTGAGTAATTGAAGAACTTGACTATTCAGAACATTTTTTGAAAAAGGAAGAGACCATTTTGGCCTACAGGACTAAAATGGTCGACATGTTGTCCATAAAAACAAGTGACAGATTTTGGGAACAATAGGTTCATCATAAACTTCTTCAATTGGGATCCCTCTAGATCCTCAAACATACAAATCTCTGATCTCTTAGAGAATAGGTGGCATTCTCATCTTGTATAAAGCAAGGGAGTCCCCTCATGTAGACATGCCTAAAGCTTAGGCCATTACATTTGTGTTGATGATGGTGGTGGTGTCCAGGCCAATATAAATGTTATCATCATTGTATCAACCAATCAGAACTTGTATAATCTCCCCCAAGTTACCAAAAGTGGGTATTCAAAGTAGGCTCTCAACATATGTATAGTGGAAGTGGTGGGGGGAATGTGAGATCCAGTGGTTGTGTAGCATCAATGGTATTTGGTTAAAATAGATTTTGTTATACTACTTGAAGGAAATCAAATGGCTCTAGATCATTGAATTTTGTTTGTCTTAGTGTTATATCGATGCCCATTGTTTCTTTTTGTGTGTCTATCAAACCTATAATGAGTTATGAAGTATCCATGATTACTAAAGTGATGAAATTGAAACTTTATTAGCTCTCTACACAATAAAACTAGCTTGGCTCTTTGAAATTCAACTTGGGAATATATTTGCAAGAGTGAAATACAAATTTTGTTCACAAGGTTATGCCTTTATATATTTTATGCCTATTGGTCTCCTTGTAAATGCCATACTAAGTTGTCTGTTTGACAAGAATGTATTAATTGGTGATGTGGTAAATCTTATCCAATCTAGTAATTAATATAGTTAGTTATTGGCACATGTGTGGAGATACATCATTATGTTATTTACTATCCATACAAGAGTACAAGTGGATGATGTTGATGGGCCACTAATTTATTGAATATTAAGTCAATCAAACCTTGGATCTAACATTAACTACCTAGGGATGACCATTATATGATGAAGATCTTGGTTAATGTGACTTGTTCATACATTTATTAAACTTAATTGGTCGTTTTTGCTCCTAATGACATCTATGATGGTGCACATGAATTATCCTACACACAGTTGGCACACACTATACTTGGTATCTTGGTTTCCAAATAGTAGTGAAAAGATCATCTAAAAACACACATAAAAATAGAAAAAAACACATAAGAAATATGTAGAAATGATAAATCCTAATCTACTCAGTGTTACTCAACACCTACTCACTTAGAAAAATGAGATCAATTAATACTATTGGTGATAGGGATTAAGCCTATAACCATTCACCCATCTTGGAAAAATGGCTCCCTATAGATCTCTCAAAATAATGGTTCCTTGTTGTGATATTTCATGTATAACATAAGGGCCTTTCCATCGAATCTATAATTTTCCCAAAAATACTATGAAATGACTATCATTTAACAAAATTGGTTGATCTTTATGAAATTCCTTGTGATTACCAATTTTTCCTTCACTGTGTTGTTGCTCTCCATGATCTTTATGGCATGCCATAAATTTTTATCCTTTTGAGTGCTTAACCACTTTTTCCTACCACAAAATTTCTTTAAATAACATTTTTAGCAATTTAGATGCTTCCCCTTCAACTTGAGATGGATCAGAGCAATCACTTTTATGATTACATATCTTATCACCCCATATATAATCACCTAGCGCATTAATACCACCATGTTTCCCCTTCTCCACATTCTCAAATCCATCAAATCTAAGGTTTTTCATAAACCAGTGTAATTAATATATGCCCCTTTAAAAATCTCCAAAGGTAGAGGGATGGGTGACTAGAAAGGGATGCACATGTGGAAATTAACCGTATACCATAGCCCATATATAGACTAACCCATGCACACCAAAAAAAATAAACAAGAATAATAAATAACATTAAATGTTAACAAGAGGATTAAGAAAATAAAGGACACCATTTACACCAAGGAAAAAAGAACAATAAGCATAAAGAAAGCAAAGGTGACCAAGGCAAGTCACTTAGAGAAATCTTGAAGCACCATTAATGGAAGATGACTCTTTGTCTCCCTATTGTAGAGCTTCAAGATTCTCCTCTCTCAAATAAAATCTCTACTCTAGAATAAGGAGTGGTTGGCCAAAGACTGTCTGAAGGTTTTTAATGAGGCCATAGATGATGGAACTATTGGCTTAAACATCAATAGATGGGTAATCAAATTCATCCCTAAGGATGGTAACCTATCTTTAGTTAAAAACTAGAGACCAATTACCCTCCTTAATGTTTCTTACAATATTTTGGTAGAGATTCTAGAAAGAAGATTATCCTTTATATTGCTCTCTATTATCTCATAAATTCAAACTAGATTTGTTGAAGGGAGATACATCTTAGATAATTTAATCACTAGCTAGGAAGGGATGTACCACATCAAAGATTTTAACCAGAATGCAGGAATGATCTTTCTTGACTTTGAAAAAGCATACGATAGAATTGAGTGGCCTTTCATTGAAAGAATGCTTTATGCCTTTATTTTATAGGATAGATTTTGTAGAATCATCAATGTTCTCTTCAAAGACACTTTGGTTATCATTTAAGTCAACAAGGAACTGACAGAATCACTAAACCTTAAATGCTTTATTAGACAAGGATTCCCTCTTACTCCTTCATTCTTTGTTCTAATGGTTGAACCATTGCATTATCTCCTTATATTCTCTGATATAGGGCCTCTAGTAAAAGGAATTTCTCTGCTTAATAATGATGCCCTTATTGATGTCCTTTTTGTTGATGACACAACACTTTATATGACTTTGGAATAAAACAACCTATTTTAGGTGGTGGCCAGGCTAGATACATATTGCTCTACTTCAGGATCCAAAGTGGCAATGCATAAATCACATATGTTGGGATGACATGATAACCATCCTAATTGGTTGTCAAATTTTGTTTAGAATTGGAAAGGACTTGATGAACTGGTTAGATATCTGGGTATTCCCTTTGCTCTCGCACCTTACTTCAAACTCATGTGGGAATGGATTTATGATAAAATTAATAATAAAATTGTAAAGTGGCAAATACATTACTTTCCTTAATAGGAAGGATTCAAGTCTGTCAGAAGGTCCTCTCATCTTATAATATCTATTATGCATCTTGATAGCATTTTGGTAAGTCTTAGATCAACATGCTCCATAAAATCATAAGAGATTTCATATGGTTGGATGTGGGAAAGTGGGTAAGAAAAGGCATGTTGTTTCATGGAAATTTTTATTGAAGCCCAAAAATATTGGGGGCTTGGGGTTAAAATACCTTTGGTTATAGGGTATAACACTATCATTTAATTGGATCATCAGAGTGTTCACAGGAAATGAGCCTTGGAAGATTTTGGTCAAAAATAATATTTTGAGAGGATTTCCTAAAGGAAAACCTGGCTAGAAAGGTTTGAACATTTTTTATCTTCTCATTGGGCCCTTCCCTATTAAAGTGGCCATCTCACCTATATTTTCTTCCATTTGGTATGTTTGGGATGTTGTTAAACCCTTCAGTACTACAAAAGACATTTTTAACTAGTTTGGGACTTCTTATTAGGGATATAGATCCTTATGGTGGAATTTTTCTATCAATAAGAGACCAATTGCCCTTACCAAGGGTTATTCTTCCCTTGAATGGTATACTAATGGGTTGAGGTATTTTAAGGACCTCTATTCTCATACGAGATGGGCTTCTTGGTCAGTGATTAAAGCCAGTTTTTAGATTCCTACCACTCAATGTAAAACTTCACTTTACTCTAAAAAGCATTGAAGGGAAAAAATAATGTGGTTTTCATGGAAGATGAGGGTGAGTTCTAGGACAGTGTGAATTGGACTAAATCCCCACCCCTATTTTATTTCTCCACTCAAATGCTTTAAAAAAATATTTCCTTCTCAAATGTCCCTTACCTCACTTTTAACCATATCTAAGCTATGTATGATCCTTTGTTTGCCTGGTCTTTTAGATTTGATGTGATTTGCTCCTCTTGTCTAGAACCTAAGAAATCATATTTTCATTGGTTGTTAATGTATAATAATTTGGTTGTTGGTTCTATATTTAGTAATTCTAGACTTTTTAAGCCTTTTTACTCTTTTTGTAGTGCATTTGAAACTATTGAGTATGTTTTCTTCTCTTGCCCATATATATCTAAGTTGTGAAATTGTTATCTTAAGTGTTGGAATGTGGTCTTTGATTGTGAAATTGGATAGCTAAACATTATTTTGGTTATGCATGTCCTAAAATTAAAGTACACCCTTTATTTCATAAATTTTAACTTATGTTTTCAACTAAAATTTTATGGTTTTTATGGAAGTAAAAGAACCCTAAGGTATTCCAACATAAGTCTAGGTTACTTACTGACATCTCAGTAGAATTCATTCTCCATTTTGTCTCTTTATAGATCCTCCTATAGCTAAAAGTGTCACAGGATCAACTAAAATAATTTCTCAAGATAGGACTCCTCAAAATCACCTCTGATTTCTTATTAGATTCTAGTGATTATCCTAGGATGAGCCTACATATAGATTGGGTAGTGTGCCACCAGTCAGCCATCGAGGTAAAAATTACTGACCATGAGTGGGATTACATAAAATTGCATACTTTAACTAGGAAAATCACCCAATTTAATAATGGATAAACTTGATCGACTCTGGTAAGAATGGGATTGATAATTGGTTGTTAGCTAATGAAAATATGCTAAGAGATGTGCACAATGATGGATTGGGAATTTGTATAATTAGAGAAGTTAAGGAAACCTTTGCACCATTTGACTTGAACCTGAACCATAAAATGTATGATAATATTATGGTGACAATGTCTTCTACTTAGGGATTGACTCTAGTACTATATGATTAGTATGCCTGAGAGGATGTGTGGAAGATGATTAATGAAAATGTTAATGTATTATCTATAAAATTGGAAAAACTCATCGACCAGGGTAGTTCAATAGATTTATAGGACATCCTAAACTATGTAAAAATGAAAAATATAAAAATCTTGCTAAAAAAAATTGATCATTACCCTTCTCAACTAGCTACTAGGCAGCTTTGGATGGGACTTGTTGAAGAAAAATACTCAACTAAGGGACCTGATTCTATGGATTCTGAGGATGGATGTGAATTGGATAGCACTACAAGTTGGAGGGTTCATGATGATTAAGCCCTATTCTCCCACCTTTGGGGTGGTTGCATTTTGATATGATATTTATTATATTTCTTATGTTGCACTCATGTTATTGTTGATAATATTACTTTTCTTGGGCCACCTATATGGGGCCATTTTTTTATATTATATAATTGGTATTTATGTTTTACTAGTGTGGAATGCCCCATAGTTTGATACTTTTATTCTGGTAACCATGTAAATGTTTTTGGCATCTTTGATGCTTATATTAGTAATCAATTTTACAATATAAAAAAATCCTTGTGGCATAGATTCTTATCATGCCATGATTGTTGGCTTTGATTATGAACTTCCTACATCTAAGATACTCTACATTGATACTCATCCATCCTATTCAATTGTAAATTCTATTGGTGAGAGACTCATGATCCCCTAGTCTCATGACCATTGTAATGTGGAGACTGGGTACCAAATATTTTATTCGCATAACTGCTTCAATCCCATAAACTAACTAGAATGGAGTAAAATATGTAGCCCTCTTATAGTGTGTGTGATATGCCCACATAATCATAGGAATATGATCTTCCAAATCATCCCTCTTGAAATCATAAATATTTATCAACATTTTTCCCAATACTTTGTTAGAAGACTCATCTTGGCCATTAGCTTGCAAATGGTACATAGTATTTTTATGATGAAAAATCATGAATTCCTCAGTAAGAGCCTTGATGGTGTTATTCAAGAAGTGTGTCCCTCAGTCTCTAATGATCTTGATGGGACATATAAATTAAAACTTTATAATAATATTCTCATAGAGAAACTTTATTGTGTCCTTCACATCATAGTTTGGAGTTGCAGCAGCTTCAACCCATTTGGTAATCTATCATTGTGAGAATATAACTTGCTTTACTAAATTTACTCAATGGATTGATAGGTGTAACAAAATCAATGCCCCATTTTTCAAAAGGTTTTTCAACTAGAAAAGGATGCAAGGGAATTTCATCTCTTTATAGTGGTTTACCCATGTATTAACATACATTTCAGTGTTGCACTACTCTATGTGTATCTTGATAAATATTCACCCACCATAACCCACTTTGTAACAACTTCTTGGTAGTAGATTCTCTAGAAAATTTTCCTTCTACTATTAGTTGGTGTGCCTCCTATAAGAGTTATAGTCATTCATGTTCTAGAACTACCCTATGCAGTATTTTAACCTTCCCCAAATGATAAAAAATCCCATTGATGATGGTGTATGGCAAAGCTTTGGTGACAAACTGCTTATTATCTCTTTCTTGGAAGTGCACAGTGAATACTCCTTGTTTAATAAAATTAGTGACTGCTTTAAAATTTTCAAAGATCACTAAAATGTGAAATAGATGAGCATCAAGAGAATCTTCCTATAATTATTCTAGTTCTTCACCACTTGAAATGCAATTGAGATGATCCAGCTCCACATTTTCTCTCTTAGGA
Organism: Torreya grandis; assembly: GCA_037957365.1. NCBI lineage: Eukaryota > Viridiplantae > Streptophyta > Pinopsida > Cupressales > Taxaceae > Torreya > Torreya grandis. The sequence goes on along the minus strand of JARHVA010003383.1, from coordinate 528,218 downwards.
TTGACATTATTCTAGTTCTTCACCATTTGGAATGAAAAATTAGAATTCTTGAAATAGCATCAACCATCTAAAAATGTGTCCTTTAAGCATTTGTTTATTGACAAGGTAGTGTAGATCTTGATGATCCATAAAAAATTCAAATGGTAACTCAAGAAAATAGTGTCAAAAAATTTGTACTGCAAAAACTATAGCTAGTACTTCTCTTTTAGTTGTCATGTAATTATTTTCTATGTCAAAGAACTTTTAGCTTGTAAAATGTATAGGGTGGTCCAGTCCACCATCTCATAGATGCACAAGCACAACACCAACTATGATACTTAAAGCATCAATGTGCACATGAAAGGGTTTGATCTAATTTGAAAAGACAAGGATAGGTTCAGTGACCAATCTCTCCTTTAGTTTGATAAAGGCTACATAACACTTAGAAGTCCAGGAAAACTTTGCATATTTGTGTAGTAAATACTCTAATGGACATGAAATGGTTGCATATCCCTTGACAAACTTTTGATAGTACCCTATGTGGCCAATAAAATATCATGATTCTATGGAGTTTATTGGTGGAGGCATGCTCAGAATGACTATAATTTTACCTGGTCTACCAAAATGCCTTCACTACACACTGTGTGACCTAGCAGGACACCAAAAGGAATAAAAAATAAACATTTTTTTTTAAATTGAAAGCAATGCACAGAGCTTGATAGTATTCTAACATGAGGCATAGTTTAGACAAATGTTCTTTAAACAAAGAAAAGACTACCCAATCATCGAGATAGACTTCTATAAAGTAGTGAATGAAGTCCTTGAATATAGTCACCATTTCACAAAAAAAATTGTAGGTGTGTTCTTGAGGCCAAAAGGCATTACCTTATATGTAAAGGATCCCCATTATATGGAAAATGTCATTTTATTTATGTTTTTTTCTATGATGGGTATTTGATGATAGCTATAAAATTCATCCGTGAAAGAGTAAACTTCATGTCTTACAATAAATTCCAAAATTTCATCTATGAAGGTAATTGGAAATGGATCATTCACACATGCATCATTCAAAATTCAAAAATCACCACATACTCTAATCTCCTCTATTTTATTAGGTTTCACTACTATGGGATTAACCTAATTTGCCTTTTCTATAGCATAGATTATACATGTGTCTTGCATTCTATCGAGTTCAACCTTCATTTTCAACTTCATGTTTTGATTCAATTTGTATGGTCATTTATTTATGGGTCATGCACACTCCTTGAGTTTGATATGTATTTCACATAAAGATGGATCGACTCCTTTAACCTCTAAAAATTTAATGGGAAATGTATCTTAATAATCTCACAGGAGTTGCATAGCTTCAAAAACTTCAACTTCGATCTATTAATCACCTATATGTGCCATTTAATAATCTCTTCACTTTCAATGTTTTCTACATACTTTTTAATGGGATGCTGGTAAATCTTACACTTTTCCTTAGCAACATATTCTTGTATCATGCATTTCCCTTACTATTCTATAATCTGTATGTTACACATATTGTCTTCTTCAGTAGATTCTGTAACAAAGTCCTTTATTGGTTGTATTGGTCATTCAAGTTCAAACAAAGTCAAATCAATATCACCATCAGTATCTGAATCTTCAATGTCCTCTTTTTCATCTTGTATTTGGTGGCATGGTTGCATGATAAATTTGTATTCTTTATTAGAAGCTTTATTTCTTTATAATGTTATATTTAGATCATAGGTTGTGTTCTTCTGCATAATAGATTCTATCGTGATGCTTAAATCTTCTACACACACATGACATAGGAAATATTTTATTTTTAGTAGCACATTTTGAACCAAAGAGTTCTTATCTTCAAAAACAAATGTTTGTATGAAGTCACTCTGCACTTGTGCCCAATGTTGTGTCTTCCTCCTATTTTTTGATGCATATATCATGTTGATGGTAAAAGAGCTAGTGTGTAATGAAATATATGAACTCAGTACTTTGGTGCCACATGTTCTTGAATCTAGACTTCAACACATTTGGGGATATGGATTTTAGGGCACACACCTTCTTGAAAGAAAGACCAATTACTTCTAATGACCTATGGTAATTGGAACTTGATAATCATGAGTTTGCACACATCATCCCACTCAAGTTGACCATTTTTATGAATTTCCAACCATGTCCTTACAAATCCCTTCAAATCATAGTTCAAAGCACTAACCTATTGATTGGTGGTAGGTACATGAACTTGTAGGCACAAAATTAATTAATTGATATCCTCAATTGCATATTACATAAAAAGTTGTATCTCTTATAGAAAGACCATTCTCATAGGTCAGAGTTCATGATCACCATGAGTCTAGTTGAGTAAGTGTGTATCTGAGTCTCCATTGACAAATAAAGCTATTTCCAAAGGCAAATTTCCTTCTCTAGTCATCTCTATATAATCTTGTATATGATTATCTACTTGATAGAAAAAGTCAACTTCTAAATGAGTAAGGGATTTAACAGACATGGACACATAATCCCCAATGACAAGTTGGATTACCAATGATTGAGTAACTACTAGTTTAGGCTTCTATTATTTAGATGTCTTCAATTTTTGAGTCAATAAATATTATACTTGAGGTTTAGTATGCTCATATAATAAGTTAATCTTGACTGCACATAGAGCTTTTGGGTTTTCCTCCAAGTTTACCTTCATTTGGATATTTTATTGTGTAACATAAGGAGAGTATATTTTATTCAGAATGATGTAGGGTTTGTGTACCCTATTTAGAGTAATGGTGACAACCTTATCTCCTTAATGTACCTCTAGTTGATTTTTCACAGTATTGATAATCATCTGACCATCATATGCCATTTTTTACCAATCAACATAGGGTAATGTGTTATTATTATCTTCATATCGATTACTTAAAAGTCACCTCATAGGGTCGATCCTATGACTTTGATCTCAATGTCTTCTAATGTGCCAATGGGCTCAATTCTTCCATAGTCAGCTAAGCTTAAAGTTACTAGACTGTAACCTAGAATCAAGCATCCAATAGCCTTCCATGTAGACCTGAGAATCATGTTGACTATGCTACCAAAATCAAAGATAACATTTGGAATTTTATATCCCATAACTTCAATGTTAATTCATTCATCTACATCCCATGGTTTCTTTATTTTGACATACCAAATAATATTTTATGTCTTTCATTGCCCTTATTGTGCACATTCTAGTAGATTATGTAGTAAGTTTGTGATGTTCTGAGAGATGTCTTCATTGTGCAGTGTGCTTTAAAGTTCCAATAAATCTATCATCATAATAACAACTCCATCTTGATACATAATGTACATGATCTATCCATACATTTTGGCATCTATTATTGTATCATCTCCTTTAGCAATGTCTTGATGTTGAATGTTTTTTAACGTCTGCACAACTTCATACATAATCCCTTTTTATATAGTTAGGTCCATGTTATTGTCTTATTTTGATTTTTGGATTCCCCTATCTTGAGGCATTTCAAGAAGAGGCAAACCTCTTTCTGCATGTTGGTTTTGTATAACACCATTCATGAATGCATCCTCCTTAGGTTGCATATTCATCATATTAACATTCTTGATGACCTTATCCTTTCTTTTTTTTTCCAAGATAGGACAATATTTTATCTCATCTGGTCATATACTCTATAGTATACACAATAAGATTATCTTTATGGATTCAAAGGGAAATTATATTACACGTGATTATACTCTCCACACAAATAGCATTACAAAGGAGGGCATTGATAGTTATTTCCCCTACCACCTTAGTAAACTCCTTTGTATCTACCCCTATATCCTCCTATGTTTGACTTATAACCTCCTCTATACCTTCCTTATTGCATTATATTTCAATGTTGGTGTTGTTGGGTATTATATCCAATTATAAATTATTTTTACACCATTGATGGGGTCCAACTAGTTTATTATTAATGCATCATTATTGGACTCCATGGTGTAGCATACTGGTATTGAGGTGATGGTGGTATCCAACATAGTAAAGGAGGATTCCAAATATCCAGACCTTAAGGTTGGTTCTTGTTGTTCCTAAAATTTGTCACTTGTCTTTGTGGATAACATGTCGACCATTTTGGTCTTGTAAGACCAAAATGTTCTCTTCCTTTTTAAAAATGTTCTGAGTAGTCAAGTTTTTTAGTTAATCAAGCCTTTTCAACTAAGGAAATCATAGGTTCAATAGGAGGGCTTTCACAAGGAAAAGTTCAAAACACTTAAGGCATTTCTTAAAAAGTACAAGGATGGTTCAACGCTGAAGTTTAATCAAAAGGTTCATCGATGGGTTTCAAAGAGTTGGAATGAATCATTGAACCATTAAACCATTGAACTCCACTTCAACGAGTTTAAAAGGTTCAAAAGAGTTCAATAATATGGAATGAACCATTGAACTGATGAACCATTAAACCCCGCTTCAAAGGTTCAAAGTGGTTCAAAGGTTCAAAAGAGTTCAATGCTTCAACAAGTTCAACAAGTTCAAAGTTCAAGAAGAATATTTTAGAAGATGTTTCAAGTGGAAGATTCCAGAAAAATAGTTCAAACAATTGGTTCAATGATACATTGAACTCCTAAAGAAGACTAAGCAAATGCGGCTCTTTGTAAAATATTGAACTGCTGAACTGATGAACTTTGAACCATTGAACCATTAAACTAGTGCACTCTAAAAGGTTCAAAGGTTTAAGGTTCAAATTGATTCAAGTGACTAGTGACGTCTTCTCAGACATCAAAATCAGGGTAATAAAATAACCATTGTTTTTCAAAGATGCAGACCCAGGAACAAACTCAGTGACTAGTTGAAGAAAGAGCCCTTAGAGCTCAAATCACTAAGAAGAGATAAAATATAGCAAAGAAAGAGGGAATGATATAGAGAATCTAGAAATATCTATAAGAGAGTTATTCCAGTAGGTAGAACAGTCCACTAGGTGGATATCAAAGAGCGCAAACATTCAATGGTGTGGCCTATTTTTTTTCATTAAGTAAAGGTGAATGGATAGCCATGTAAGTATCATAAAAAAAGACCAGGCAGCCCATATTTAGGAAGAGACATTTGAGATGATTCAAAATTCCAAAGTTAAGGTTGATAACCTGCTCCAGCATGGCCCCTTCACAAAATTTCCAATGTATTGAATACAGCATGGGCCATTTCATGAAAACAAGCACCAAAGTCTTTCTTTGGTTGCTATATATTGTAATCTCTCAGTTTGTAGAGGGGAGATCTCTTTGTTATTAGAAGCGAAACTCTGCCCAAATTGAAAGGCATTCCTGAGACTTTGAGCTTAGATTATTAATCATATTTTATCAAGTGAATGAGAAAGCAAGTGACCTTTCAGACTTTGTGTTGAAATAGCTTGTGTTATCTAAGAAATTATTCTTATGTCTTTTTCCTAAATATAGTCTTGTCCATTTAATCAAATAAGTAGAACAAGTAGAAATAACATGGAAGGTGTCTTGAAGCTAACTATGGGAGACTTTGTGTTGGCATAATTGTCTTTAGTCTATGTGTTTTGTGTTTCAGTATAAAGGATATTGGAGAGACTTTGAGCTCCCCTTATCCTTCGTAATATTTTATTTTGTTGTAGTTTTAGGTGGAGACATTAGGCTACACTTGACTCTACTGTGTTACTTCATCTTGAATCTATGAGAGAAGCAACGAAAGACTTTTTACTTTCGTGGGTTTCTTGTAGTTACAATTACTACCCAGGAAGTCTTCCTCTAGTTTTTTTAACATCATTTTTGAAAGAAGATAAATGCCTTCAGCAATTACCCAAGAACTTTCCTTTACTCTATGAACATCATCTCTGAAAAAAGATAGATGGATAGTATGATTTCACCCCTGAGTGTATTTTTAATTTATATTAGTATATAGTAGTTTATAAGGAACCTCCCCTTGATGAGAGGAAAGATTTATCTCCTTATGTTGTGGTAGACCTACACATTTTTCTGATTAAATATCCTTATGATGTAGTTGATATGCCCATTTTGCCATCAGTTAGTTGATGAAAAAATATTCACCCAACAGTTTTTGGTGACTTTGCTAGGGAAGAACGTGCAGTTTGAAGCCTCAAGCTTCTAATTGAAGCAATTCTAATTCTTTTCCATTTCCATTTTACACTCTGGCAGATCCATGGTATACACGAATCCAGAGAGCTCAAGGTATTGTTGACCCTATATTCAATTTTGTGTAGCAAAATAATTTTGACCTTTCTCCTCCATAAACTCACCTTCAATGAACCAAGAGTTTTCCTCCTACTAACGTCAGGTCTCTAATACCAGGCAAAGATTCTCTTTCCTCTGCTAGCAGAGCTTTGTCTATACATAGCCCTTAAAGATTTGTATCCCTCCTTTATATTGTCATATCATGGCAGCTCAAGGCCCCTGGGGTAACACCTTTGGTCCCCTAGATCTAACTCCACCCTTATATGAACTATCCCATAGTTCAAGAAAGAATTTTCCCAAATCATATGGTGATGGGAGAGTTCATCCTGATGAACATATTACAGCCTTCTACATAGCTTGTGGTGTGATAGGCATTAAATTTGAAGACATAGTAGTCAAATTGTTTGTAGAAACATTATAAGGTGTTGTTGCAGACTGGTTCTATCATCTGCAAGTGTAGACTGTAACTAACTAGAACACTCTCAAGGCCAAGTTTGAAGCTAGATTCAAGCCTACAGAAGATGCACATGCCTTGTTAGCTCAGCTCATGCAAATGAATAAGGAGCCTCATGAACTTATGTGAGACTTCATTGCTAAATTTGATAAGCTGAGGAACAAGATTTCTACAATTGATCAGCCAACACCTAAAAATCTTAAATGCTTCTTTATAAATTCTCAGCTTCCTAAAGTGAGTTTTCTGTTGAGGTGGGCTGGCCACATAGACCTTGCTGTAGCTCAAGATTTGGCCACTAAGGTTTAAGATGATCTTATCCTGGCAAGAAAGATAAAAAGAGATCCCAATATAAATAAATCTTCTTCATCTTCTGAATATTCTTCTATAGGCACCACTGACCCTATGGTGCAAAAGCTAGCAAATGAATTGCTAGATCTAAAAAAGCAAATGGCATAAGGGATGTCTACTCCTCCTTCTTACCGAGATATACCAAGGAGGACATTTCTCAACCATTCATATCAAGGTAATGCTACCAAAAATCAAGGGCAACCCAATCATCTTCCTCTCCTATAGGGGAAGCTTGCTATTGAAGCAGCACCAGCTAACTCAACAGTTGGTTATCATAAAGTTGAACATGATTACTCTTTTCAACCTGAGTTTGACCAAGAAGATGACGTTAATCTCTTCAAATAAGGAGAAGAATTATCTGGCAACTCCAACATTGGTTTTCTAAATTACCAAAATGAAGCTAGAAGTAAGGGAGAAATATTTGATGGATCATATGTTGTATTTACCAAGTTCCAAAACTAGTCAACTCAATAAGCTGATAAATGAAAAATAAGAGAAGAATCTCAACCAATAATTTTAATTTCTAAACAGGAGAATTCTCTACCTTTCCAACCAAAGGACCTAGTGATCAATAAGAAATTAAGTACCTCAAATATTCCTATTCCTTCTACTTCAATTTCTCAAACCAATACCACACCCACTAAAAATTAGAATCATGAACTTCCTTCCTTTGTTCCTAGTTATTTTCAGTCATTTGATATAATTGACCATACTAAAAAGACCAAGATCCAAATGTCTGAGTTTAAATACTTAAAAACCAACCCTGAGCAGTTGGATAGGTTAGTTGAATGCATCAAGAGAAAAACCATCCCTATAGGATAAAATGTTTCAAAGGTAACTCATGATCCCCCAAAGAACACATCCATCCAAAAAAATCTTGTCATTACTCCTCCTATTGCCCCTGGGAAAATAGAACCTTTCTATATTTCTATTTTAACCCATAAATTGAGCAACTGCATAATAGATTCTAAGACCTCTGACAATGTTATGCCTACAAAAGTGGCAGACTCTCTTAGCATTACCTTGAATAAAATATTTGGGAGATGTTTCTGCATGGAAAAAAAATAAGTGCCTCTGTTGGGTCAAATCAAATATGCCCAATTTACATTTGTGATCTTCCTAAAAAAAAGGCTTAAAATGACAATCTTGGTGGTTGATGTTCTAGCTTCCTATGGCTTTCTACTTGGATGAAATTTTTGCAAGGATGTTGGTGGAAAATTGAACATGGACCTGTCTGAGGCAAGGATACCTATGAAGGGCATCATGCAAAGGTTACTTCTTGAGAAGGAATCAAAGCACATTGTCACTCAAACATCAGACCCTGAAGCTCAAATCTTGTTTGAATCTTTAAGAATGGGTAACTACTTTTTTCTATTGAAGATGTTTCTATTTCATCAGATGAAAGTCCTTTAGGTGACAATCCAAATAGTTTAAATAGCAGACCAAAATAATTGGTAGAGTATAGTTTAGGTGCAAAAGAATCCTCCATCCCTGACCTAGAGAAATCTTTTAAAAGATCAGATTCTAATGATGTCTAGATTCTAGAGTTTGATGGCAGCAATTCTTCTACCAATTCTAGAGCTAGGATTGTTTAGATATCTCCTCAAGGAGATATTTTCTCCTATAAATATAAGTTGTAGTTCAGTAACACCAAAAACACTGCCGAGTATGAATCTTTGTTATTCAGGTTGAAGGATGCTCAAGATAGAGGTGTTAAACTACTTCATGCCAAAGGAGACACTAAACTGGTGGTTTGTCAGGTGAATACCTGTATCAAACCAAAAATGAAAGATTGTTACATTATCATAATCTGGTATGGGATTATATTGAAAGTTTTAATGCTTTTAGTATTTTTGTAGTGCCCAGAGATTTCAATGACTAAGCAGATTCCTTGGCCGTCTCTGCAACCCTCATGGTTCCTCACCAAGATTTCAAAGGGAACAAGTACACTATCAAGTTGTTCTTTCAACCAAGTGTACTTGATAATGTCAACCATTGGTAGGTATTTAATGGTGACAACTAAATCATCACTTTTTTGGAATAAATGGATAGCTTTGAGAAGCTTTATTTTGAAGGCAGTAAGTCTCCACCATGGGAATCAACTCCTGAAACAAATTCAAAAATTGGTGAAGAATTCCTTCAGATCAAAGGGAATAAAATTCCAAAGGGATTAGTTTCCCTTGAAAAACTATTTGATAAGCATGATAGGTTCATCAAGCAACAACAAATGGATTCAAGTTCCTCCCAGGAGTTTGATCAAATAAATTTGAGTACTAAAGAAAATCCCAAGATGATCAACATTGGGAAGTTTTGTACTCCTGATGAAAAGCTCAAATTCATTACTCTACTTCACCATTACATTTATGTTTTGGCATACTCCTATGATGATCTGAAATCTCTCAGGCCTAAATAAATTTGGCATAAAATTCCTTTCAAAATTGGTTCATTACCTCACAATCAAAAATCAAGGTAGTACAACCCCAAGATATCAGGTACTATTCTGTCTGAGATTTAGAAAATATTAAATATGAGGATAATTTTTCCAATCCATCATACCAACTGGATTGTGAACATAGTCCCTGTGAGAAAAAAGAATGGGGAAATTCACCTCTATGTTGATTTCAGAAATCTAAATCAATCCTCTCTAAAGGACAACTATCCCCTACCCATCATGGATCAAGTCCTACAGACAGTGATTGGTTCAGAGATGTTATCAATGTTAGATGGTTTTTTGGGGTATAATCAAGTGGAAGTCAATGAAATAGACCAACAAATAAGATCACTTTCACTACACCTTGGGGCACCTTTGCATATCATAGAATGTTTTTTGGTTTGATCAATGTTGGTACCACCTTCCAGAGAGTAATGGATCTTGCCTTCAAAGATGAAATGGGGAATTTCATTGTGGTATATCTTGATGACTTGACCATCTTTTCCAAGCATCATCCCAATAATCTGCATCATTTACAACAAGTGCTGGAATTATGTCAATAGAATGGCATTTCTCTTAATCCTAAAAAATTAGTTTTTGGGGTTATATAAGGGAAACTTCTCAGTCACACTACATTTCAAAAAGGTATCAATATTGACTCAAAAAGAGTCAAATCCATCCAAGAGCTTACTCTGCCTGCTAGTAAGACTATTCGAAAAGGTGAATTTTCTACAAAGGTTCATTCCTAAATTCATAGAGAAGACTTGTCACATTATCGATATGATGAAGGGAAAAGCTACTTTCCATTGGACTGAATAAGGCAAGTCAGCATTTCAAGATATCAAGAAAGCTATCACCCAAGCCTTGATCCTAGTTTAATCAGATTATACCAAAGACTTCATATTGTACAGCTATGCTTCTAAACACACACTTTCAGCCATTCTGGTTCAATAGAACAAAGATGGTGTGGAATCTCCTATATCATTCATGAGTTTTACTCTCAAAGCTCATGAACTAAAATATTCAAATATGGAGAAGCATTAGTATGCCATGGTCAAGGTGGTAAAACATTTCCATTTCTACATCCTGAACTCATATATTGTTGCTCTAGTGCTAGATACAATAGTAAATTCCATTTTAACTCAATAGGAGTTTGGTACCAGAAGCGGTAATTAGATAGCCAAAATCTAAGAGTTTGATCTAGTTATCAAACATATGAAGCTTATGCATGGAAGAGGCCTCTGCTAATTAATTATTGATAACATACCAGAGGAAATAAGACATGAAGAAACAAAGGTTGAAGACATGCCAACAGTTCTCTTTGTCACTACTATGGATGAGTGGTATTCTAATATTGCTCATTTATTTACCTATGATGAGTTTCCTACCCACCTATCTTGTAAAGAAAAGATAACTGTTAAATTGAAGGATAATAACTATGTCCTATGGGAAAATGGCTTGTACAAGAGGAGCCTTGATGGGGTATTCTTTCGTTACATGGACAAAGTGCAGCAGTCTAAACTATTAGAGTCTTTCCACAATCTGGGTTATGGAGGACATTTTTTTTGCACCTATGACTGCTCATAAAATTCTATGAGCTAGGTGTTATTGGTCTACTCTATTTCAAGATGCATACACTTGGGTATGTAGGTGCAAGCTGTGTCAACAATTCATTGGGAGACCCAAATTATCCACATTACCTCTCAATCCAGTGGTAATTGAAGATCCTTTTCAACAATGAGGTATTGATTTCATTTACACCATGAACCCATCCTCAAGTGCTGGACATGACTATGTTCTCACAGCCATAGACTACTTTACCAAGTGGGTGGAAGCCATTCTAATCAAGCCTGATACTTTAGAAGTGGTATGTAATTTCTTTAAGGAAAATATTATTTCCTAGTTTGGAGTCCCAACCAAGATTATAACAAATAATGCTGCTTGTTTCTCTTCTCATGAGGTCACCCATTTCTACTACTATTATAGGATTATCCTCTCCCACTTCTCTGACTATTATCTACAAGGAAATGGTCAAGCAGAATCAAGTAACAAGAACTTGGTGACCATTATTAGGAAGTTGGTAGATGACAATTAGAGAACTTGGCATAAATCATTGTTTAATGCTCTATGGGGAGATAGGATTACACCCAAGAGGGTGATAGGTATGTCACCATTTCAAATTCTGTATGGTTTGAATGCAAAGATACCAATCACCTTGGAACTACAAGCACTGAAGTTGGTGAAGGTTGTCAAAGATCAAACATTGAAAATTCCATTGACAAGAGGATCATGTGCTTAGCTGAACTAGAAGAGCAATGAACTATGGTAGTGGAATGTATTGCTGCACATCAAAGTTTGGTAAAGAAACTCTTTGACCAAAAAGCAAGGATTTATGATTTTTAGATTGGAGATCAAGTCTTGTTGTGGGACAAGAGGAGAGAACCAAAACGGATGCATGTAAAATTTGATTCCTTATGGAGAGGTCCATTTTCCATTCATTAAATCAATGGTGAAAATAGTTTCTTATTGAAATATCAAGATGGCACACTATTTTCACTGCCTCACAGTGGGCAGCATCTGAAGCACTTCAATCCTTGAAGTATTAGATAAGTCCATTTGTACATATGTATAGTATTTAGTTTGTTTTGTGTTGTTTGTTTCATTTTTGGCATCTTTCTCTTTTTGGATAGCATGACTCCGTAGCACAATGGCATATATGAAGACACTTAAGAGTCTAGATTCTACTCCCTTCGATCATTTTCACAATTGATGGAAGTTCCCCAACTAGAACCAGCTGTTGTTCCCAAAATTTGTCACTTATTTTTGTAGACAACATGTCGACCATTTTGGTCCTGTAGGACCAAAATGTTATCTTCCTTTCTAAAAAATGTTTTGAGCAATCAAGTTTTTTAGTTAATCAAGCCTTTTTAGTTAAGGAAATCATAGGTTCAACAGGTGGGCTTTTGCAAGGAAAAGTTCAAAACACTTAAGGCATTTCCTAAAAATTACAAGGATGGTTCAACACCAACGTTCAATCAAAAGGTTCATCAGTGGGTTTCAAAGAGTTGGAATGAATCATTGAACTATTAAATCATTGAACTCTACTTCAATGAGTTTTAAAGGTTCAAAAGAGTTCAATAATATGGAATGAATCACCAAACTTATGAACCATTTAACCCTGCTTCAAAGGTTCAAAGTGGTTCAAAGGTTCAAAAGAGTTCAATGCTTTAACAAGTTTAATGAGTTCAAAGTTCAAAGTTCAAGCAGAATATTCTAGAAGATGTTTCAAGTAGAAAATTCTAGAAAAATGGTTCAAACAATTGGTTCAACGATACATTAAACTCCTAAATAAGACTAAGAAAACGTGGCTCTTTATAAAATATTAAACCACCAAACTATCGAACTGATGAACTTTGAACCATTGAACCAGTGCACTCCAAATGGTTCAAAGGTTCAAGGTTTAAAGTGGTTCAAGTGACCAATGATGTCCCTATAGATGTCAAAATTAGGGTAATGAAATAACCATTGATTTTCAAAGATGCAAACCCAAGAACAAACTCAATGACCAGCTAAAGAAAGAGCCCTGAGAGCTTAGATCACTAGGAAGAGACAAAATATAGCAAAAAAAGAGGGAACAATACAGAGAATCTAGAAATATCTACAGAAGAGTTATTCTAGTAGGTGGAATAGTCAACCAGGTGGATATCATAGAGCACAAACATTTAATGGCATAGCCTATTTATCTTCGTTAAATAAAGGTGAATGGACAGCCGTATAAGTATCATAAAAAAGGACTAGGCGGCCCATACTTAGGAAGAGACATTTAAGATGATTCAAAATGCCAAAGCCAAGGCTGATAACCTGCTCTAGCATGGCCCCTTCATAGAATTTCCAATACATTCAATATATTGAATATAGCATGGGCCATTTCGTGAAAACAAGCACCAAAGTCTTTCTTTGGTTGCTATATATTATAATATCTCAGTTTGTAGAGGGGATATCTCTCTATTATTAGAAGTGAAACTCTGACCAAATTGAAAGGCATTCTTGAGACTTTGAGCTCAGATTTTTAATCATATTTTATGAAGTGAATGAGAAAGCAAGTGACCTTTCAAACTGTGTTGAAATAGCTTATGTTATCAAGTAAATTGTTTTTATGTCTTTTTACTAAATATAGTCTTGTCCATTTAATCAAATAAGTAGAACAAGTGGAAATAACCTAGAAGGTGTCCTGAAGCTGACTGTGGGAGACTTTGTGCTTCCATAATTGTCTTTAGTCTATGTGTTTTGTGTTTCAGTATAAAAGATATTGGAGAGACTTTGAGCTCCCCTTATCCTTCGTAATCTTTTATTTTATTGTAGTTTTAGGTGGAGACTTTGGGTTGCACTTGACTCTACTATATTACTTCATCCTGAATCAGTGAGAGAAGTAATGAAATACTTTGTGCTTTCATGGGTTTCTTGTGGTTACAATTACTACCCAGGAAGTCTTCCTCTAGTTTTTTGAACATCATTTCTAAAATAAGAGAAATGCCTTCAGAAATTACCCAAGAAATTTGCTTTACTCTGTGAACATCATCTCTAAAAAAAGAGAGATGGATGGTATGATTTCACCCCTAAGTGTATTTTCATTTTATATTAGTATATAGTATTTTATAGGGAACCTCCCCTTGATGAGAGGAGAGATTTATCTCCTTATGCTATGGTAGACCTACACATTTTGTTGATTAAATCTCCTTATGCTACAGTTGATATACCCATTTTTTTGTCAATCAGTTGATGACAAATATTCACCTAACAGTACTGAGGTGAACTAGGAATCCATTGAGGACCTACTTGGGTCACAAAACCTTTATCAACCTCTAAGCCTATAATTTTTTGCTTCACTAAGGACACTTGTTATGTAGTGATGAAAAATATATTTTTGGTGATATCTTCTTTTAGATCCTATTTAAATTTATTTCTTTCATTTATTAGTTTTGAAAGTAGATAAAATAAAGTGAGTATTAAAGTGTGTGGATGAATACCTGATATAATACACACGTTGATCCAGATGAATGTGGGAACTCCTCTTTGGCTAGGGAGGATGGTCATAAGAAGACTAAAAGAGAGTGTTGTTAGATGGTAGGTTGAGTGGATTACCTAGCGTATGCTAGATATAAGAAGCACAAGGATTTTTAGGAAGTTATCAATCCACTTTTAAGATAGTTAAGTCAAAAATGATATAATAAATATACTTGCATTCAAATGATAAGAAAGTAGATATAAAAGAATATAAGTAACATTCCTAATAAAAGACATGATGCACAAGTGTATTAAATTTAGGTTCAAAGAATTAGAGTAGATTTTATAGACAAGTCAGGAATAGAAAAAAGGTTTAATTAGTTAAAAGGAGAAAATAATAATCTATTATTTCCTCTGATAGTGATCATCAATGGTCAAGGTGATCGATGATTGATGGATCTAACCAGTGACAATTAGGTAATCAATGATGATTTCTATGATCGATGATGGTTGCAACAACCATCGATGGTTTCTTGTGGGTGCATGTGGAGGATTAAAAGGATGGTGGAGATGAGGTAATTAAAGGGTAGAAAGAGGGATATGGGCACTATGGATAGGAAAGATGTGTAGATATATAGATCAAGATAGAAAACTCAAATGATAGAATAAAATTCTAAAACAAGTAAATGATACTTGATTGATGCCAAGTGGATAATAGTTTAAACTTGGAGATAGTTGAACATCATAACAGTACTCTTGCCTTCAAAATTCACATGGACAGGGCTTCATAGTTTTGGATGCCTACATAAAGAGAACAAGAAAATCTAGATGGAAATTTCTAGATCCATAACCCCTCCAAGATCCCTACATTTATAGAAAAAAACTTACTAAATGAGGAGGGCAGCTTTGAGGGAAAGTTTCTAAGTTGGGAGGATAAAGATACTTGTTTTCATTTGTTTTTAAAAGCTAGTTTTAAAGCAAGTTGCCATTTTGGAGGATGTTATTCTCAAACAAAGCTAGAAAAGGTAAGGTTTATGACCATAACCATCGATGGTTAGGGTCAACTATCGATGGTTACCCTAACTAGCGATGGTCGAGGGCCATGAGCAAATGGGTAAAAAGGGCTTGACTTAAGTGATATGTTTAGAGGGTGTTTTGACATAATGAAGTCATAAATAGGTACTAGTAGGTTAGGTGGGGTCCATAGGTCAATATGATATCATAAACTATTGTTATGTAGTTTTTAAATGTTTACATTTTTCCCCTTTTTATTATGTATCTTTAAAAAAATTATAAAACAAAAATAGATGGTTGGTCAAGGTCTAGGTCTAGTTTCCCCAAGTGTGGGAGGGAGGAGATTTTACCCCTCAAACTATGAGTTAATGAAGTATGGGTGAATTGGGTTAGGGTTTGACAAAAGGTAAAAGGGAGTTCACAAGATTGTTGACCCTACCATACACAGAGTATGACTAAGTGTAAGAGCCAAGAACATGCAAAGACTAACATTACCATGTTGGGATTAATAAGGGCATGTCTTAAGATAAGAGAGAAGGTAACCAATCCTTAGTGTTGGGCATAGTTGATTGGGTCACACTCATTAGGTGTCTTCTAAAGGGTTGGTGTTTACTTAGGTATCTAGGGTAGAAAGTCTCCTAAGAAGAACACAAATGTTCAAGTCATACATGAGGGAATGCGTGTATGCAAAAGTTCCATCATGGAAAATTTGGTCAAAGTGGTCATTATGACTAAAGAAAAGTCATCACAAGGTGTGCAAAGAGGTTAGTATCAATGTTGATATAGGTGAAGGTAAATCAATCAGTTATTTGTTGGGTAGGGATGACCAAGCTGACTCCTAATACATGAGGCAAGAGGATGTTGCCTACATAGTCTGGTGGATGATGAATCTAATCTACACTTTAGGCCCAATGTAGTTCTTGGTGTCAAGTAGAAGGGACTCCTAATGAGGTAAGAAATGGATTGCCCCATGTGGAGGTAGGTTAAGAGTCTGGCTGAAGTGACAAGAAGGAAAGAAAAAAAATTAGAAAGCTAAACCCTAATTTTCAATAGTTAAGGTTAACCAGCGATGGTTGGACGACTATCGATGGTTAGGGTCCACCATCGAGGATGTTAGAACCATTTATGATTAGGTTCAAGATTCAATGGTTATCCAACCACTGATAGTTGGGTAAAAATAATAAAACCATAGACAAAAGGTCAACAAGGGCCCAATTTATCCTCATTTACAAATTAGAGCTTTGTGATTGGTGTGCTCTAAGTGGTGGTATAAAGAGTGGCCTATGGTGGAGTATACTAAGGAGGTTGTAAGAGGAGATTAGTGGTGGAGAGAAATAATGGGGTCTAGATGGATGTTGAAGGGGCTATGAGATATGTTGTGGGATGCAGACTGATGTGGTGCCATCGATCATAAAATGAGGTAGGGTATGCCTTAAATTGGAAGTGAATTGTAATAGTGGAATTGAAATGGTAAAAAGGGAAAATCATGTTAAATTTTTGGGAATTAGGGGAATGTTGAATTTTGTGTCCAAGTTTTTGGTTATTTATGTTAGGTATGTAAAAAATAGAGTGTTGGGGGTGGATGGTTTAGCTATAGAGAGGTAGCTTTGGTGTTAAAGAGTTAGGGTGTGATTTTAAATGAGGTATCTAGGGTTTTAGGTGGTAGGGGGGTTATTTAGGGTTGATCTTCATCACCAACGATCACCTAACAGTGACCATTAATATTTATCCCCAACTAGTGATGATCGATCAAGGGGAAAAATGACCCCAAAGGGATCATTAATGGTTTGGGATAACAAGCAATGGTGGGGGCAAGATAGCTGAGCTAGGGTGGATGGGTAATAGCTCAAGGTGTAGGTATGAGTTGTGTAGGTTAGGGGAGTAGTTGGGTTGGTAGGGTTAGAAATTGGGTTAGGATAGGAGTTTGGTTAGGGTAGGATTTTTTCTAGTTAGTGATTTGGGTTGTGAAAGAGTTAGATTGAGTGGAGGTAAGGAGAGTTGGGGTAGGAATGGGATAAGAGGTGAGTTGGGATAGAAGGTTAAGGTAAGTTGGGATGGATGGGACGTAGAGTCAAGGGGAGGGAAATAGGTAAAATTAGGCTAGGTTAGAAATAGGTAAAATGGGCTTAGATGCATGTGCTAATTGAGGTGGGAGAATAGTACGTATAGAGTAAATCAGGTTAAAAATAGTTGTTATGTGTATAGGTAATTGAAATAGGGTAGGTTCTTGATTTGATTCATAATAAAAATGTTGTTGTAGGCATGGGAGTAGATCCAATTATGAGATTAGGTGCCTGAGATGTTTACAAAGGTGAGGGATGTGATGTCAATGGATAACTGGAATTACATGGAGATGGTGGGTTTTGGAGGGATGCAGCATTACCAGTGCCTTCCCAAGGATGTCAGGATGATAGTCACCCTCATTAAGATATGGGACCTGATGACTAATACCTTTTGGATGCTGATGGGAGAGATGTCCATCTTGTTAGAGGATGTACATTAGATTACATGTCTACCCATCCATGGAGATCCCATTTATCACATAGAGTGGGATGAGATCAATGAGTGTTTAGAGATGTTATATGAGGATGATGTAGGTGTGTCATAGTTCCATGTTGGAGGTTTTATTATTAGGCCACTATACCAGAGAGCTCCAGGAGAGAGACATTTATTGACTATATTTCAGTTAGTGCTTATTTGTTATGCATTGCCAAATTTTGTTGGAGGGAGATACCCTAGTGTGTGTTGTTAGAGGTTTTGGTGGAATTGTTTTTGGGTAGAGTTATATTTGGATGGGCATAGGTTCTACTAGCATATATATAGAGTTATGGGGGTTTAGGGCTCATAGGTGATATGGGATCAACATGGGGTTTATTCTTCACTACTAGGCATTTGAGCACATATGAGTATTGAGACCCCTAGGCTTGCCAATAGAGAGGTACCAGATGACAGATTATGTATTTGGATTTTACCGATGGAGGATAGATGGGGCCATGATAGGTGTGGGTGGTGGATCTCAAGATATTGATTGGTTTAGAGTAGCTTTGGAGGGCTTAATTTTTGGTGACATGGTGTGGAGGTCGTATCGAGCATAGTCAGTGTGGTTTGATTATAGGTTCCACACTTTATCTTTGTAGAGATAGAGATGTGCCTATGGGAGGCATGATGGGGAGATAGAGTGCATCCCCTTTAAGCAAGTTTGATGATAGTTTGGTTTGGTATAGGGTATCTCACCATAGTTTATATGATATAGGAAGGAGGATGACAAGTTCTTCTTGCCCAAGCCACAACCACAAGAGGAGTGATCAAATCATGAGGAGATCCCCCTTAGAGATGGGGATGACACTGGGTGTATATCTAATTACCCTGCTTGGTTTTAGGGGAGGTATATAGCCATGGATTTTGGTTTCAAATATGGTGAGTAGTTATCAATGGATGTTGACCTGAGATAGGTACCAACACAAGGAGATCCATAGGTAGTAGTGGCATTGACAACAACATAGGCCTAGATTATTGTGTTATAGGGTTAGATTGCCACTCTTTAGGGATAGATTACCACTCTTCAAGGCCAATTGAGAGGAGTGAAAGTACAAAGAGACTAGGTATATGCATAGATCACCATTTTATAAGTTAGGTGACCAATTTAT
Organism: Torreya grandis; assembly: GCA_037957365.1. Lineage (NCBI taxonomy): Eukaryota > Viridiplantae > Streptophyta > Pinopsida > Cupressales > Taxaceae > Torreya > Torreya grandis. The sequence goes on along the minus strand of JARHVA010003383.1, from coordinate 509,140 downwards.
AGGGTCAAGTGGCTAGTTTATAGGGGCAAATTATGTCAATGACAGGAGAGTGGGATAAAGTGAGGACCTCACTTGGCTTGGTGATTCAGGAGAGGGACTCTCTATAGTGGCCCAGTGGAGTAGTAGTGGCACCTCCAAGTTTTGTGACATAGGCCAAGTACATAGCGGCCATACAGGAGTTGTATTACTATGAGGGCATTATGCTAGCACAATGTCCTAATGAACAGAGATGGGGAAAGTACTAGGTTATCTTAGCTAGTAAAGTGACACTTGAAACACTAGGTTAGTGTGATATGCTATCAGGTCATCTGATAGGGCCTCCACCTAGGATAGGTACAAGTACAAGTATAGGTGTTAGTGGTTCTAGTGTAGGTGTTTTAGGGTCTTGATTAGAGATGTTATGTGATGTATTTTGATATTTTAACATCAGCCTACATGTCAAGATGAAAGATGTATATGTGAGTGATAGATAGGTTCATTTTTTGATACACACGTATATATAGATGTGTTTTGAGATGATTTTATGTTATAGTCATGATTTATGAGATGAATATTAACATAAGAGATCTATGATGTTGATGATTATTTTGCATAGTTTAGGCATGTGATTCTAATTTATGATATGATGCTTATAGAATGATGAGGTGATTTGATTATGATTTGATGTTTATTGATGTGGAAGTTTTAATTATGACACTCTTTCATTGATGGTATTAGGTATGATGTCATTTCCATATGATGATGGTGTTATGATGGGTTAATCATAATGTAATTTTGTATGTTTGTTTTGATGTCATAGTTTATAGATCATTGTTATCTTATGATTAACACATGATACCAAAAAGTATATGTTTGGTAAAAATGTTAAATAAATTGTGATGTTTGGTTAATGATACGAGGGTATAGGTGTGGCATAGGTAAGGGCGACATTTACGTCGACATGTTTGGATAAGATAAGGAGCATGGTGCCTTTTGCTAATGAGAACCGAACAATAAGAATCTATAGATGGATCAACTTAGTGAACATAAATCCATCCAATTCTTTGTAAGAGCATGTTTTATTAATAAAATTAGTATCCTAACCACTTCATGTCAAGTAAGATCATAATCCATTAGAGTCATTGTTAGGTGATAGGTAGGGATTTGGATCAGTGGGTAAAAGAAAATGGAATTTATAGCTAGTGGAGTGATTGGATTTTCCATAGGTGACCAAAGAACCCTAGTAGATAATTCCATGTCATTGGTAAGTTATATGATAACGTGTAGATTGATCAATGCAGGAAGTCTACAATTAGCAGATATAAGAGTTAATTGTGTTATCAATTTTGAATTTTGATTTATTTCTTTATAAGTTGCTAAATTTGATTGATGCAGGAAGCTTCGAATGAATATGTGTTATATCCATCTTTCAAGGGAGTGGTCTAAGGTTTTTTTTTTTTTTTGCATAGCTATCTTTTGAGGGAGCAATCTAATTTAAGAAAATTTTGATTTGATGTGGTAGTTTTCCTTCAAGGGAGTAGTCTGCTATTTATTTTTGAATTATGGATATATTTTAAACTCAAATTAGACATGGACAAGTCTATTCAAGTTTGAAAGGTCTACCCATGTAGAAGCAGGATCTAGACACAGAAGGTTCATTAGAGGAAGGGGTTTTGAGAAACAATTGACCATGGGATTCTATCTATTAAAAGATGAAAAGTATCCATGATAACCATGATATGCGTAGAGCTAGGGTACACATATTTAGGATTAGGTTATTACTATGATGGATGATTCACATGGTTCTATATAATCAATTGATCTCAAAATAGATAGAAAATAAGGTTAATGGATTAAGGGATGAGCTTAAGTGAGACACAAAAGTGTGGTTAAACCTTATTTTAATAATGAAAGAGATGTAAATGTGATGCATTAATGGGTTTAGGCTCTAGCCTACCCTTCAGAGAGGATAAGTGATAAGCACCTAATCCATACTTATAGGTTATAATGTAGGGTCCTAACCAATTAAAAGCAAACTTGCATTTTTTGGTATTTTCCATGTTAGTGATGTGTTGGTTTTCCTTGAGGATGAGATATATGATGTTGAATTCTCATGTTTTCATATGTTTGTTGTACACTCTTGATATACATGAAGGTGACTAAGGGTAGCAAGGTGATGTTCATCAAGAATTTCTAAGCATGGTAAACATTCTTGATGATCATCACTTTTAAAAACAATCTCATGCAAGGATATGCAAAGAGATGGAATTTGGACTTCAAGAGGTAAGACCACCTCAGTTCCAAAGATAAAAGAAAAAGGCATAGTACCCATATCAATTCAAATACTAGTGTGGTAAGCCCATAAATCAAATGGGATATGGAGTTGTTAGTCCTTGCTTGAAACACTGACTACCTTAGTGAGCATTTTGATGAGGGTTTTATTGGAAGCCTCAGCCTGTTTATTGGCTTGGGGATGATGAGGTGAGGAGAAGCTTAGGTCCATACCAAAAGCATCATAAATATCTTGGAATTTTTTGTTTTTAATGGATTTACCATTATTAGTGTTGAGTTTGTGAGGAACATCGAAGTGACAAATGATGTGGTGGTTGAAAAAATCAATGATTTTTCAGCTTTGATTAAGATTAGGAGGATGGATTCTACCCATTTGGTGAAATATTCCATAGAAGTGATGATATATTTATGTCATTATGAGGAATGTGGATTTATTTATTTGATAAGATTAAGACCCCATTGTGAAAAAGGCTAACAGTCAGTTGATACTTGAAAACCATAAGGAGCTACCTGATCAAGGTTAGCATGTTGTTGACATTTGACACATTTCTTGACATAGTCACAATAATCTTGATTAAGTGTGGGCCAATAGTAACCTATGTGAAGGATATGTTTATTAATTACTAGACCACTAAAGTTCCCCCATAGATGTCATCATGTACTTCTTTGATGGTGTGATAAGCCTCATTGCTACGAAGGCAACGAAGGAGGAGACTGTCAAAGCCTCATTTATAGAAAATGTCCCCTAATATTAAGTAATGAGAGGTGATTTGAATGAAATATCTATGATAATTTATAGAAAGATCTAAAGGTAGAATACTAATTTTAAGATAATCAAAGATATTATCGTACCAAGTGTCAAAATATGATGTTTCAATCTGGTAAATGGTAAGAAGATCAGGACTGAGATAGGATGGTGTGATGAAATGGTGGATGGTGAAAAATAGTTTAGAGTCGACAGGTTGAGATGGAATTTGGGATGCAATGGAAGCCATTATGTCTACAAATGTGTTGGTAGAACAATGGATCGATTGGATGATATAATGGTCAAATGATGCTAGTAGTTTGTTGACTAGTTGTTTATATTTTAGAAAAACGTCATTTTTGCATTGATAGGCTCCTGTGACTTGGTTAATGATGAGTGGAGAGTCTCTAAAGATGCTAATGGTTTTGATTCCCAAATATAGAGTGGTTTGGATACATATGACCAAGGCCTCATATTCAGCTATATTATTGGTACATTTAAAATCAAGTTTAAAAGATAGGGGAAGATGTTCCCCATTAAGAGGAATAAGGATTATGCCAGCACCCCCACCATTTTGATATTTAAATCTATCAAAATACATAGTCATTTTGTAGGTGGGTTCTTTAGAAGAAAGGGTAGCTATAGACTCATCTAGAAAGGTAAGAGAGGGAGTTTGATTATTAGGAAGAGGAGCTTCAGCCATTTCGTTTGCAATCACCTATCCTTTGATAGACTTTGGTGGAAGAAACTCAAGATCAAACTCAGCTAACAGCATGATCCACTTGGCCATGCATTGGTTGTGATATGGCTTGGAGTGCATATACTTGAGGGAATCAGTGTTAGTAATGACATACATTTTGTGGTCAATAAGATAGTAATGAAGTTTAGAGGCAACAAAAACTAATACAAGGAAAAGTTTTTTTGGATGGATGTATTTGGTTTCATAGTTAATGAGGGTGTGGTTGATGTAATAAATAGCTTCCTCCTTATTTTAGTCATCATGATGAGTGAGCATTGCCCCCAGGGAATGATCAATTGTAGAGATATATAGATAAAAAGGCTGATCCTCTTTTGGAGGAATAAGGACTGGTGGAGAGAGAAGATACTCCTTGATTGCATCAAAGGCTTGTTGACACTCTTTGGTCCATTTAAAGGAGGTATCTTTTTTAAAGAGGTGGTGAAAATGCTAAAAGTGATCAGATAGTTGGGAGATAAAGCAATGGATTGACTAAAGTTTGCCTTGCAAGCTATGAAGTTGTATTAGGTTAGTAGTGAGAGGCATTTCTAAAATGGCTCAGACTTTTGAGAGGTTTATTTTTATTTTTTAGATGAAAACAATAAAGCCCAAATGTTTTCCTGATAAGACCCCAAAGATACACTTCTTTGGGTTGAGTCTAACATGATAATGGATAAGTCTTTTGAAGATAATAGTGAAAATAGTGAGGTGATCTTGGTGGCATTTAGATTTACCAAGCAGATCATCAACATAATCCTTAACTATTTTATGGATGAGGTTGTGAAAAATGTAAGTCATGGCCTGCTGATAAGTGGCTCCCACATTCTTCAAGTTGAAGGGCATGACATAATAGTATAAAGTTCCCCATGGGGTAATAAAGGATGTTTTATGTTAATCTTGAGGTGTGATCAGGAATTAGTTGTATCTTGAAAATCCATCCATAAGGGATAGCATTTCATGACCAACAGTGAGATCAACAAGTTTTTCTATGTTAGGTAGGGGAAAGTCATCTTTGGGGCACGCAAGGTTAAGATCACAAATATCCACACAAAGGTGGAATCCCCCAACAGGTTTGGTAACAAGAACACTATTGGAGACCCATTGTGGATAGTTAATGGGATGAATGAAGTTGATAGATAGAAGGCATTAAAGTTCTTCTTTGATGAGAAGAGAAATGAGAGGGTGTATAGGATGAAGTTTTTGCTAAACTAGCTTAATTTTGGGACCGGTAATGATGTTATGAAGAGTGATGGAAGGGTCAATGTTAGGCATATCCTGATAAGACCAAGTAAATGTTATGCTATGGTCATGGAGAAAAGATTGATGGTCTTTTTTTTCCTCAAGGGTTAAATATTGGCCAATCTTGACAATATGAGGGTTCTCCTAAGTTCCCAAATTAACTTCTATGGTCGATTCATTTAGCATTGTTTGGTTTTTAGGAGAGAGGGCATTTTGAAGAGAAGATTCCCCCATACCCAAATAGGTAAGAATAGAATTGTCATCTTGACGTTGGATAGTGTGAATGGTGGGTGAGTCATGTGTAATAATTTTAGGGTAGATAAGAGGAATGGTTTGGTTTGGCCTTCTATTTGATAAGTTAGGGTACCCAAACTTATGGTGTTGATAAAAAAAAGTTAGGTCAGATGATGTTGATGTCTTCAAATGGAGTTGGTGAGGGTAGAGGTTCTTCAGATTGGAAAAGTGAGGTTGATAAGGGTAAAGGTTCCTTGAATGGGAAAGGTGGGATTGGTGAGGTTGGAAGTTCTCCAAATGGAAGAGGTGGGATTGATGTTGGTGATGTGGGCTCTTCTAGGGGAACATACCCTAAGCTAAATAACTCATGAGGTTTTTGGGTTTTAACAACAAGAAGTTCATGGGGTCCTTGTTGAAAGAGGCCAAAACCAAACCCTTTCCAAGTGCACTGATGAAGGTATGTTTGGGTAAAGGTTAGGTTGTTAAGATAAGAAAACTTGGAAGTGAATGTGTTATGATCCTAATGGGTGGATTTCACTAATGCCTCAAGGTTTCAGTGTAATGGTTCATTACATATGGTATCCGAGCCTCCACCTGAGTTTAAGTCACAAAGTAAGTGGTTAAGTTGACATGGCAGTGTTCATTCAAGGCTCATACACGTAGGGATCTTAGTGGTACAGGTGTAAATTTAGCCTAGAGTCTAGGCTTTGGAAGCATGGTGGGATGTTATGATCTTGATGGGCAGATTTAATTAACACCTCAAGGTTTTGGTGTAGTGGCTCATTATAGAATGGCTAGATATAAGGCATGATGGTAGAATAAAAAGTGGTTTGTCAATTCCCCCATAGATAAAATATGTTCTATTGTTGGGAAGGCCAAAGGGGATGAGGGTGTCGATATTAGGATCATATGATGGATCATTTTGAAGCTTCCCAAATTCATGTGGAGAAGGGAAAGCATCTAAATCTAAAATTTTATATTCCCCAGTGTAAGACATTGAAACATGGATTTTAAGGGGTGTTCAACTAGGATTTGAGATGAAGGGATAGTTGAACTAGTGGATGCTTCATCATTGTTGAAGAAATAAGTGTTAGTAGGTTGGTTTGATGTGGTGTCTTAGCTAGAGGTTGGTTGTGAAGAAGATGAAGGTGGAATAAGAACATCATTGGGCTAATATGTCATATTATAAGAAGCAAATGGCCTTGGATCAGCTTTGATTGTAATAACTTGTCCCTCATGTTCAAATTTGACACATCGATGAAGGGTAGAAGCTATGTATCCCATGGCACTGATCTAAGGGTGACCGAGTAATACATTATATTTAAATTTTCCCTTTATGACATAAATTAGTTCAAGAATAGTTCAAGGTCCCAAATGGATGTAGAGAACAACTATTCCCAGAGTGGTGGCCAAGGTATCATTGAATGATTGAAGAACTATCAATATTTTTGACATGATGTTTTTAGGAAGTTGGAGTTGATCATAAGCATGGGAGGAGATGATATTTATACTTGTTCCCCCATAAATCATAACTCTTTTGACACGTGTATGATTGATGGATGCTATGAAAAAAAAGAGGGAGATCAAGGTCTCCACTGTGACAAGACAAAATTTTAGATTCTTGAAAGGTGACCATGGTAGCATGTTGGATGGCTCCAATCAAAGGTGAAAGAGGTTGGGGGTCATCTGGTTGAATCTCTATAGAATGTAGGGTTTCGATTAAATCTTGATGATGTTGAGGTGAGGTGTTAACCAAGTCATAAAGACTCATTTTGACTGGCATTTGGTGAAGTTGTTTTAACACCAAGCACTAGATGAATAGAACTACATTGGAAGAAGAAGGGGCTCCAAAAATGGAGATTTTAGTCTTGGGTGGTTGTAAGGGTGAAGGTGAGGGTGTAGTTGTTTGAGTTTGATGGGTCAGTTAGGGAGTTGAATGGTAAGAGCATGGAATAGTGGCCTTGGTTTTACCCTTTTCATTCTATTGGACTGCTTTACCCTTTATCATTTTGTTGGATTCTAGACCGAGTCACCATATGAATAGTATGGATAAGGGGACTAGTTGCATGCTTCAGTTCCTTTGCTTCACTCCTTGGTAGGAGTAGAGAAGTAGATGATTGGTAGGTAGATGGGATAGGTGGTAAAAGAGGCAAGGGGCTTAAATAAGGTTCATCTAATAGATCATCCTCCTCTAAAATGCCATGAATGATAGTTTAGAGAGATTTACAATTATCTGTAGCATGCCCAGGGGTCCTATGGTAAATAAAAATCAAATTGTCATTGAACTAGGTTGGATTTTGGTGAGTGGGGTCAAAAGGTTTTATTAGTGGTAAGATAATGACAAAAGCTTAAAACAATCTTTGTAAAATGGTTGTATAAGATTCTGGTAAAGATCTAGAAGGTGGTAAAGTTTGAACAATGGGTAGAGGGATCTTATTGGGCAAATAATTTTAGATAGGTGTGGTTGGTGGAGTGAATTTGGTTGGTGGTTTAGGAAGAATTGACTTAGTTATAATTGGTTTATGATTTGAGAGTTTAGATGATGAGGGTTTAACAGATGGGAAAGTGGATGGAAAAAGGCTAGTAAAGAGTGATGATGAACTAACAGATGGGCTTGTTATAAGTAGAGAAAGGGGAGATGGTTTTTTGGAGGAAGAGTAGATAATGAGAATGGTAGAGGGATGTGGTCCTAAAATAGAAGGTAGAGGTGAAGGAGTTGGTATGTATCTTCCTTGAGGTTGTGGTCTAGGCAATCCTTCCTTCTTAATGGGCTTAATTAGATTAGGTTTTAGTTCAGTTGATGTGGCTAAATCCAATCACAAATGAGCAAGATTAGGCATGGGAAGACCCCCAAGTTCTTGATTGGCTTGATAAAATAAACCTAGGGTGACTTGACAATTTTAGGTGTAGATAATTGAGATGATTTTATGATAACTTTAGGAGGGGTAGTTGGTGGAGTTGTAACAACATGCTCGAGAGTGGACTCAAGTGACATATAGGGTTCAATTTTATTTTGATATAGGAGTCCAAGCCAATTCCAAAAGGTGGATCTGTCAAAGTTAGGTTGGAAGGTAAATTCCAAACTTTGAATAAGTCAGGAAAAGGGTTTATAAACAAGTCATGTTCCCTAATCTTTAGTTTCAAAACTTAAACCTTTAGGGAAGAAGGTGTGGTTTCAATGTTTCTACCCTTGGTAGAAGGTTCCAAAGGTAATGATTGGGTAGGTATGGATATGGTCTCTTGGGAAATGGTTTCCAAGTGAGGTATGAATAATTCTATAATTGGTGCAATAAGGATAATGGTTTTAAGAGGAAGGGTTGGTATAGCTTCTTCCTTATTTTGGTTGTCTAAAGAAGTAGGTGGTTCTTCTATTTGGTTTGGAGGAGTAGATGAAATGGTTAATGGAGTGGTTATCTCCTTAGGTATTTACATTATAGGAGGGGCAGATGGAGTTGTGGTTTCATCTAAGGAAGTGGAAGGGGTAGCTACTTCTTTTGTTTGGGAATTTAGAGAAATAGGTGGTGGTGGGTTGTCTTTCTCTATTTGGGTGATGGAGGTGATAACTTCTTCAGTAGTGGGTACATTACTGATGACATTAATTACATGTGCCTCATATGAGTTGGAGGATTCGAGTTGGATTTCATGATGTTGGGTTGAAGGTGGATGATTTGGGAATAGTTTTTGAAAAATATCAAGAGATTGGTTAGAAGGAGCATTTGGGTTATCAAACACTAGATCCCCTTTATCAATTAGGTCCTGGACAATGCTCTTAAAGGTATTGCATCTATGGGTATCATGTCTAATAACCCGATGATAATCACAATGATCATTCTCATTGTACCACCCAGGAAGGGGGAGAGAAGTATCAAATTGTTAAGGAGGCTTAATGGGTGGAATTTGGATTAGATTGGCTTTAAGTAGTTTTTCCAACACTAATGCATAGGATTCCCCAATTGGGGTAAATGGTTTTGAAGGAACCTAGTTTTGTGTAAGGTTTTGGTGATTGGAAGGATTGTTAGATTGAGGTGTTTGGTTGATAGTTAGAGGAGGTGCATTTTTGAGAACAACCATGTGTGCTGATGCTTTTGCTTTAAAATTGGTTGGGTTTTGGTTTTGGTGGAGGATGACTTAGTGGATTTGAAACTAGAATTTGTATTTCTAAGCTTCAACTTTCCTTCATTGATAGCATAGTTTTCTAATTTATGGGCCATAGTGAATGCTTTGTCAAAGGTCCTAAAGATTTAGACTTAGAGAGTTGGAGCAATGTGTTTAGCACACCCACGAGAGAATAATTCAATTAATTTAGGTTGGGGTAATGGGAAAGTGAGTTGATTAATGAGGTCCCTCCATTTTAAAATGAAATCAATAATGGATTTGTCCTCAAATTATTTGATGGAGTATAGATCGGTAATTGAAACCTTCTTAGATATGTTTACTAAAAAGTGTTCTAAAAAGGTATGTGCCAATTGAGAGAAAGAAAAGATAGAATGAGTAGGAAGGGCACTATAGTAATCAAGGGTGGCCCTGGATAATGACATGGGCAAGGTTTAGAGGAAGAGAGCATCATCATAAGTGATCAAATAACAAGCATGATTAAAATCTCTAAAGTGTTGTTGGGGATCCTCTTTACCTTGGAATTTAGAAATTTTGGGCAATTCCCATTGATGAGGGTAAACATGAATGGGCATGGATGGGTGGATAGGCTCATTACAAATTTTATCGTAAGACAAAAGATTAGTTGAGGTGGAGATGGATGAATCCAAACTAGTCATTTTGTCCATGAGTATTTTGATTAGATTGCGCTAGGGTTGAGAAACTACATAATTAAAAGGTACATTTTTTTGGGGTTAACTTGTGGCAATGTATGAAGAGGCATCAGATGGTATCAAAGAAGCCACGTACTGATATGTGGTGCCAAGTGGTTGAGATGGTGGTACATAATAACTACTTGGTATGAAAGTTTGGGTGGAGGGTGGTATGTACCCTTGTGGGTTAGAAACATACTGGTAATTTTTCATAGGCACTTGTTGAGGAAAAGACGTGGTTGGTATGGTTGAGGTAGGAGGAAGTTGGGAAGATTGAGGTTGGGTAATTACCCTAGTGCTGATTTAGGGAAGGTTTTGAGGCATGAAGACCACTAGGTTTTGAAGTGGGACTGTGGTCAAGGGATTGGTTGCAACTAAAGGGAATATAGAAGTTGAAACAGAAGATAATGCCACATTAGATGGGGTGTAGGTGACTAATGGTAAAATTGAACCCACATGGGGTGTGATAGGAGGTGTTTGGTTGGGAGGTGGAAGGTTGGTTTGAGTTTGAGTGGATGGGGTGTTGGAAGAGGCCTGAGTCAATGGTTGGGTTGAAGTGGTATCTACCATGAGGTGAGATGGCATGCCAAGAGAATGATTGGAAGAAGGAACTAAAGCAGGAGGTACAGTGAGGCAAGGTATTGAGGTAATGTTGTAAAGCAACTAGATTATTGTCAAGAAAGGTAGTAAAGTCTAGATCTCCTTCAGATATGGTTGGGAGTCTAGAAGGAGAAGGTGGTGGAATAGAATGGTGAGGTGAAGCATGAGAATATTTGTCAACATCTGTGGTATAATCCATGGATGAAGAAGAAGGCGGTGGTTGGTTGTCTTAATTTCTCACTTGTTATCTAGTTAAAACTATATGAGAAAATAGGGAATGTTATTATGATACTCACACCTCAAATAGAAAGAAAACTCAAAATAATTTCAAACCAGTCAATACATACACTAAGAAGTGCCTTTTAACCTTAGGATTACTTTTAAATTGATATTGGCTTATGCCTTAAAGAGTGTGATAAGGGAAGTTAGCCTTCAAAATGGGTACTAAAGAGGAAGTTTATGGATAGTTTTAGGTTATTTAGGTGTTTAGAAGGAATATCTATGTTGAACTTCAGTACGTGGCTTAGTGTTGGGGCCTACCCCCTCACTGCATAATCCCATATTGATAAGGGTGTCAGGTGCTTACCCAAGATATACTGAGTCCAGATTTTATACTCAACTAGAGAGCTAAGTTAGTTCTCCCCTTGGTGGTGAAATCCAAGTGGGTAATTAGGAGGGCGTAAGGTTTCCTCCAGGTGATGAAATCTCGATCGGTCATTGTCTCAAATATTTTTTTGATGTGTAAGTTATTCATTGTGTAAATCGGTCATTATTCAAATTTATGTGTGATAACAAGTGTGAATGCTACAATAAGATTACTTTGCCTCCTAAGTTACTAAGTGAACTAAAATTAGCAAGCAATCAATGAATGTAAATGGTTAATTTTTAAGCCAAAAAATAAATGATTTCATTCAATGAGTAAATAATTAAGGAAGAAAGGGAACTAGGGTCCCATCGGGCGTTGCAAAAGGTTTCAATTTATTTCTTTCATTTCTTAGTTCTGAAAGTAGATAAAATAAAGTGAGTATTAAAATGTGTAGATGAATACTTGGTATAATGCACGTGTTGATTCAGATGAATGTGGTAACTCCTCTTTGGCTAGGGAGGATAACCTACAAATCACAAGAAGACTAAAAGAGAGTGTTGTTAGATGGTGGGTTGAGTGGATTGCCTAGTATATGCTAGATCCAAGAAGCACAAGACTTTCTAGGAGGTTGTCAATCTATTTTTAAGACAATTAATTCAAAAATGATATAATAAATATACTTACATTCAAATAATAAGAAAGTAGATATTCAAGAAGATAATTAATGTACCTAATAAAAGACATGATTCACAAGTGTATTAAGTTCAAGTTTAGAGAATCAGAGCAGAGTCTACCAAAAAGTTAGGAACAAAAATAGATTTTGATTGGTTGAAAGGGGGAGAAAATAACAATCTGTTATTTTCTCTTATAGTGACCATTAGCGGTCAAGGTGACTGATAATGGATAGATCTAATAGATGATGATTAGGTAACTGACAATGGTTACTGTGACCAATGATCGTTGCAACCACCATTGATAGTTTCTTATGGGTGCCTATGGAGGATTAAAAGGATGGTGGAGATTAGGTAACTGAAGGGTATAAGGAAGGATATGGGCACTATGGATAAGGAAGGATGTGCAAATATACTGATCAAGATAGAAAACTCAAATGATAGAATAAAATGCTAAAACAAGTAAATAATACATGTATGATGCCAAGTGGATGATAGTTGTGATATTCCAAAAATCTGTCACTTGTTTGTGGGGACAACATATCAACTATTTTGGTCCTGCAGGCCAAAATTGTCTCTTTCTTTCTTTCAAAAATGTTCTGAGCATTCAAGTTCTTCAATTATTCAATCATTTTTAGCTAAGGAACTCGTAGGTTTAATAGGTGAGCTTTCTCAAAGGAAAGTTCAAAACACTTAAGGCATTCCTTAGTGTTTTGAGGCTAGTTCAATGCCAAGGTTCAATCAAAAGACTTAACAGTGGGCTTCAAACAAATGGAATGAACCATTGAAGCCCACCTTTAAAATGTTCGAATGGTTCAACGAGTTTAAAGGTTCAACGGCTTTGACAGACTTAAAGAGAATAAAAAGATTTGAAGAGTTAAGATTGAACCGTTGAACCATTAAACCTTGAACTTTGAAAGGTTCAAAGGTTCAACAAGTTCAATGGAAAAAGAAAGATCCAAAAAGTATGAAGCTTCAAAGGATTCAAAGAAATAGATTAAACTGTTGAAACCATTGAACCTTGAATCGAAATTGTTCAAATGGTTCAAAGGTTCAAAGATTTCAAAGTCCAAACAAAAGCTTCGAGTGAATGAAATAAGTGGAAGATTCTAGAAAGAAGTTCAACCAAATGGTTCAACAGAAGAAAAAAGAGATCAAACGTGACCCTTTACAAAACATTTAATCGACAAATTGTTGAACCATTGAACCATTAAACCTTTGAACCAAAAGAGTTCAAGGTTCAAGGTTCAAAGTGGTTCAAGTGACTAAGTCACCAATGACGTCCCCACAGATGTCAAATTTAGGGTAATGAAATATCCATTGATTTTCAAAGATGTAGACCCAAGAAAAAATTAAGCGACTAGCCAAAGAAGGAGCTGAAGGAGCTAGCAGAAAGTGAGAAGATAACCCAAGAGCTCAGATCAAAAGGAAGACACAAAATGTAACAAGTGTTGGGTGAATATCTTTTTGACCAGTTAATTGGTGAGAAAAATAGTTTCTATCACCACAGCATAGGGAGATTGGTCATCTAGGTGTGCAGCTTTACTACATCAACAAGGGACAAATCTCTCCTCTCATAAAGGTGAGGTTCCCTATTAAATATACAGAGGCTATATACTATAAATATAAGCTGAAAATAACACTTGGGGGTAGGATAAACCATCCATCTCTCTTCTTTCAGAGATGATGCTCATAGATCAAAGGAGAAATCCTGGGTGATTGGTGAAGGTGCTTCTCTTCTTTTAGAAGTAACATTCAACCAAGATCCAGATCCCTTCCTGGATAGTATAAATCTTGGTGAAGCAATAGAAGGCACTTCTCTTCTTTCAAAAATGCTTGTTCTTGCAGGCAACAAGAATCTTTCTGGTAACAAGTGACAGGGTGCCAAGGGCATAGTAACCAGCAATCTAAGATGTAGCACAAAGTCTCCACCTTGACTTCCCAAGAGTGAGATATGAATAACAATGGGGGCACAAAGTCGTCTCAAGGTCCTTTACATAGAAAGAAACTAAAAACACACACTGAAAACAATTATATCAGCACAAAGTATGAAAGTAACTGGTTTTAGGACACCTTCCTGATTACTTCCACTAATTCTACTTGTTAGATTAAATAAATAAGAACATATTCAGAAGATAGACACAAGAACAATCTCCTAAAATGATACAAGATATGACAGCACAAAGTCTGCAAACAACTTGTTTTTTTATTCAGATAAAATAGTATGAACAACAACCTAAGCTCAAAGTCTCAGTATTTGCCTTTCAATTTGGGTAGAGTTTTGCTTCTGTATGGAGAAGATCTCCCTTGTAAAAAATGATAGATTAAAATATATAGCGCTCCAAGAAAGACTTGGGTGCATGTTTTAATGAAAAAGGCCCATGTTGAATTGAATGCCTTCAATGCGCCTTTAGTTCTATGTGGAGAGACCATGCTGGGAATAGTACATTACCATAACTATGGCGTGTCCATTCCTCTAATATGTCTCTTCTTAGTATGGACTATTTGGTCCTTTTCTTGATGTTTGCGCAGCTGTCCAATTCGCCATTACTTCATGGAAGAAAAATAGGCTTACGTCTTTGATTTGGTGCGCTCAAAAGTCTACTTGATCCATTGTTTCACCTACTAGAAATAACTCTTTTGAAGATATTTTTGGTCCTTTGGTCTCACTTCTCTCTTCACTGCTTAAGTGCTTCTTTGCTCTCTGGTTGAACCATCCCTTTAATTGAACTTGCCTTTAGAATCATCCATGTTGCTTCTTGTCCTTTCTAGCCCTTCTTGTCTAAGTCTTTGGGGGGTCATTTCTGTGTCTTTGAAAAGTGGAAAGTTCCACTATTATGAAACTCATTAGAATCTTACAAAAAATGGGATCCATGACACGTCTTGCTTGAGCAACTTCAAAAGGGGAATGCAGATGCAAACACTTGTCATGTTCCACTGAGTCATAATAGGATAGGTGATGTATTCTGCTTAACTTATAGAAGATTTAGAAACCTTTTGAGGGTCTTGTGGAACATGACATGTGGTGGCTTCTGCTCTGATTTATAATGGACACGTGGCAGCTTTCGTTGCACTTTGTCTTTTTCCATCGGGCATTTTTCCATGGGCTTTTCTCTTCAGTCAAGCTTTTCCTTCACTTTCTTCGAGCTCTCTTCTTGGGTGAATTCCTTTGGACAAAATGTCTGAAGGTTTTTGCCTCAGTCATTTTCCCATAGAAAACACTTCTAAAAGAATTGTAACGGCTCTTTTACTTAATAATTTCCTTCAAAAAAAATTCTGAAGGAAATGTTCCCTATCGGCCTTTAAACAAATCCAAAGGAATTCTATCTTTTTAGTCAGTCACTTTATTGGTTCAATCACTTTCCTACTCCTTGATTGAACCATTCATTGAACCACCTATTTGCTACTTCTTTCCTTGATTGAGGCTGCCTTTAAACTTTTGAACCCATGAACCATTGAACTTTGAACTCTTTTGGTTCAAGGTTCAATCAGTTCATTGGTTCATCTTTTATCCATCACTTGTTCTTTCTAAGCTCTTTGATCTTCATCGTATTGGTTGAAACTTTGAACCTATGAACTCGTTGAACCTTTTGGTTCAAGGTTCAATGGTTCAATTCGTTCATTCTTTTTATTTGGCTAAGTCTTGATCTTTTTGAACCAAACGCATTGAATCATTTGGTTGTTGAACCTGTTGAACCATCAAACCCATTGAACCTTTGAACCAAAGTGGTTCAATGGTTCAACAGTTCAATGGTTCAAGCCTTCTTCTCTTTGATGATAAGTGTTTTGAAGCCATTGAACCTTGAAGCGATTGTAATTTGAACCTTGACAAATGCACTTAACTCTTATTAATGATGTTGAACCTTTAAACCCATTGAACCAAAATGGTTCAAGGTTCAATGGTTCAATCCTTGCTTACAAGCTTGTCGATGGAAATTTTGGTTGAACTTTGTTGTTGAACCAACCTTTAAATCACTTAATTGTTGAGAGCTTGCTTCTTTCCTGCAGAGTCCATAAAAATCAAACTATAAAGCCCGTAGAACTTGGCTTGCAGAGTCCATAGATTTTTTTCCTGCAGAGTCTATAAATTCAAGCCTGTAGAGTCCATATATTTTTTATAAGGTTGAAAAATGAGGAATTTGAATGCTCAGAACAAATTTTGAAAAGGGAAGAGACAATTTTGGTCTTGTAGGGCCCAAAATAGTTCATATGTTGTTCCAAAAATGGGTGATATTCTTGGGGGACAACAGCTGGCTCCAGTTGGGGAACTTCTCTTAGTTAAAATTTTGAAACAACTGAGGGGAGTAGAAACCAAAATCTCTGGTGCCTTAAAGTATGCCATTGGACTATGGAGTCATGCTACCCAAAAATAAAGGCTCCAAAAAATTAAAACAAAAATGAAAAGCACAAAATAGAACCAAAGACTATATAAATGTACATATGTACAGGTGAACTTATCTGATACTTTAAGAATTGAAGTGATTCAGATGCTACCCATTGTGAGATAGTGAAAATGGTGTGCCATCCTGATAAACTAGTAGGAAACCATTTTGTCCCTAGAAATGGTGATGGGTGAATGGAACTCTCCACCAAGAATCACATTTTTGTGCATTCCTTTTGGTTCTCTCCTCTTGCTCCATGGTAAGGCATGATCTTCAATTTGAAAATTGTAACTCCTTGCTCTTTCTACAAAGAGTTCCTTTTGTTGAATTTGGAGTACAGAAGTATGGTCCACTACCATAGCTTGTTATTCTACTGGTTCAGTCCAACACATGTTTTGATTTTCAGCATCAAACCCCTGATAAATCATCAGTTCAACATCTCCTTTGGCATGAAGGAGCTTGACATCTTGGTCTTGAGCAACCTTCAATTTGAGCAATAGAGATTCACATTCAACTATGTTTTTGGTGTTGCTGAAAAGCAACTTGTGTGAAGGAGGAAGAATATCTCCTTGAGGAGATATCAACACCATCCTGGCTCCAGCACCGACAGAGGAATTGCTACCATTGAATTTCTAGATCCAAACATCATCAAAAACTGATCTTCTATCAGATTTCTCTTTATTAGAGATGGAAGATCCTTTTTTATTTATACTATGCCCTACTAATTCTTTTGATGTCTTGTTTAAATTAATTCTTGGATTGCCTGCTATAGGACTTTCATCTACAAAAATATGAACATCCTCTGTGGATAAAAAATAATTATCCCTACTTGAAAACTCAAATAGAATCTGAGCTTTAGGTGCTGATGTCTGAGTGACTGGGATGGACATGTTTCTTAGGGGATCATGAGTTATATTTTTAGCTTCTTATCTTGCAGGGATGGTTGTATTCTTCACACACTCCACCAACCTATCTAACTGCTCAGAGTTGGCTTGTAGGAATTCAAATTTAGTCATTTAAATTTTAGTTTTCTTGACATGGTCGACTATGTCAAATGACTGAAATGGACTAGAAAGAGAGGATGGAATTTCATCATTTTGGTTTTTGGGAGGGGGAGGACTGGCCTATGAATTTGAAGTTGAAGGTGCATAAATGATTGGGGTACTTACTTTTTTAGAAACTATTGAGTCCTTTGGCTGGAAAGGCAGAGTGGTTCCATGTTTAGCAATTAAAATTATTGGTTGAGGTCTCTCCTCTATTCTTTCTTTATCAGCTTGCTAGGCTAACTGATTCTTGGACCGAGTGAACACAACATATGATCCCTCATCTACTTTACCTTCACTTTTGGGTTCATCTTGATAATTTAAGAAACTAATGTGGGAGTCGCCAGTTGATTCTTCTTGATCCTCTATGAAGAGACCAGCATCATTTTTTTTATCAAACTCAAGTTGAAAAGAGAAATCATGTTCTGTTTCTAAATATTCAACTACTGAGTTGGTTGGAGGCACTTCAAGGGCAAGGTTCCTCTATGGGGGAAGAAGATGATTTGGTTGCCCTTGACTTTTGGCATCATTGTCTTGATATGACTGGTTTTGAAATGTCTTCCTTGGCATATCCTAATAAAGAGTAGCAAACATACCTTAGGCCACTTGTCTTTTCAAGGCTATCAGTTCATTTGCTAGCTTTTGCACCATCTAATCCATGGTGCCTATAGATGGATACTTAGAAGATGAAGAGTATTTACCTCCGTTCAAGTCTCTTCTTATCTTTCCTACCAAGATAAGGTCATCTTCTACCTCAGTAGCCAATTCTTGAGCAGCAACAAGGTCTATGTGGCTAGCTCATCTTATCAAAAAACTCACTTCAAGTAGCTATGAGTTGATGAAGAAGCATTTGAAGTTTTCAGGTGTTGGCTGAGCAATTGCAGGAATCCTATTCCTCAGCTTGTCAAACTTGGCAATAAAATCCCTCATAGGCTCATGAGGTTATTTCTTCATCTAAATGAGTTGGGCTAGCAAATCATGTGCATCCTCTACAGCCTTGAACCTAGCTTCAAACTTAGCTTTGAGTGTATGCCAGTCGGTCACTGATCTAGCCTGCAAGTGGTAGAATCAGTCTGCAGCAGCACCTTGTAGTGTCTCCACAAAAATCATGACTACCACATCTTCAAATTCCACCCCTATCACACCATAGGCTATGTTAAAGGCTATAATATGTTCATCAGGGTGAACTCTCCCATCTCCAAATAATTTGGGGAAGTTCTTTCTTGAGCTACATGGAAGTTCATGCAGAGGTAGAGTTAGATTAAGTGGGCCAAAAGAGTTACTCCAGGGGCCTTGAATTGCCATGATTTAATTATGAAAAATAGGGATAAAAAATATAGGTGGAGTGGCCAGATGGTAGAATAAAAATGGAAAAGAACTAGCCTTGCATCAGCTTGAAGCTTGAGGTTTCAAATTGTGTACTCTTTCCTAGTTGACATGGAGGTGGAGGAAGATGGTAAGGCTATAAATGGATAATGTGTAAGACACAGAATAGAGTCGCTAGAGTTTGTATAATGGATAAGGGAAGGAACTACTTCAATCTAAAACTTGAAGCTTCAGACTACACATTCATCCCTAGCGGAGTCACCAAAAATTATTACGCAAGGTTAGGGAGGAAAAATTAACAATGGGAAAGCACTTGAGCAGTTCATTCTTCCACAGCGGAATTCATGGATAAGGTTATAATGATAATGGGTAAGACACAGGTGATGTTTCAATCTAAAACTTGAGGTTCCAAATTACACAAAATTACTGTGTCTCTAGCGGAGTCACCAAAAACTGTTGGGTGAATATTTTATCAACCAGCTAACTGGTGAGCAAAATAGTTCCTATCACCATAGCATAGGGAGATTGGTCATTCGGGTGTGTAATTTTAATACATAAACAAGGGAAAAATCTCTCCTCTCATCAAGGGGAGGTTCCCTATTGAATATATAGAGGCTACATACTATAAATATAAGCTGAAAATAACACTCGAGGGTAGGATAAACCATCCATCTCTCTTCTTTCAAAGATGATGCTCACAGATCAAAAAAGAAATCTTGGGTGATTAGTTAAGGTGCTTCTCTTCTTTCATATTAATATTCAACCAATATCCAGATCCCTTCTTGGATAGTATAAATCTTTGTGAAGCAATAGAAGGCACTTCTCTTCTTTCAAAAATGCTTGTTCTTGTAGGGAATAGGAATCTTTCTGGTAATAAGTGACAGGGTGCCAAGGGCATATTAACCATCAATCTAAGATTTATCACAAAGTCTCCACCTTGACTTCCCAAGAGTGAGATATGAATAACAATGGGGGCACAAAGTCGTGTCAAGGTCCTTTACATAGAAATAAATTAAAAACACACACTGAAAACAATTATATCAGCACAAAGTATGAAAGTAACTGGTTTTAGGACACCTTCCTGATTACTTCCACTAATTCTGCTTGTTATATTAAATAAACAAGAACACATTCAAAAGATAGACACAAGAAAAATCTCCTAAAATGATACAAGATATGACAGCACAAAGTCTGCAAACAACTTGCTTTCTCATTCAGATAAAATAATATGAACAACAATTTAAGCTCAAAGTCTCAGTATTTGCCTTTCAATTTGGGTAGAGTTTTGCTTCTGTATGGAAAATATCTCCCTTGTAACAAATGAGAGATTATAATATATAGTGCTCCAAGAAAAACTTGGGCACTTGTTTTCATAAAAAAGGCCCATGCTGAATTGAATGCCTTCAATGCACCTTTAGTTCTGTCTAGAGGGACCATGCTGGGAACACTGCATTACCATAACTATGGCAGTCCATTCCTCTAATATATCTCTTCTTAGTATGGACTATCTGGTCCTTTTCTTGATGTCTGTGCAACTATCTAATTTTCCATTACTTCATGGAATAAAAATAGGCTTGCATCCTTGATTTTGTGCACTCAGAAGTCTACTTGATCCACTGTTTCACCTACTATAAATAACTCTTTTGAAGATATTTTTGGTCCTTTGGTCTCGCTACTCTCTTCACTGCTTAAGTGCTTCTTTGCTCTCTGGTTGAACCATCGCTTTAATTAAACTTGTCTTTGGAATCATCCATGTTGCTTCTTGTCCTTTCTATCCCTTCTTGTCTAAGTCTTTAGGGGGTCCTTTCTGCATCTTTGACAAGTGGCAAGTTCTGCTATTATGAAACTCATTAAAAACTTATGGAAAATGGGATCCATGACATGTCTTGTCTGAGAAACTTCAAAAGGGGAATGTGGATGCAAACACTTGTCATGTTCTACTGAGTCATAACAAGACATGTGATGTATTCCTCTTAACTTATAGAAGCTTTAGAAACCTTTTGAGGGTCCTACGAAAGATGACACATGGCAGCTTCCACTCTGCTTTATAATGGACATATGGCGGCTTCTACTGCACTTTGTCTTTTTCCATCGAGAATTTTTTTGTGGGTGTTTCTCTTCAGTCAGGATTTTCTTTCACTTTCTTCGGGCTCTCTTCTCGGGTGAATTCCTTCGGACAAAATGTCCGAAGGATTTTTGCCTTATTCATTTTCCCACAAAAAACACTTTTGAAAGAATTATAATGGCTCTTTCACTTAATAATTTCCTTCGAACAAAAATTCTAAAGGAAATGTTCCCTGTCGGCCTTTGAATAAATCCAAAGGAATTCTATCTTTTCGGTCAGTCGCTTTATTAGTTCAATCTTTTTATTGGTTCAATCGCTTTCCCGCTCCTTGGTTGAACTATCTGTTGAATGACCTATTTGTTGCTTCTTTTCTTGACTGAGGCTGCCTTTGAACCTTTGAACCCATGAACCATTGAACTTTGAACTCTTTCAATTCAAGGTTCAATCAGTTCATTGGTTCATCCTTTGTCCGTCACTTGTTCTTTCTAAGCTCTTTGATCTTCATCGTACTGGTTGAACCTTTGAACCTATGAACTCATTAAACTTTTTGGTTCAAGGTTCAATGGTTCAATCCGTTCATTCTTTTTATTTGGCTAAGTCCTGATCTTTTTGAACCAAATGCGTTGAACCATTTGGTCGTTGAACCTGTTGAACCATCAAACCCATTGAACCTTTGAACCAAAGTGGTTCAATGGTTCAATGGTTAAATGGTTCAAGCCTTCTTCTCTTTGATGATAAGTGTTTTGAAGCTGTTGAACCTTGAAGCGGTTGAACTTTAAACTTTAACAAATGCACTTAACTCTTGCTGATGGCATTAAACCTTTGAGCCCATTGAACTCGTTGAACCAAAATAGTTCAAGGTTCAACGGTTCAATGGTTTAATCCTTGCTTAGAAGCTTGTTGATGGACATTTTGTTTGAACTTTGTTGTTGAACCAATCTTGAAATTGTTGTTGAAAGCTTGCTTCTTTCCTTCAGAGTTCGTAGAAATCAACCTGTGAAGCCTGTAGAACTTGGGTTGTAGAGTCCGTAGATTTTCTTCCTGTAGAGTTCGTAGATTCAAGCCTGCAGAGTCTGTAGATTCAATCCTATAAAGTTTATAAATTCAATCCTGTAGAGTCCGTAGATTTTTGAGAAGCTTGAAAAATGAGAAATTTGAATGCTTAAAACAAATTTTGAAAAGGAAAGAGACAATTTTGGTCTTGCAGGGCCCAAAATAGTTCATACGTTGTCCCAAAAATGAGTGATACTCTTGGGGGAAAACAACAAGGAAAGAGGCAAAGTTATATAAAATCTAAAAATATATGTAGGAGAGTTATTCCAGTAGGTGGAACAGTCCACTAGGTGGACATCAAAGAGCACAAGCATTCAATGGTGTGACCTATTTTTCTTCCTTTGAGTAAAAGTGAATGGACAGTCATGTAAATATCTTAAAGAGGACCAGGTGGCCCATACTTTGGAGGAGACATTTGAGATGAATTATAATTCCAAAGTTAAGGTTGATGACCTATTCTAGCATGGCGCCTTCATAAAATTTCAAATGCATTCAAGGCATTGAATGCAACATGGGCCATTTCCTAGAATCAAGTGCCAAAGTCTTTTTATTGGCTGTTATATATTGTAATCTCTGATTGGATGCAAAGGAGATCTCTTTGTTATTAGAAGTGAAACTCTACCCAAATTGAAAGGTATTCTTGAGACTTTGAGTTCAAAATGTTAATCATATTTTGTCATTTGAATGAGAAAGCAAGTGACCTTTCAGACTTTGTATTGAAATAGCTTGTGTTATCTAAGAAATTGTTCTTATGTCTGTTTCCTAAATATAGTCTTGTTCATTTAATCAAATAAGCATAACTAGTGGAAATAATCTAGAAGGTGTCTTGGAGCTGACTATGGGAGACTTTGTGTTGCCATAACTATCTTTAATCTATTTATTTTTTGTTTCAGTTTAAAGGATATTGTTGAGACTTTGAGCTCCCATTACCCTTCATTATCTTTCACTTTGTTGTAGTTGAAGTGGATACTTTGTGCTACACTTCATTCTACTGTGTTACTGCATTTTGATCAATGAGAGAAGCAATGAAAGACTTTATGCTTTCATGAGTTTCTTGTGGTTACAGTTACTACCCAGAAAGTCTTTCTCTAGTTTTCTAAACATCATTTTTGAAAGAAGAGAAATGCCTTCAGCAATTACCCAAGATTTATCCTTGTCTTTGTGAACATCATCTCTAAAAAAAGAGAGATAGATGGTGCCATCCCACCCCTGAGTATATTTTTAGTTTATATTAGTTGTAGTAGTTTACAGAGAACCTCCCCTTGATGAGAAGAGAGATTTATCTCATTTTGTTGTGGTAAACCTGCACATTTTACCATATAAACCTCTTTATACTGAGGTTGATATACTTATTTTTCCATAAGTTAGCTAGTGATAAAATATTCACCCAACAATTTTTTGGTGACTCCACTAGAGAAGAACGTGCAGCTTGAAGCCTCAAGCTTCAAATTAAAGCAGTTTCAGTTCTTTTTCATTTCCATTTTACACTCTGATAGATCCATGGTATACACAAAGTTAGAGAGCTCAAGGTATTATTGACCATTATATTTGAGTTTGTGCAGCAAAATAATTTTGATCTTTCCCCTCCACAAACTCATCTTTAGCAAACTAGGAGTTTTCCTCCTACCAACGTCAGGTCTCCAATACCATATGTTGTTTACAAAATTCATCACTTATTTTTAGGGACAACATATCAACTATTTTGGTCTTGCAGGCCAAAATTCTCTCTTCCCTTATCAAAAAATATTCTAAGCACTCTAATTCTTCAATTATTCAAGCTTTTACAGCCAAGGGACTCGCAGGTTCAACAGGCGAGCTCTCACAAAGAAACAAGTTCCTAACACTTAGGCATTTCAAGGCTAGTTCAACACAGAATTTCAATCAAAATACTTATTAGCAGGCTTCAAATAAAGGATTGAACCATTGAACCATTAAACCATTGAAACCTACCTTCAAAGTTCAAAGGTTCAATGACATCGGCAAACTTAAAGAGTTAAGCACTTTGGCAAGTTCAAAGTTCAACGGCTTCGAAGGACTTAACGAAAAGAAGAATTCAAAGAAGAAAGATCAAACCATTGAACCATTGAACCTTGAACTAATAGAGTTCAAAGTTCAAAGGTTCAACAAGTTCAATAAAGTTTGAAGGGAATCTTTGAGTGAAGGAAGGAAGCGGAAGATTTCAGAGACAAGTTCGAAGAGATGGTTCAACCAAAGAGGAAAGAAAGTGATTGAACCAAGGCACTGATAGAACCACTCAAACCATTGAACCATTAAACTGATGCACCTCTAAGGTTCCAAGGTTCAAGGTTTAAATTAGTTCAAATGATCATGTGACTAATTATGTCCTCATGGATGTCAAATTCAAAGTAATGAAATGCCCATTTATTTTTAAATATGACGCGAAAACTGAAGAATAAAACTTAGTGAACAGCAGAAGAAAGAGTCGAAAGACCCTGTTGAAGGTAAGAAGATAGATCAAGAGCTAAAATTTTAATAAGAAAGAGGAAAAGCTACAGGAGATACTAAAATATTTATAGATGAGTTATTTTAGTAGGTGGAATAGTCCACCAAGTAGACATCAGAGTGTAGACACTAAAAGATGTGGCCTTTTTTTCTCCATCGAGTAAAAGCAAAATAGATCACTACGCACATATTAAGAAGAGGAACAGATAGCCCATACTTCAAAAGGAGACATTTGAGATGAATTGACACATCACATTTAAGGCCAATGCCCTATTCTAGTATGGCCCTTTGATAGAATTGAAAATGCATTCAAGGCATTGAATGCAGCATGGGCCATTTCATGAAAAAAAGTGCCCAAGTCACTAGGGAGCGCTATATATTCTAATCTCTTATTTTATGCAAAAGAGATCTTTTTTTTATCATAAGCAAAACTCTACCTAAATTGAAAGTTATTACTGAGACTTTGAGCTTAGATTGTTAATCATATTTCGTTATTTGAATGAGAAAGCAAGTGACCTTTTAGACTTTGTGCTGGAATAGCTTGTGTAGTTGAGAAAAATTTTCTTATGTCTGTTTTTTGAATGCATTCTTGTCCATTTAATTAAATAAGTAGAACTAGTGGAAGTAATCAAGAAGGTGTTTGGAAGCCAACTGTGGAAAGACATTATGCTGCCACAATTATCTTTAGTGTGTGTGTTTTTAGTTTATTTTTGTGTAAAAAATCTTGGGATGACTTTGTGCCCCCATTATCCTTCGTATTTCACTCTTTGGAAATTAAGGTGGAGACTTTGTACTACACCTCATTCTGATGGTTATTACGCCCTGTTCCATTTACTTAACACTACCAGAAAGAATTCCTGTTGTTTGTTGTAGACTATTTTTGAAAGAAGAGAAGTCTCTTCAATATTTTTATCAGAATTCTCTTATGTCTGTGAACATCATCTTTAAAAAAAGAGAGATGGATGGTGTCATCCTACACCTGAGTGTTATTTTTAGCTTATATATAGTATATTAATATATCATAGTTATAAGGAACCTCCCCTTGATAAGAGGAGAGATTTGTCCCATTTTGATGTGGTAAACTTGCACGTTTTGGCTGATTAATTTCCTCATGCTATGGTTGAAGCAACCTATTTTTCCCATCAGTTAGCTGGTGACAAAATATTCACCCAATAGTTTTTGGTGATTCCATTGAGGAAGAATGCACAGTTTGAAGCCTCAAGCTTCAAGCTGAAGTAGGGCTAGTTCTTTTCTATTTTTATTTTATAATCTGGCAGCTCCATGTTATACAAGAAGCCAAAAATCTCAAGGTATTGTTGACCATATTTTTGAGTTGATGCAGCAGAGCAATTTTGATTTGTTTCCTCTACAACCTCACCTTTAACGAACTAGGAGTCTTCCTCCTACCAACACCAGGTCACCAATAAAAGGCAAAGCTTTTTTTTCCTCTGCTAGCAAAGCTTTGCCCATACATACCCCACCAAGATTTGTTATCCCCCCTTTTCATATTCATATAATGGCAGCTCAAGACCCCTGGGGCAACTCTTTTGGCCCACTCAATTTAACTCCACCTCTACATGAGCTACCACGCAGTTCAAAGAAGAATTTTTCAAAAAAAATTGCTGATGGGAGAGTTCATCCTGATGAACATATTGTAGCCTTCAGCATAGCCTATGGTGTGATAGGCATGGAGTATGAAGACGTAACAATCAGGTTGTTTATGGAGACATTACAAGGTGTTATTGTAGACTAGTTCTACCATCTGTAGGCTCGGTCAGTGACTGACTAGAACACTCTCAAAGCCAAATTTGAAGCCAGATTCAAGCTTGTAGAAGATGTGCATGCCCTACTAGCCCAACTCACATAAATTAAGAAAGATCCTCATGAACCTATGAGGGACTTCATTGCCAAATTTGACAAGTTGAAGAATAGGATTTCTATAATTTCTCAGTGAATTGCTGAGAACTTTAAATATTTTTTCATCAATTTTCAGCTGCCTAAAGTGGGTTTTTTGCTAAGAAGGGTTGGCCACATAGACCTTACTGCTACTCAAAATTTGGCTACTGAGGTTGAAGATGACCTTATCTTGGTAGGAAAGATAAGAAGAGATCCTAACAGAGAAAAATCTTCTTTATTTTCTAAAAATTTGTCCACGGGCACCACTGATTCTATGGTGCAGAAGCTGGAAAATGAGTTACTAGCTCTTAGAAAGTAAATGGCATAAGGAATGTCTGCTCCTCCTTCATACCAAGGAGGACTTTTCTAAATCAATCATACCAAGGCAATGCTGCTAGGAATCAAGGGTAGCAAAATCATCTTCCTCTCCCACAGGGGAAACTTACCATTGAAGCACCTCTAACTAATTCAGCAGTTGGATATCTTGAAATAGAATATGATTTCTCCTTCTAGCTTGAGTTGAACCTAGAAAATGATGTTAATCTCTTCATAGAGGGAGAAGAAGAATTAGCTGGTGACTCCAACATTAGTTTCTTGAACTACCAAAATGAACCCAAAAGTAAAGGTGAAGCATTTAATAGATCATATGATGTATTCACCTGGTCTTAGAACAAGTCAGCCCAGCAAGTTGATAAGGAAACAATAGAGGAGTGATCTCAACCAGCAATTTCAATTACTAAGTAGGGAACCACTCTACCTTTTCAATCAAAGGACCCAGTGATCCCTAAAAAAGTAAGTACCTCAAGTACACCTTCATCTTCAACTTCAATTTTGCAGATCAGTACCCCACCTCTTAAAAACTAAAAGGATGAACTACCTTCCCGTTTTCCTAATTCATTTTAGACATTTGATATAATCGACCATGTCAAGAAAACTAAAATTCAAATGTCTGAAATTGAATTCCTGCAATCCAACCCTAAGTAGTTAGATAAGTTAGTTCTATATGTAAAAAATAAAATTATCTCTATAGGAACACCTATTCCAAAGGTGACTCCCACGTCCACCCAAAATAACTTTGTCATTGCTCCTCCTTCTGCTCCCAGAAGGACAGAACCATTTTATGTCTCTCTGCTAATAAATGGACACCAGTTGAACAATTACATCATAGACTCAGGTGCGTCTAACAATGTCATGCCTACCAAAGTGGTAGAATCTCTTGGACTCACACTAACCAAGACCTTTAGGAGATGTTTTTCCATGGATATCAAATAAGTTTCACTGTTGGGACAAATCAAAGATGCCCAATTTGCATTTGCAGCATTCTCGAACAAGAGAATTAAGATGACAGTCCTGGTGGCTGATGTCCCAGCCTCATATGACATTTTTTAAGGATGTTCGTGGTGAGTTAAGTATGGACCTATCTAAAGTGAGGATCCTGGTCAAAGGTGTCATGCAGAGATTGCTCCAAGAGAAGGAGGCTAAATACGTTGTCACTCAAATATCAGCGCTTGAAGCTCAAATTTTGTTTGAGTCTTCAAGCATGGGTATTTACTTTCTGAATACAGATGATATTCCTATCCTAACTGATGAAACTTTTGAAAATAATAATTTAAAAATTGGTTCAGACAGAACAGTAGAAGACTTAATAGAGCACAATGTAAGCCCAAAGGAATCCTCTCTTCCAAATGAAAATAATCTAAGGAAAAATTAGTTTTTGATGATGTTTGAATTCTAGAATTTGATGGAAGATGTTATTCTACCGGTTCAAGAGTTAGAATTGTGTTGATATCTCCTTAAAGAGATATTTTCTTCTATTCTTATAAATTATAGTTCAGCAACACCAATAATACTACTGAATATGAATCACTACTGCTCAGATTAAAGGCCGCTCAAGACAGGCACGTCAAACTCCTCCATGCCAAAGGAGATGCTGAGCTAGTGGGTTTTTAGGTCAAGAACCTATACCAAACCAAAAATGAGAGATTGTGCCATTACCGCAATCTAGTTTGGGATCAAATTGAAAGCTTTGATGCTTTCAGTATCTCTACAGTACCTAGAGAATTCAATGACCGAATTGATACATTAGCTATTTTTGTAACTCTTTTGGTTCTTCACTTAAATTTTAAAAGAGATAGGTACACTATCAAACTGGTCTTTTGACCAAGTGTGCCTGACAATGCCAATCATTGGCAAGTGTTTAATGGTGATAACCAAACCATCACCTTTTTGAAATAAAAAGATAGCTTTAAACAGCTTCACTTCGAATGCAGTGAGCCTCAAAAACTTAAATCAGCTCCTGAAACAAGTTTAAACATAGGTGAAGAATTCCTACAATTCAAAGAGAATAAAATCCCAAAAGGACTGGTTTCTCTTGAAAAACTGTTTGATAAGCATGACAGGTTCATCAAATAGCAACAAATGGATTCAAGCTCCTCCCAGGAGTTTGATCAAATAAATTTGGGTACTAAAAAAATTCCAAGATGGTGAATATTGGGAAGTGCTACACTCCAGAGGAGAAACTCAAGTTTACTACCCTGCTTTTCCATTACATAGATGTTTTAGCATATTCCTATGATGATTTGAAGTCGCTCAGGGTTGAAGAAATTTGCCATGAAATTCCTCTCAAGAGTGATTCAGTGTCTTTCAAGTAGAAATCCTGGTAGTATAATCCAAAAATATCAGGTACTATTATGTCTGAAATATAGAAAATATTGAACACTAGGATAATTTTCTCAATCCATCATTCCACATAGATTGCAAACATAGTTCCTGTGAGAAAAAAGAATGGAAAAATTCACCTTTGCATTGATTTTAGGAATTTGAATCAATCCTCCTTAAAAGATAATTACCCTCTGCCCATCATAAATCAAGTCCTTCAGACAGTGACTAGTTCAGAGATGTTATCAATGCTAGACAGTTTCTCAAGGTATAATTAAGTGGAAGTTGGTGAAGCAGAGCAATATAAGACTGCCTTCACCACACCTCGGGGCACCTTTGCGTATCAAAGAATGGAATTTGGCCTGATAAATGTTGGTGCCACTTTTCAAAGAGCAATGGACCTTATTTTTAAAGATAAAATAGGTAAGTTCATTATGGTGTATCTTGATGATTTAATAGTCTTTTTCAAGCATTGTCCTGATCATGTGCACCATTTGTAACAAGTGTTGAAATGATGTCACCAAAATGGCATTTCTCTAAATTCCAAGAAGTCTATTTTTGGGGCTTCTTATACACATTGTATCTTGAGAAGGCATAAAAATTGACTCAGAAAGAGTCAAATCCATCTATGAGATTACTCTGCCCACAAGTAAGACTGTAGTTCATTCTTTTTTCAAAAAAGTGAATTTTTTATGAAGGTTCATTCCTGAGTTCACCGAGAAGACTTGCCAAATTATGGACATGATGAAGGGAAAGGCCACTTTCAGCTAGACTAAAGAAGGCAAATTGTCATTTTGAGACATCAAGACAACTATCGCCCATGCCCTAATTTTGATTTATCTAAATTATACCAAAGATTTTACAATGTACAGTTATGATTCTGAGCACACACTTTTAGCAATTCTGGTTCAACAAAACAAAGAAGGTGTGAAATCTCCCATATCCTTCATGAGTTGTCCTCTCAAAGCTTATGAATTGAAATATTCAAATCTAGAGAAGCATGTTTATTCAGTGGTAAAGGTAGTAAAGCACTTCTATTTTTACATCCTAAATTCACACATTATTGCCATAGTTCATGATACAACAGTCAAATCCATATTGACTCAACAGGTGTTTGGAACCAAAAGGGGCAATTGGATTGCTAAAATCTAGGAGTTTGATCTCATTATTAAACCAATAAATCTTTTACAGGGAAAGGGTCTCTGCTAATTGATTGTTGATAATAGACCAAAAGAAATAGGGCATGAACAAAGGTTAAAGACCCACCAATAGTCCTCTTTGTCACCACTATGAATGAATGGTATTCTAATATTGCTTATTTCCTTAACTATGGTGAGTGTCCTGCTCACCTATCTCATAAAGCAAAGAGGAATGTTACGTTAAAAGCTGTAAATTTTATCCTATGGAATAATGGTTTGTATAAGAGGAACCTCGATGGGGTGTTCCTTTGTTGCATGGATAAAGAGCAGCAAAACCAACTTTTGGAGTCTTTCCATAATCTGGCCTGTGGAGGTAATTTTTTTGAACTTGTAACTTCCCATAAGATTTTTCAAGCTAGGTATTACTAGCCTACTCTATTTCAAGATGCATACAAATGGGTATGAAAATGTGAACTGTGCCAACAGTTTGTTGGAAGACCCAAGTTAGCTACTTTGCCTCTTAAGCCAGTGGTAATAGAAGAGCCATTTCAGTAATGAGAAATCAATTTCATTGGTGTTGTAAACCCATCTTCAAGCGTTGGATATGATTATGTCCTCACAGCCACAGATTACTTCACCAAATGGGTGGAAGCTATTCCAACCAAGCATGCTACTTTGAAAGTAGTACGCAATTTCCTCAAGAAAAACATTATTTTCAGGTTTGGAGTCCCAACCAAGATTATGATAGAT
Source organism: Torreya grandis (assembly GCA_037957365.1). Taxonomy (NCBI): domain Eukaryota; kingdom Viridiplantae; phylum Streptophyta; class Pinopsida; order Cupressales; family Taxaceae; genus Torreya; species Torreya grandis. The sequence continues at coordinate 478,478 of JARHVA010003383.1, read as the reverse complement.
AATGCAGCATATTTCTCTTCCCATGAGATTACTCAATTATATTTTTATTATGGGATTACCCTCTCCCACTCCTCTAATCATTTTCTACAAGAGAATGGCCAAGCAGAATCGAGCAACAAGAACCTGGTGACCATCATCAAGAAGCTGGTGGATGACAACCAATGAACATGGCATAAAGCATTGGTTGATGCTTTATCAACAGATAGAATTACACCCAAGAGGGTGATAGGTATGTGACCATTCTAACTTTTGTATGGTCTCAATGCAAAGATACCAATCACCCTAGAATTGTCATCACTAAAATTAGCAAAGGCAGTCGAAGATCAGACATATGAAAGCTCCATCGACAAGAGAATCATGTCCCTGACTGAACTTGATGAGCAGTGAACTATGGTGGTGGATTGAATCATTGTGCATCAAATTTTGGTGAAGAATATCTTCAACCAAAAATTAAAAACCAATGATTTCTAGATTGGAGACCAAATCATGTTATGGGACAAGAGAAGAGAACCAAAGGGAATGCATAGGAAATTTGATTCCCTATGGATAGGCCCATTTATTATTCATCAGTTCAATGGTAAAAATAATTTCTTATTGAAGTATCAAGATAGCACAACTTTTTCTCTACCTCATAATATATAGCATCTGAAGCACTTTAATTCTTGAAGTATCAAATAAGGTCATTTATACATATGTATAATTTTTGTATAGTCTTTAGCTTGTTTTTTGTTGTTCATTTTCATTTCTTTTTGGCACCTTTCATTTTGGGTAGCATGACTTTGTATCCCAATGGCATACTTAAAGGCACTAGAGATTCTATATTTTACTCCCTTTGATTGTTTTTACAATCGATGGAAGTTCTCCAACTGGAGCCAGCTATTGTTCCCAAAATCTGTCACTTGTTTTCGGAGACAACATATCAACTATTTTGGTCTTGCAAGCCAAAATTCTCTCTTCCCTTCTAAAAAATGTTATGAGTGCTCTAATTCTTCAATTATTCAAGCTTTTGTAGCTAAGAGACTCACAGGTTCAATAGGTCCAATGAATTCAATAGGTGAGCTCTCATAAAGAAACAAGTTCCCAACACTTAGGCATTTTAAGGCTGGTTCAACTTCGAAGTTTAATCAAAATATTTATCAGCAGGCTTCAAACAAAAGATTGAACCATTAAACTTTGCCTTCAAAGTTCAAAGGTTCAATGGGTTCAAAGGTTCAATGACATCAATAGACTTAAAGAGTTAAGCACTTCAGCAAGTTCAAAGTTCAACAGCTTCGAAAGACTTAACGAAAAGAAGACTTTGCAAAAGAAAGATCGAACCGTTGAACCATTGAACCTTGAACCAAAAGAGTTTAAAGTTCAAAGGTTCAATGAGTTCAATAAAGTTTGAAGGGAAGCTTCGAGCGAAGGAAGGAAGTGAAAGATTCCAGAGACAAGTTCAGAGAGATGGTTCAATTGAAAAGATGGTTCAGCCAAAGAGAAAAGAAAGCAATTGAGCCAATGAAGAGATTAAACTGAGTCGATAAGACCTCTTGAACCATTGAACCATTGAACCGATGCATCTCTAAGGTTCCAAGGTTTAAGGTTCAAAGTAGTTCAGATGACCAAGTGACCAATGACATCCCTACAGATGTTAAATTTAAAATAATAAAATGTTCATTTATTTTCAAATATGACATGGAACCTGAAGAACAAAACTTAGCAAACAGCTGAAGAAAGAGCCAAAAAAGCCTGTTGAAGGTAAGAAGATAACTTGAGAGCTAAAATTTCAATAGGAAAGAGGGAAACCTATAGGAGATACTAAAATATCTATAGGGGAGTTATTTCAGTAGGTGGAACAGTCCACCGAGTAGACATCAGAGCATAGACATTCAAGGATGCAGCCTATTTTTCTCCATCGAGTAAAGGTGAAATGGACATCTGTGCACATATCAAGAAGAGGACCAAGTGGCCCATACTTCAAAAGGAGACATTTGAGATGAATTGACATGCCACAGTTAAGGCCGATGCCCTATTCCAGCATGGCCCCTTAACAGAACTAAAAATGCATTCAAGGCATTGAATACAGCATGGGCCATTCCATGAAAAAAAGTGCCCAAGTCGCTAGGGAGCACTATATATTATAATCTCTTATTTTATGCAAAAGAGATATTTTTATTATTAAAAACAAAACTCTACCCAAATTGAAAGGCATTATTGAGACTTTGAGCTCCGATTGTTAATCATATTTCATTATTTAAATGAGAAAGCAAGTGACCTTTCATACTTTGTGCTAGAATAGCTTGTGTAGTTGAAGAAATTATTCTTATATTTGTTTCTTGAATGCATTTTTTTCCATTTAATTAAATAAGTAGAAATAGTGGAAGCAATCAAGAAGGTGTCTTGAAGCCAACTGTGAGAAGACTTTGTGTTGTCACAATTGTCTTTAGTGTGTATGTTTTCAATTTATTTTTGTGTAAAAAATCTTGGAATGACTTTGTGTCCCCATTGTCTTTCGTATTTCACTCTTTGGCAGTTGAGGTGGAGACTTTGTGCTACACCTCATTCTGCTAGTTATTGCACTCTATTTCATTTACTTATCACTACCAAAAATAATTCTTATTGTTTGATGTAGACTACTTCTAAAAGAAGAGAAGTGCCTTCGGTGTTTTCACCAAGATTCTCTTATGTTTGTGAATATCATCTATGAAAAAAGAGAGATAGCTGGTGTTGTCCTACCCTTGAGTGTTATTTTTAGCTTATATATATAGTATATTAATATATCATAGTTATAGGGAACCTCCCCTTGATGAGAGGAGAGATTTGTCCTATTTTGATGTGGTAAACCTGCACGTTTTGGCTGATCAATCTCCTCATATTGTGGTTAAAGTAACCTATTTTTTTCATCAGTTAGTTGGTGACAAAATATTCATCCAACACCAGGCAAAGCTTCTCTTTCCTCTACTAGCATAGCTTTTTCTATACATACCCCTTAGAGATCTTTTATCCCTCCCTTCAATAGTCATACAATGGTAGCTCAAGGCCCCTGGGGTAACACCTTTGGTCTCCTGAATCTAACTCCACCCTTACACGAACTACCTCACAGTTTAATGAATAATTTCTCTAAGTTCTTTGGTGATGGGAGAGTTCATCTTGATGAGCATATTGCAGCCTTCTACATAACCTATGGCATGATAGGCATAGAGTATGAGGACATAGCAGTCAGGTTGTTTGTAGATACATTACAAGGTGTTACTGCAGACTGATTTTATCATCTACAGGCCTAGATTGTGACTGACTATGAACACCCTCAAAACTAAGTTTGAGGCTAAATTCAAACCTGTAAAAGATGTGCATGCCCTATTAGCTCAATTCACACAAATGAAGAAAGAGCCTCGTGAACCTATGAGAGACTTCATATCCAAGTTTGAAAAGTTGAGGAATATGATTCTTACAATTGCTCAATGAATACCTGAGAATTTCAAATGCTTCTTCATCAATTCTCAGCTTCTTGAAGTAAGTTTCTTATTGATGCAAGTTGGCCACATAGACCTTGCTACAGCTTAAGATTTGGCCACTGATATTAAAGATGATGTCATCTTGGTAGGGAAGATAAGAAGAGATCCTAACAAAAGTAAATCTTCTTCATCTTTTGAATATTCTTCTTTAGGCACCACTGATCCTATGATGCAAAAGTTGGTAAATGAGTTACTAGCTCTCAAGAATCAAATGGCACAAGGGATGTCTGCTCCTCTTTTATATTGAGATATACTAAGGAGGGCATTTCCCAACTATTCATATCAAGGCAACGCTTTCAAAAATCAAGGGCAACCAAATCATCTTTCTCCCCCACAAGGGAAGCTTGCCATTGAAGTAACACCAACTAACTCAGTAGTTGGTTATCATGAATCTGAACATAAATTCCTCTTTCCAACCTAAGTTTGATCAAGAAGATGATGATAATCTCTTCACAGAAGGAGAAGAAGAATTAGCTGGCGACTCCAACATTGGTTTCCTAAATTACTAGTAAGAAGCTAGAAGCAAGTCAGAAGTATTTGATAGATCATACGCTATATTTACCAGGTCCCAGAACCATTCAGCTCAACAAGCAGATAAAGGGAAAAGTAGGGGAAGAATCTTGACCAGTAATTTCAATTGCTAAATGAGGGACTTCTATGCCTTTCCAATCAAAGGACCTAGTGATCATGAAGAAAGTACCTCAAATATCCTTGTTCCTTCTACTTTAAATTCTCAGACCAGTACCACACCCACTAAAAACTAGAATGAGGAACTTCCTTCTTTTTTCCCTAGTCCATTTCAGTCATTTGATATAATTGATCATACTAAGAAGACCAGAATCCAAATGACTGAATTTGAATACTTACAAGCCAACCCTGAGTAGTTAGATAGGTTAGTTCAATGTGTCAAGAATAAAATTGTCCTTACAACATAAGATATTTTAAAAGTAACTCCTAGTCCCCTCAAAAACACATCTACCTAAAATAATCTTGTGATTACTCCTCTAGCTGCCCCTAAGAAAATAGAACCGTTTTATGTTTTTCTGTTGATAAATGGTCATCAGTTGAATAATTGCACTATAAACTGAGGCACTTCTGACAATGTCATCCCTGCCAAAGTGGCAGACTCTCTTGGTCTCATGTTGACTAAGATCTTTAGTAGATGTTTCTCCATGGAAAACAAATAAGTGTCTTTACTGAGACAAATCAAAAATATTTAATTTGTGTTTGCAACTTTTCTAGATAAGAGAATCAAAATGACAGTCCTGATGGCCGATGTTCCAGCCTCCTATGGCATTATGCTTGGATAAAATTTCTACAAGAATGTTAGTAGAGAATTGATCATGGACCTATCTAAGGTGAGGATACCTGTGAAGGGCATCATGCAAAGGATATTTTCTGAGGAGGTAAAGTATATTGTCACCCAAATGTCAGCCTCTGAATCTCAAATTTTATTTGAGTCTTCAGGCATAGATAATTACTTTTTGTCTACTGAAGACGTTCCTATTTCAGCAGACAAAAGCTTACTAAGTGACAATCTAAAAAATTTAGATAAGGCATCAAAAAAATTATTAGGGCACAATACACATGAAAAAGGATCTTCCCTTCTTGATGAAGAAAAATCTAAAAGAAAATCAAATTCTGATGACGTCTAGATTCTAGAATTCAATGGCAGTAATTCTTCTACTAGTTCTGGCACTGGAGTTGTTTTAATATCTTCTCGAGGAGGTATTTTCTCCTATGCATATAAGTTGTAGTTTAGCAACACTAACAACACTGCTGAATATGAATCGATGCTACTTAGTTTAAAGGTTGCTCAAGATAAAGGTGTTAAAATCCTTCATGCCAAAGGAGACGTTGAACTGGTGGTTTGTCAGTTAAAGAATCTGTATCAAACTAAGAATGATAGATTACGATATTATTGCAATCTAGTGTAGGATTGCATTGAAAGCTTTGATGCTTTTAGTATTTCTATCATGCCCAGAGAATTCAATAATCAAGCAGATTCATTGGCCATCTCTGGAACTCTCTTGGTCCCTCACCAAGATTCAAAGAAAATAGGTACACTATCAAGTTGGTTTTCTGACCAAGTGTACCTGATAATGATGACCATTGGTAGGTGTTCAATGGCGACAACCAAATCATTGATTTTCTGGAATATATGGACAACTTTGAAATGCTTCATTTTGAAGGCAGTGAATCTCCACCATGAGAATCAGCTCTAAAAATAAATTCAAAAGATGATGAAGAGTTCCTTCAACTCAAAGGAAATAAAATTCCTAAAGGATTAGTTTCTCTTGAGAAACTTTTCGACAAGCATGATAGGTTTATCAAGGAATAACAAATGGATTTAAAATCCTCGAAGGATTTTGATCAAATCAATTTGAGTACAAAAGATAATCCAAAAATTTTCAACATTGGAAATTGTTGTACCCCTGATGAAAAACTCAAATTTATCACTTTGCTTTGCCATTACATTGATGTTTTGGCATACTCTTATGATGATCTAAAATCTCTTAGACCTGAAGAAATCCAGCATGAAATTCCTCTCAAGATTGGGTCATTACCTGACAAGTAGAAGCAAAGGTCCCCAAGATATCAGGCACAATTTTATCTGAGATATAGAAAATATTGAATGCAAGAATTATTTTCCAAATCCATCATTCCATCTGGATTATGAACATAGTCCCTGTGAGAAAGAAGAATAAAAAAAATTTCCTGTGTGTTGATTTCAAAAATTTGAATTAGTCATCTTTAAAGGACAACTATCCCCTGCCCATCATGGATCAGCTACTACAAATAGTGACTAGCGCTGAGATGTTATCAATGCTAGATAGTTTTTTGAGATATAATCAAGTGGAAGTTGATGAAGCAGACCAACATAAGACCATTTTTACAACACCTTGAGGCACTTTTGCATATCATAGAATGTCTTTTGTCTTGATCAATGCTAGTGCCACTTTTCAAAGAGCGATAGATCTTGCTTTCAAAAATGAAATAGAAAAATTCATTGTGGTTTACCTCGATGACTTGATAGTCTTTTCTAAACATCATCTTGATCATGTGCATCATCTACAACAAGTGTTGGAATGATGTAGGCAGAATGGTATTTCTCTTAATCTCAAGAAATATATTTTTGGGGTTACAGAAGGTAGACTTCTCAGATACACTGTATCCCGAGAAGGCATAAAGATCAACCCAAAAAGAGTCAAATCCATTCAAGAGATTGTTCTTTCTGCTAATAAGACCGCAGTCCACTCTTTCTTTGGAAAGGTAAATTTTCTGTGAAGGTTCATTTTTGAATTCGCAAAGAAGACTCGCCACATTGTTAACATGATGAAAGGCAAAGCCACTTTCAACCAAATGGAAGGAGGCAAGTCGGCATTTCAAGACATCAAGAAAGCTATCACCCATACCTCAATTCTAATTTATCCTGAGTACACCAAAGACTTCATAATGTATAGCTATGCTTTTGAATACACATTTTCAGCCATTTTGGTTCAATAAAAGAAAGGTGTGGAATATCCTATATCTTTCATGAGTTATCCTCTCAAAGCTCATGAGCCGAAGTATTCAAACATAAAGAAGCATGCTTATGTTGTGGTAAAGGCGGTAAAGCAATTTCATTTTTACATCCTGAACTCATGCACTGTTGCTCTGGTCTCTGATACAACAGTCAAGTCCATACTAACTCAACAGGAGTTTGAAACTAAAAGGGGCAATTAGATTACTAAAATCTAGGAGTTTGATTTTATTATCAAACTAATAAAACTTGTGCAGGGAAGGGGTCTCTACCAATTAATTATTGATAACATACTAAAAAAAATAGGGCATGAAGAAATAGAAGTTGAAGACACGCTAACAGTTCTCTTTGTCACCACTACGAATGAGTGGTATTCGAATATTGCTCATTTCCTTACCTATGGTGAGTGTCTTGCTCACCTACTCATAAAGAAAAGAGGACTGTTAAGTTGAAAGCTACCAACTTTGTCCTGTGGGACTATGGTCTGTATAATAGGAACCTTGATGGGGTATTCCTTCGTTGCATAGATAAAGTGCAGCAAAACAAACTTTTGGAGTCCTTCCACAATTTGGCTTGTGGAGGACATTTTCTTTCACCTATGACTACTCATAATATTCTATGAGCCAGGTATAAAATGCATACAAATAGGTATGTAGATGTGAACTGTGTCAATAGTTTGTTGGAAGACCCAAATTGACTGCATTACCTCTCAAGCCAGTAGTAATTGAAGATCCATTTCAACAGTGGGGTATTGATTTCATTGGCACTGTAAACCTGTCTTCGAGTGTTGGACATGATTATATTCTTACAGCCACAAACTACTTTATCACGTGGGTGGAAGCCATCCCAACTAAGCATGCTACTTCAGAAGTGCTATGTAATTTTCTCAAGAAAAATATCATCTCCGACTTTACAGTGCCAATTAAGATTGTAACAGACAATGCAGCGTGTTTCTCTTTTCATGAGATTACCTAATTTTGCTACAATTATGGGATTACCCTCTCCCACTCCTATGACTATTATCCGCAAAGAAATGGTCAAGCAGAATCAAGTAACAAGAACTTGATGACCATTATCAGGAAGCTGGTAGATGACAATCAGAGAACTTGGCATAAAGCATTGTTTGATGTTTTATGGGTAGATAGAATTACACCCAAGAGGGCAATAGGTATGTCACCATTCCAACTTCTGTATGGTTTGAATGCAGAGATACCAATTACCCTGAAACTACTAGCATTGAAGTTGGCAAGGGCAGTCGAAGATCAAACATTTGAAAGTTCCATCGACAAAAGGATCATGTGCTTGACTGAACTAGATGATCAGCGAACTATGGTGGTGGACCGTATTATTGCACATCAAAGTCTGGTAAAGAGGCTCTTCAACTAGAAAGCAAGGATCCATGATTTTTAGATTGGAGATCAAGTTCTATTATAGAACAAGAGGAGAGAACCAAAAATAATCCATGGAAATTTTGATTCCTTATGGAGAGGTCCATTTGCCATTCATCAACTCAATAGTGAGAATAGTTTATTACTAAAGTATCAGGATGGCACACCTTTTTCACTGTCTCACAGTGGGCAACATCTAAAGCACTTCAATCCTTGAAGTATCAAATAATATCAGCTGTATATTTATATAGTCTTTAGTTTTATTTTGTGTTGTTCATTTTTATTTTTTGGCATCTTTTTTTTTAGGGGCATGACTCTGTAGCCCAATGGCATACATGAAGGCATAGAAGAGTCTGAATTCTACTCCCCTTGATTATTTTACAATCAATGGAAGTTCTCCAACTAGAGCCAGTTGTTCTCAAAATCTATCATTTATTTGTGGGGATAACATATCAACTATTTTGGTCCTGCAGGCCAAAATTATCTCTTTCTTTCAAAAATGTTTGGAGCATCCAAGTTCTTCAATTATTCAAGCATTTTCAGCTAAGGAACTCCCAGGTTCAACAGGTGAGCTTTCTCAAAGGGAAGTTCAAAATACTTAAGGCATTTTCTTAGTGTTTTGAAGCTAGGTCAACACTGAGGTTCAATCAAAAGACTTAACAGAAGGCTTCAAACAAATGGAATGAACCATTAAACCCCACCTTTGAAAGGTTCAAATGGTTCAACGAGTTCAAAGGTTCAACGACTTCGAAAAAATTAAAAAAATAAAAGGATTCAAAGAGTTAAGATTGAACCATTGAACCATTGAACCTTGAACTTTGAAAGGTTCGAAGGTTCAATGAGTTCAACAAAAAAAGAAAGATCTAGAAAGTACGAAGCTTCAAAAGATTCAAAGAAATAGATTGAACTGTTGAAACTATTGAACCTTGAACCGAAATGGTTCAAATGGTTCAAAGGTTCAAAGAGTTCAAAGTCTGAACAAAATTTTTGAGCAAATGAAAGAAATAGAAGATTTCATAAAGAAGTTCAACCAAATGGTTCAACAGAAGAAAAAAGAGAGTGAATGCGGCCCTTTACAAAACATTGAATCGATGAATCGTTGAACTATTGAACCATTAAACCTTTGAGCCAAAAGACTTCAAAGTTCAAAATTTAAAGTGGTTCAAGCGACTAAGTCACCAATGACGTCCTCGCAGATGTCAAATTCAGGGTAATAAAATATCTGTTGATTTTCAAAGATGTAGACTCGAGAACAAACTCAGTGACTGGCCAAAGGAGCCGAAGGAGCCAGTAGAAAGCGAGAAGATAGCTTGAGAGCTCAGATCAAAAGGAAGAGACAAAATGTAACAAGGAAAGAGGGAAAGTTACAAAAAATCCAAAAATATCTATAGGAGAGTTATTTTAGTAGGTGGAATAGTCCACCAGGTGGAAATCAGAGAGCGTGAGCATTCAATGGTGCGGCCTATTTTTCTCCCTTTGAGTAAAATCAAATGGACAGCTATGTAAATATCTTGAAGAGGACCAAGCAGCCCATACTTTACAGGAAACATTTGAGATGAATTAGAATGCCAAAGTTAAGGCCAATGACCTATTCTAGCATGGCCCCTTCACAAAATTTCAAATGCATTCAAGGCATTGAATGCATCATGCCCCATTTCCTAGAAACAAGTGCCAAAGTCTTTCTTTTGGCTACTATATATTGTAATCTTTGATTGGATGCAAAGGAGATCTCTCTATTATTATAAGTGAAACTCTACCCAAATTGAAATGCATTCCTAAGACTTTGAGCTCAAACTGTTAATCATATTTTGTCATTTGAATGAGAAAGCAAGTGACCTTTCAGACTTTGTGTTGAAATAGCTTGTGTTATCTAAAAAATTATCCTTATGTTTGTTTCGTAAATACAGTCTTATTTATTTAATCAAATAAGCAGAACTAGTGTAAATAATCTAGAAGGTGTCCTGGAGCTGACTATGGGAGACTTTGTGCTGCCATAACTGTCTTTAGTCTATTTGTTTTTTGTTTTAGTTTAAAGGATATTGGTGAGACTTTGAGCTCCCATTATCCTTCATTATCTTTCACTTTGTTGTAGTTGAAGTGGAGACTTTGTGCTACACTTCATTCTACTATGTTACTGCATCTTGATCAGTGAGAGAAGCAACAAAAGATTTTGTGCTTTCATGAATTTTTTGTGGTTACAGTTACTACTCAGGAAGTCTTCCTCTGGTTTTCTGAACATCATTTCTGAAAGAAGAGAAATGCCTTCAGTAATTACCTAGGATTTCTCCTTGTCCTTGTGAACATCATCTCTAAAAAAAGAGAGATGGATGGTGTTATCCCACCCTTGAGTGTATTTTCAATTCATATTAGTTATAGTAGTTTACAGGGAACCTCCCCTTGATGAGAGGAGAGATTTATCTCATTTTTTTGTGGTAAACTTGCAATTTTTTTTGTATAAATATCCTTATGCTAAGGTTGATATACCTATTTTGTTGTAAATTAGCTGGTGACAAAATATTCACCCAACAAGTTGAAACTTGGAGAGAGTTGAATAGCATAACATTACTCCTACCTTCAAAAGTCACGTAGACAGAGCTTCACGGTCTTAGATGCCTGCATAAAGAGAATAAGAGAATCTAGATGCAAATTTTTGGATCCACAACCCCTCTAAGAGCCCTATATTTATAGTAAAAAACTTTCTAAGTGAGGAGAGAAGCTTTGAGGGAAAGTTACTAAGTTGGGAGGATAAAGATACCTATTTTCGTTCATTTTTAAAATCTAGTTTTAAATCAAGTTGCCATTTTGGAGGATGTTGTTCTTGAACAAAGTTGGTAATGCTTTTAAAGCTTAAGGCAAGGTTTATGACCACAACTGTCAACGATTAGGATCAACCATCGATGGTTACCCTAATTGACGATGGTCAAGGGCCACAAGCAAATGGGTGAAAATGACCTAACTTAAGTGATATGTTTGGAGGGCATTTTGACATAATGAAGTCATAAACATGTGCTAGTAGGTTAGGTGGGGTCTATAGGTCAAGATGACATTGAAAACTATCATTCTGTAGTTTTCAAATGTCTACAAATCTTGCAAAGCCCTACGATTATTTTCTTTGTGATTATGTGATTTACAAAAATTGTAATATAAATTTTGCTAGTTCTTGACATATTATTACAAGAGATGGCACTGTGTTATTGTGTGCCCTACTACTTATCAAATTTCATATGACTCTATCTTGATCTTAGGACAATCATTCTTATGATGTCTTTCTTTCCCACACTCCATGCACCATAGATTTAGCGTAGGTTTATCTATCTCATGGTATTGCTCCATCCTTTTAATAAAATCTTGTAATGTATTTTCAATATTAGAAATTATGATAGGATTTTCCCCATGGTATTCAATTTGCTCCACTCACAGGGAAGCAACTCTAGCATTTGTTTTAGTGGCATATTGAGTCTGCACTATAATAATTCTGATTTTGAAACGTAGTCCTTTGACAAACCACATAGATTTATCTATCTACTAAGGCAAATTCCACCTTGTTCATAACATTAGAGAGCCTACGATCATAGTTGTAGACTGATTCTCCCAAATTCTATCTTATCTCTTTCAAGTCTTGATTAGTCTGACGGATACATTTCTTTATCTTGAACTCTATAATAAGCCATTCCTTAACCTATTTTAGACTTGTATGTGCAATTTATCTGTGGTATATAAAATCAAGTGCTCTTCCATTCAATATCCATATTAACTCACACTTCTTGATAGATTCATTAGTAATTCCCTTATCTTTCTATCTCATTTCATAGGTTAGTAAGCATTGTTTAGGGTCCACAGACCCATCATATGTTGCCAGATTTATAAATGCTCCTACAACACCCATTGTGTAAAATACTATTGATAGGATCTATTGCACATTTTTTACAAGAGGAGGATACATTTTGTGTGATCCTACTTCTGTACTATGAAAGTTTATCTGCACACTAGGAGAGTCAACCTAAGCATGCTATTTTTCTATGTTTCTTTCTTTTTTATGCTTGGTTCCAACAAACCCTATAGCCTTTAAAGCTTTTCAAATTGATGTTGTTTCAATTTCAATACCCCAATGATCTACTTGTTCTAAAAATGGACCTTCTCGACTACTATCTTCCTGTCTACCTTGTTGAAAACTTATACTGGAATATAAGAAATTGGGCCACGAGGACGTGTGCTCTTCTAGTGAATGATTCTTTCCCATGACTTTTAGCTCTTCTACGCTTAAACTTGTGATTACTCTATGACTTTATGTTGATACTTTACTTAATTATTCATGTCCTTCTTCTAATAATACATGTTCTTATAACTATATACTACATCTATCTTCTAACTGATCTACTTCTACACTATTCTCACCTTCATCTTCGAACATCTCTTCTTCCTCTCGTTCTTCATCACTCTTTTCTTTCTGCTAACATTCATCATCTTCTTTATTCATCCTTCATTATTCATTTATTTCATCTCACTCGTCACATCTTTTTACTTGTTCATCATCTATTTTATTGTTATTCATAGCTACTTAGGTATTCTTCTATTTACTCCATCTATTATATTGTCATAGCTCACGTTCTAAATCCAAAATTTTATTCCAACTCTTCTTCCCTTTTATCTCCATTTTGGATTCAATCCTTGTTTGTTCATCTAATCATCATTCACTGCCATGTCGCACACACACCCATATACTTGAAGTGACTACTCCATATTGATTGGAGTAGGCACCATGGTCTTGTCTACAATAAACATCTTCATAAGGATAGGTAGTCACTGTAAAAATTTCCCTCTAATTCTTTTCAAAAACAAGTTCTTCATAGCTTTGAAAGCTATATATCATTGTACTACAAACTCAGTTATATATCTGTCTATAGTAATAGCAACCCAATGATCTATTGCTCTTGTGCAGTCAATTTCTAATTTTTGTAACCAGTCTATCTTTTTTTAGTTCAGATTATTGTTTCTTCCATTCTTGGGTTAAAACAATAATACTCCAATCTAGTTAGCTAGCAATTCAGACAACTTGCACAAAAAAAATTTGCAAATCTCTCCATAAATATGCTCTCGAATGATTTCTTGTATGGTAAAACTAGTCTGTTTGGATTCTTCTTCTACAAAATTACATATTTTTTGGTCTAACCATGTCTTAATATCTCTCTATCCTGATAACATTATTAGCATAATTTCCTCTAGAAGGAGCATTACACACTCACCACACCATTGTTAGCAGAGATTACTGAAGTATTAGAACATGCTAAGGACAAAGATAGCTAGGATATACTTTAGAGCACATAATATTGTATCATATTCATACAAAAGGGTGGATAATATAAACATAACAAGTGTGAATTATCATGCACTAAGTAAGAAGTAAGAACAACCAGTAAGTCATTAACATAAATAGAGTATTAAAATTTAATTAGATATAAAGTAATCAAACATTGTACATGAGAATGCATGAAAAGAACAAAGTAAGAAAAGACACAGGTAACCATAACCAGATAAGTCTCTATTGTGTTGTTCTCAAAATTCGTCACTTGTTTTTGGGGACAATATATCAACTATTTTGGTCTTGTAGGCCATAATTCTCTCTTCCCTTCTCAAAAAATGTTTTGAGCACTCCAGTTCATCAATTATTCAAGCATTTTCAATTAAGGAACTCGCGGGTTCAACAACTTCAACAAGCGAGCTCTCACAAAGGAACAACTTCTAAACACTTAGAAAATTTCAAGGTTGGTTCAACATCAAGGTTCAACCAAAAGGTCCATTAGTAGGCTTCAAACAAATGGAATGAACCATTGAACCCCGTCTCCAAAGGTTCAAAGTTCAACGGGTTCAAAGGTTCAATGACATCGACAAACTTAAAGAGTTAAGTGCTTCGGCAAGTTCAAAGTTAAACGGCTTCAAAAGACTTAAATAAAAGAAGACTTCGAAGAAGAAAGATTGAACCGTTGAACCGATGAACCTTGAACCAAAATAATTCAAAGTTCAACGGTTCAACAAGTTCAATAAAGTTTGAGAGACTTATAAAAACAAAGAAGACTTCAAAGAAGAAAGATTGAACCGTTGAACCTTGAACCTTGAACCTTGAACCTCAGAAGGTTCAAGGTTCAAAGGTTCAATGAGTTCAACAAAAAAAAAGAGTTCAATAAAGTTTGAAGGACCAAAGGATCTAAAGAAAGGATGAACCGTTGAACTTTGAACCAAAATGGTTCAAATTTCAAAGGTTCAAGGTTCAAAGTAGTTCAAGCGACTAAGTGACCATGACGTCCCTGTAGACGTCAAATTTAGGGTAAGAAAATACCCATTTATTTTCAAATATGGCACGAAATCTGAAGACAAATTTAGTGAACAGCTAAAGAGGAAGCTGAAAGAGCCCGCTGAAGGTAAGAAGATAGCCTGAGAGCTCAAATTGTAACAGAAAAGAGGGAAAGCTACAAGAGATACTGAAATATCTACAGGGTAGTTATTCTAGTAGTTAGAACAGTCCACCAAGTAGACATCTGAGCATGCAAACATTTAAAGGCATGGCCTATTTTTCTCCCTTTGAATAAAAGTGAGTGGACAGCCACATACATATCTGGAAACAGACCAGATGACCCATGCTTAAGAAAAGACATTCGAGATGATTCCTATCACCAAAGTCAAGGCCAATGACCTATTTCAGCATGGCCCTCCCATAGATATTGAAGGCATTCAATGTAGCATGGGCCATTTTTTGAAATAAAGTGCCAAGTCTTTCTTGGCTGTTATATATTGTAATCTCTCATTTTAGAGAAGGAGATCTTTTTTCGGTGATAGAAACAAAACTATGCCCAAATTGAAAGGCAATGATTGAGACTTTGAGATCAAATTGTTAATCATATTTTGTTATTAGAATGAGAAAGCAAGTGACCTTTCAGACTTTGTGTTGGAATAGCTTGTGTTATTGAGGAAATTGTTCTTATGTCTGTTTCTTGAGTGCGTTCTTGTCCATTTAATTAAATAAATAGAACTAGTGGAAGTGAACCTGAAAGGTGTCTTGAAGCCAATTGTGGGAAGACTTTGAGCTGCCATAATTGTCTTTAGTGTGTGTGTTTTTAGTTTGTTTCTGTGTAAAGGATCTTGGGATGACTTTGTGCCCCCATTGTCCTTTGTATATTTCACTCTTTGGCAGTTGAGGTGAAGACTTTGTGCTACACCTCATTTTGCTGGTTATTGTACCCTATTACATTTACTATCCAAGAAGGAACCTAGCTATTGACTGAATATTACTTCTAAAAAAAGAGAAGTACCTTCACCAATCACTTAGAATTTTTATTTTGACCTGTGAACATCATCTCTGAAAAAAGAGAGATGGATGGTGCTATCCTACCCCTGAATGTTATTTTCATCTTATATTTATAGTAAATTAATATATCATAGTTATAGGGAACCTCCCCTTGATGAGAGGAGAGATTTGTCCTCTTTTGATGTGGTAGACCTGCACATTTGGCCGATAAATCTCCCTATGCTGTGGTTGAAACACCTATTTTGCCCTCAGTTAGCTGGTGACAAAATATTCACCCAACAGTTTTTTATGACTCCACTGAGGATCAAACGAGCTATTCCAATTCTTTTCCATCTCTATATCCTTATCCATTTCCATTATATACTCTGATCTGTGAAACCAGAGATTTTGGGGATTGAACATTTCATTGCTATTGTCTACTCTACCAGCTCCACGCCAACAATTTTTTGGCGACTCCACTGGGGAAGAACAAATAGTTCCAGTTCTTTTTCATTTTTACTTCACAATCTAGTAGCCTCACACTATACAAGAATCCAGAGAGCTAAAGGGATTGTTGACCCTATATTTGAGTTGGCACAACAAAGTGATTCTAACATGTTTTGTTCTCCACCTCACCTTCAGCGAACCAAGAGTTTTCCTCCTACAAAATTTAGGTCTCCATTACTAGGTAAAGCATCTATTTTTATTGTTATCAGAGATTTATCAATACATACCCCTCAAATATTTGTTATCTCTCCCTTCACTAGTCAAATCATGGCAGCTCAAGGCCCCTGGGGTAACTCTTTTGATCCACTCAACCTAACTCCACCTCTACATGAACTGCCTCACAGTTTCAGAAAGAATTTTTCCAAGTTTATTGGTGATAAAAGAGTTCATCTTGATGAACATATTACAGCCTTCAGCATAGCCTGTGGCATGATAGGTGTGGAGTATGAATACATAGCAGTCAGGTTATTTATAGAGACATTACAAGGTGCTAATGCAGACTGGTTCTACCATTTGCAGGCTCGGTCAGTGATTGTCTGGAACACTCTCAAAGCCAAATTTAAAGCTAGGTTCAAGCCTATAGAAGATGCTCATGCCCTACTGGCTCAACTCACACAAATGAAGAAGGAGCCTCATAAACCAATGAGAGACTTCGTAGCCAAGTTTGACAAGCTGAAGAATAAGATTCCTATAATTGCTCAGCCAACAATTGAGAATCTCAAATACTTCTTCATCAACTCTCAGCTACTTGAAGTAAATTTTCTACTGAAACGTGCTAGCCACATAGACCTTATTGTAGCACAAGATTTAGCTACTAATGTGGAAGATGATCTCATCTTGGTGGAGAAGATAAGGAGAGATCCTAACAGAGGTAAATCTTCTTCATCTTTAGAATATTCATCTACATGCACCACTAATCCTATGGTGCAAAAGTTGGCAAATGAGTTGTTATCTCTCAGAAAGCGAATGGTGCAAGGGATGTATTTTGCTCCTTCGTACTGAGATATACTAAGGAGAACATTTCTCAATCATTCATACCAAGGCAATGTTGCTAGGAATCAAGGGCAGCCAAATCGCCTTCCTCCCCCACAAGGAAAACTTGCCATTGAAGTAACACCAATCAACTCAGCAGTTGGATATCTTGAAATAGAATCTAATTTCTCCTTTCAGCCTGATTTGAACCTAGAAGATGATGTTGATCTCTTTGCAGAAAACTAAGAAGAATCAGCTGATGACTCCAACATTGGTTTTCTAAATTACCAGGATAAACCCAAAATCAAAGGTGAAGTGTTTGATGGATCATATTTAGTGTTTACCAAGTCACAAAATTAGTCAACTCAACAAGCTGATAAGAAAAAAATAAGGGAAGGATCTCAGCCAACAATTTCAATTGCCAAATGAGGAAATTTTCTACCTTTCCAACCAAATGACCCAATGAGTAATAAAAAAGTAAGTACCTCAAGTACGCCTTCACCTTCAACTTTAATTTCACAGATCAGTACACCCACTAAAAACTAAAAAGATGAACTGCCTTCCCTTATTCCTAATTCATTTCAGACATTTGATATAATCGACCATGTCAAGAAGGCCAAAATTCAAATGACTGAGTTTGAATTCTTGCAATCCAACCCTGAGTAGTTGGATAAGTTAGTTCAATGTGTGAAGAATAAATAGTCTCTGTAGGACAAGAAATTCTAAAAATAACACCTGGTCCCCCCAAGAGCACACCCTCTTGGAATAACCTTGTGATTACTCCTCTAGCTGCTCTTGGCAAAATAGAACCATTTTATGTTTCTCTATTGATAAATAGACACCAGTTGAATAATTGCATCATAGACTCGGGTGCATCTAACAATATCATGCTTGCCAAAGTGGAAAAATCTCTTAGACTCATGCTAACCAAGACCTTTGGGAGATGTTTCTTCATAGAGAACAAACAAGTGCCACTGCTGAAATAAATCAAGGATGCCTAATTTGTATTTGCAGCATTCCCAGATAAAAAGATCAAAATGACAGTCTTAGTGGCCGACGTCTCAGCCTCATACGGCATCCTTCTTGGGAAAAAATTTTGCAAGGACATTGGTGGCAAATTAAGCATGGACCTATCTGAGGTGAGGATCCCTGTCAAAAGCGTCATGTAGAGGCTACTCCCTGAGAAGGAGGAAAAATACGTTGTCACTCAAACATCAGTGCCTAAAGCCCAAATTCTATTTGAGTCTTCAGGTGTGGGTAATTACTTCTTATCCATGGAGAAGGTTCATGTGGCATTTGACAAAAAATTTAAATGTGACAGCCTAAAAATTGATTCAGACAAAATGGCAAAAGACTTAATAGCGCACAGTGCAAGTGCAGAAGAATTCTCCCCTCCAAACAAAAAAAATCTAAGGAAAGTTCAGTTTTTGATAATGTGTGGATTCTCAAATTTGATGGCAATTGTTTTTCTACTAATTTTGGAGTCAATATTGTGTTGATATCTCTTCAAGAAGATATTTTTCCCTACTCTTATAAGTTGTAGTTCAGCAACACCAATAATACTGTTGAATATAAATCGTTGCTGCTCAGATTAAAAGTCGCTCAATATAGGGGCGTCAAACTTCTTCACACCAAAGGAGATGCTGAGCTAGTGGTTTGTCATGAGAGAAACCTGTATCAAACTAAGAATGGAAGATTACGTCAACTCTACAATTTAATTTGAGATCAAATTGAAAGCTTTGATGATTTCAGTATCTCTACAGTGCCCAAAAAATTCAATGATTGAGCTGACGCATTAGTTGTTTCAGAAACTCTCTTGGTTCTTCACTCAGATTTCAAAGGAGATAAGTACACCATTGAACTGGTCTTTCGACCAAGTGTGCCCAATAATGTCAATCATTGGCAAGTGTTCAATGGTGACAGTCAAATTGTTGCCTTTCTAGAATAAAAGGATAGCTTTGAACAACTTCATTTCAAAGACAGTGAGCCTTAGAAATTAGAATCAGTCCCTAAAATAAGCTCAGATGCAGGTGAAGAATTCCTATAGCTCGAAGGGAATAAAATCCTAAAAAGACTGGTTTCCTTTGAGAAACTGTTTGACAAGCATGACAGGTTCATCAAATAGCAAAAAATGAATTCAAGCTCCTCCCAAGAGTTTGATCAAATAAATTTGGGTACTACGAAAAATCTTAAGATGGTGAACATTGAGAAGTGCTGCACTCCAAAAGAAAAACTCAAATTTACTAACCTGCTTCACCATTACATGGATGTTTTGGCGTACTCCTATGATAATTTGAAGTCATTTAGGCCTGAATAAATTTTCCATGAAATTCCTCTCAAGAGCGATTAAGTGCTTCACAAGCAGAAATTCAGGTAGTATAACTCAAAGATATCAGGTACTATTCTATTTAAAATACAAAAAATATTGAACGCAAGAATAATTTTTTTAATCCATCATTCTACATGGATTGTTAAAATAGTTCTTATGAGAAAAAAGAATGGTGAAATTTGCCTCTGCTTGGACTTCATAAATTTGAATCAGTCATCCTTAAAGGATAACTACCCTCTACCCATCATGGACCAAGTTTTTCAAACGGTGACTAGTTCAGAGATGTTATCAATGCTAGACGGTTTTTCAAGGTACAATCAAGTGGAAGTCGGTGAAGCAGACCAATATAAGATGACGTTCACCACACCTTGGGGCACCTTTGCGTATCGAAGAATGATATTTGGTCTGATAAATGCTGGTGCCACTTTCCAAAGAGTGATGGATCTCGCTTTCAAAGATGAAATGGTTAAGTTCATTATGGTGTACCTTGATGATTTAACAGTCTTTTCCAAGCATCATCTTGATCACCTACATCATTTGTAACAAGTGTTGGAACGATGCTAATAGAATAGCATTTCTCTAAATCTCAAGAAGTCAATTTTTGAGGTTATAGAAGTAAAACTTCTTAGACATTATGTCTCAAAAAGGCATAAAGATTGACTTAGAAAGATTCAAATCCATCTAAGAGCTTATTCTACCCGCAAGTAAGACTCCAGTTCACTCTTTCTTTAAAAAGGTGAATTTTCTACGAAGGTTCATTTCTGAGTTCACACAGAAGACTAGTCACATTGTGGACATGATGAAGGGAAAGGCCACTTTTAGCTAGACTAAAGAAGGCAAATTGGCATTTCAAGACATCAAGATAGCTATTGCCCATGTCCCAATTCTAGTTTGTCCAAATTACACCAAAGGCTTCATAATATATAGTTATGCTTCTAAACACACACTTTCAGCAATTCTGATTCAGTAGAACCAAGAAGGTGTGGAATCTCCCATATCCTTCATGAGATGTCTTCTCAAAACTCATGACATGAAGTATTCAAATATGGAGAAGCATGTTTATGCAATGGTAAAGGCGGTAAAGCACTTCTATTTTTACATCCTGAACTCACACACTATTGCCATGGTTCCTAATACAATAATCAAGTCCATATTAACTCAGCAGGAGTTTGGAACCAAAAGGGAAAATTAGATTGCTAAAATCTAGGAGTTTGATCTGGTTATCAAACCAACAAAGCTTGTATAGGGAATGGGCCTCTACCAATTGATTGTTGATAACATATCGAAAGAAACAGGGCATGAAGGAACAAAGGTTGAAGACCCACCAATAGTCCTCTTTGTCACCACTATGAATGAGTGGTATTCGAATATTACTCATTTTTTTACCTATGGTGACTATCTTTCTCACCTATCTCGTAAAGAAAAGAGGACTGTTAAGTTAAAATCTGTCAATTTTGTCCTATGTGACAACGGCCTGTATAAGAACCTTGATGGAGTGTTCCTTCGCTGCGTGGATAAAGTGCAGCATAACAAACTATTGGAATCCTTTCACAATCTAGCCTGTGGAGGACCTTTTTTTGCACCTATAATTTCCCATAAGATTTTATGAGCCAGGTATTATTGGCCTACCCTATTTCAAGACGCGTACAAATGGGTACGTAAATGTGAACTATGTTAACAGTTCGTTAGAAGACCCAAATTGGCTACGTTGCCTCTCAAGCCAGTAGTAATTGAAAAGTCATTTTAGCAATGGGGAATTGATTTCATTGGTGCTGTAAATCTGTCTTCAAGTGCTGAACATAATTATGTCCTCATAGCCATAGATTACTTCACCAAATAGGTGGAAGCTATTCCAGCCAAGCATGCTACTTCAGAAGTAGTATGCAGTTTCCTCAAGGAAATTATCATTTCTAGGTTTGAGGTCCCAACCAAGATTGTGACAGATAATGTACCCTGTTTCTCTTCTCATGAGATCACTCAGTTCTCTTTTTATTATGAAATTACCCTCTCCCACTCTTCTAATTATTTTCCACAAGGGAATGGTCAGGTAGAATCGAGCAACAAAAACCTGGTGACCATCATCAGGGAGTTGGTTGATGACAATCAAAGAACCTGGCATAAAGCATTATTTGATGCTTTATGGGTAGATAAAATTATGCCCAAAAGGGTGATAGGTATGTCACCATTCCAACTTTTGTATGGTCTCAATGCAGATATACCAATCACTTTGGAATCGCAAGCACTAAAATTGGCAAAGGCAGTCGAAGATCATACATATGAAAGCTCCATCAACAAGAGGATCATGTGCCTAACTGAACTTGATGAGTAGCGAACTATGGTGGTGGATCTAATTGCTGCACATCAATGTTTGGTAAAGAATCTCTTATATCAAAAGGTAAAAACTTGTGATTTCTAGATTGGAGATCAAGTTCTGTTATGGGACAAGAGAAGAGAACCAAAGGGAATGCATGGGAAATTTGATTCCCTATGGAGAGGCCTGTTTGTTATTCATTAGCTCAATGGTGAAAATAATTTCTTGTTGAAGTATCAAGATGACACATCATTTTCTTTGCCTCACAATGGGCAACATCTGAAGCACTTCAATTTTTGAAGTATCAAATAATATTACGTTGTACATATGTATATGTGTATAGTCTTTAGTTCTATTTTGTGCTTTTTATTTTCATTTTTTGGCACCTTTTTTTTTGGGTAGCATGACTCCATAGCCTAATGGCATACTTAAAGGCACTAGAGATTCTGGATTCTACTCCCTTCAATTGTTTTTACAATCAATGAAAGTTCCCCAACTGGAGCCAGTTGTTGTTCCCAAAATCCGTCACTTGTTTTTGGGGACAATATATCAATTATTTTGGTCCTGAAGGCCAAAATTCTCTCTTCCCTTCTCAAAAAATATTCTGAGCACTTTAGTTCTTCAATTATTGAAGCATTTTCAGTTAAGGGACTTGCGAGTTCAACGGGTTCAACAACTTCAACAAGCGAGCTCTCACAAAAGAACAACTTCCAAATACTTAGGTAATTTCAAGGTTGGTTCAACATTGAGGTTTAAGCAAAAGGTCCATTGATAAGCTTCAAACAAATGGAATAAACCATTGAACCATTGAACCCCGTCTCCAAAGGTTCAAGGTTCAACGGGTTCAAAGGTTCAACGACATCAGCAGACTTAAAGAGTTAAGTGCTTCGGCAAGTTCAAATTTCAACGGCTTCAAAGGACTTAAATAAAAGAAGACTTGAAAGAAGAAATATTGAACCATTGAATCGATGAACCTTGAACCAAAAGAGTTCAAAGCTCAACGATTCAACGAGTTCAATAAAGTTTGAGAGACTTAGAAGAACAAAGAAGACTTTGAAGAAGAAAGATTGAACAGTTGAACCATTGAACCTTGAACCTTGGAGGTTCAAAGGTTCAACGAGTTCAATAGAAAAGAAAAGAGTTCAATAAATTTTGAAGGACCAAATGATTCGAAAAAAAGATGAACTGTTGAACATTGAACCAAAATGGTTCAAAGTTCAAAGGTTCAAGGTTCAAAGTAGTTCAAGTGACTAAGTGACCATGACATCCTCGTGGACATCAAATTTAGGGTAAGGAAATTCTTGTTTATTTTCAAATATAGCGTGAAACCTGAAGATAAACTCAGCGAACAGCTGAAGAGGAAGTCGAAAGAGCCTGTTGAAGGTAAGAAGATAGCTCGAGAGCTCAAATTGCAACAAGAAAGAGGGAAAGCCATATGAGATACTAAAATATCTACAGGAGAGTTATTCCAGTAGGTGGAACAGTCCACCAAGTAGACATCTGAGTGCACAAATATTCAAAGGCACGGCCTATTTTTCTCCCTTTGAATAAAAGTGAGTGGACATCCACGTACATATCTGGAAACAGACCAAATGACCCATGCTTAGTAGAAGACATTCGAGATGATTATGTACACCAAAGTCAAGGCTGATGACCTGTTCCAGCATGGCCCTCTCACATATATTGAAGGCATTCAATGCAGCATGGGCCATTTCATGAAACAAAGCGCCAAGTCTTTCTTAGCTGCTATATATTGTAATCTCTCATTTTAGAGAAGGAGATCTTTTTTTGGTGATAGAAACAAAACTCTGCCCAAATTGAAAGGCAATGACTAAGATTTTGAGCTTAGATTGTTAATCATATTTCATTATTGGAATGAAAAATCAAGTGAACTTTCAGACTTTGTGCTGAAATAGCTTGTGTTGTTGAGGAAATTGTTCTTATGTTTGTTTCCTGAATGTGTTCTTGTCCATTTAATTAAATAAGCAGAACTAGTGGAAGTAACCTGGAAGGTGTCCTGAAGCCAACTGTGGGAAGACTTTGAGATGCCATAATTGTCTTTAGTGTGTGTGTTTTTAGTTTGTTTCTGTGTAAAGGATCTTGGGATGACTTTGTGCCCCCATTATCTTTCATATATTTCACTCTTTGGCAGTTGAGGTGAAGACTTTGTGCTACACCTCATTATGCTGGTTATTATGCCCTGTTACATTTACTACCCAAGAAGGAACCTAGCTGTTGACTGAATATTACTTCTGAAAGAAGAGAAGTACCTTCACCAATCACCCAGGATTTCTCCTTTGACCTGTGAACATCATCTCTGAAAAAAGAGAGATGGATGGTGTTATCCTACTCCTGAGTGTTATTTTTAGCTTATATTTATAGTATATTAATATATCATAGTTATAGGGAAACTCCCCTTGATGAGAGGAGAGATTTGTCCCCTTTTGATGTGGTAAACCTACACATTTGGCCGATAAATCTCCCTATGTTGTGGTTGAAACACCTATTTTGCCCTTAGTTAGCTGGTGACAAAATATTCACCCAACATATTGATCTCTTCAAAAATGAAACTCTATTCTTCTTACAAACACAAGTATATATAGACATTTTCATTCTATGATTGTTCATCTTCTTCTCCTACTTGGCACCAAAAGTGGAGTCTGTTCATATTCTAACCTATTATAAGTCGTGAAGATATGACAAAATAGACTTATACACAACAAAATGAGTACATATTGCACAAATTTTAGACAAATATCTTGCACAACTTTATAATCTGAATTCTTCTCCCAACATTACTCAACATAAAATTCAAACCATCACTATGTTATAATTATTCAAAAAACAACAAAAATAAACCAAGTATACTATCAATCCAACATATTCAATCCATACATTCCTACATCATTTTCATACCATTTATATTTTCCTAAAATATTCTTTCACTCTTTAAAACATGTTTTTGCTTCTACATTTAGCATTTTCACTACTAAATTGAACGATTTCACTATTCATTCATTCAATTTCGCCTTTTCTTCTCCATTTTCTACCCTAAAATGAATTCACCTCTCATTTGATCAATTTCACTTCCCTATTTCATGATTTCATAACTGCTAAATAGTGAAATCGCACTTCTGCCTATTTTCTACCCTAACGTGTTTCTCACCCTTGTTTAATGCATTCGCTTCTATGTTTCATGAATTCACAGTTTCCTATAGTGAATTCACCATTTTCAATGTCAAATTCATTGATTTAGGATCTACAAATTCATTTTGACTAACTTTAAGCCCTAATTAATGACAAAAATTCCAAAAAATCTATAAAAAAAACTAACTTATCAGAGGCCTGCTCCTCTCAGGTCTCTGAAACCTCCTCACTCACTCTGTCCAGTGCTCATGGTGTGGAATGCAATCCATATTTCCTCCAAGGTCTCAAAGCAAATCTCTCATATCAATTCTCTTAGTAAATAAGTTTGAAAATCAAATTTGCACAAATGAATTTCTATACCCCATTTCTTCTATTTATATTTTTACACCCTTTCAAAAAAAATCCTCCCATCCGTCCATGATACTCATTCTTCCTCAATTTTTCAAAATTTTGGATACATTAAATTAATTTATTCTAGATTTTTCTCAAAATCTTGCAACAATTCATCTGCATAAATTTATCATTATAATTTATAATTCAATATCTTTTTTCTATTTTTATATATGCAACTTACTATCGTTAGGATATATCGTTCCCATAACCGCTCAATTGTCCTTTCTAGATTAAGATCGCATTATTAGTTGATTTCTTAACATTTATATAATTAGTTCACACTATTAGCTCTCAACTTTCTATGATTTATGAGTTCTAAAGATATAAATCGACTCCAATAGACTTAGACTTGGTATTTATCCTTCTACTTTCCAGATTAAACTATGGTATAACTCAGTGTGGAAGCAAAGGTTTTTAGAATGTCCTAGTTTAAGATTTGGTTATGATTCAATTTGTGTTCATAGAGGCCCCTCCCTCTAGCGCCAGAACTTGTTGGTGTTATTTTTGACACAAAAACAATTATGTAGGGTTTTGTTAAGACTCTACGTCTCTTGAAATAAATAAGATCCCACAAAGAAAATGCTTCCCCAAGGTCTAAATGTATTAGGTCTTAGTATGTTGGCATTCATTCAACAAGGTGATGTGCAACCATTCCATACAAGAGGCCTTTTTAACAAACTAAATCTTTACGATAACTCTAACTTATACATTTTGAAGAGATGTTGGATGTTCCCTGGATAATACTCATTAGGCCCAACCTCAAATGGAAATCACTTCTTAAGATAAACATGATAAGCAAATAATTGATTTCTAAGTGGATTTATGGCATGCATATATTCAACAATGCTTAAATAGTGACAAATAGAATTTAGAAACCAAGATTAATGTGCATAATCAGATTGTGTTCAACCTAGATTTAACTTATCACCATAAAGAAAGTGCAAAAGAGAAGGGATAAAGATATTAAAATCATGTTGACACTAAAAATGTCTTTGCAATATATGATTGAGCACACCCACTAAAACCAATCCTTGGTTGAATCAGACTTAGTATAACTTCAATCCAAGATAGTGCAAGAGTCTGGGAAACAAACTAGATAAGAGGAAAAGACCATGACCACAATATACATGGGCAAGAAATGGATTTAAACTCCTAACAAACTTTTAAATATCAAGATATGTATTTTTATTAAAAGTATTGGGTGATTACAATCATTCAAGTGTAATAAAACACTTTTGTAACAACAAAACTAAAACAAGATAAGGGAGAGATTATCCTAGAAAGCAGTAGAAAGCATAAGAAAAAAAAATGTTTGGGTTCACAATGTAGTTTTCAGTATATAATGAGCCATCTAGGGGTAGCATCCTTTAATGCTAAAAAATGTCAGCCTCTAGAAAGGCTCTCAAAAAATAATATATACATGAGGGTGTTGGCCCCCTCCCTCAACTGCCAACTCAACCCACTAATAGGGTAGTTACAAACACTCATTGTTGATTGAGGAAACATAGTTGGAGGCCACCCTTGACTTGATTCTCTAATAGATATAAAGGTGCACCCATGGTTTGCAGTTAGAGGCCACTCCATTCTTTGATCACCAATTGATTGTCTTGGGATCCACCATCCCATCCAACATTTGTCATTTGTCACTCTCATTAGTTTGGAGTTGTCTTATGCATCTCTTTTGTTATTACATGTAGACCTTGGCTCATCCTTTTTTGCCTTGTGTTTCATGATTTGTAAATGATCTTTCATGTTGCACTAACCCAAGCTTGTCCTTTCTTCATGATGCTTTCACTGAGGGTTTAAACTCCTTGATGAGGACACGCATCCAAATTAATGACTCAGACTGAAAGATGAAACCTACAAGATCCATCGAAATGGTTAGGCATAAATCCTTTGAAGAAAAGACAAGGCCTAAGCATTAAAATGATTGAAACATGAATAGAGAAGCCACAACTAATTTAGATCAAATGTGAGAAATAAATGAAAGACTTTGTTATTTGGATATAGACATTCGCATTAGTCAGCTTTTGATTCAAAAACAAGACTTCCCTATGTATAAAGCATACATAGTTTTATCATTAATTCAAATCGAGATTTTAAAATAAACTAATGTCATTAAGAAGCTCATCGACCAATGAAAATTTGACGTTTAATCGACCAGCATCCTCCTCGAGCCTTTGACAATTTGACGTTCAGGATGACCATCAAATTTAAGCCCATCAAGTGCCACATATCACGTCCTTATTGGCTTGGAGGCCTAGGGTTTATGGTTTGGTGATAGGTTGATGCCCGTCAAATTTAATCTCAAGGAAATGCTGACATCATCAGGGTGCCATGGCCCAGTCCCTTGTCAAGTTGGGTCTATGGTTTGGGTGCATGGGATGATGCCATGTGGCATCATCCTTGCAAGTCGAGCCTTTGAGCTCATTGTTGTATCGAATTCATCCCTGTGGTCCTGGGTCCCTAGGACGTCGCCATGTGGTAACCTCTTGGGACCTTAAGGCCACTGGACAATTAAATTTTATCAGGGTCTTTGTGGTCTTGGGCTCCCAGGACGTTGCCACATGGTGAATTCTCGAGCCCTCAGGGGCATGAAACTATTAATTTAGTCGAAGTCCCTCATAGTCCCAGGGTCCCAAGAAATCATGATGTGGTGACTTCTCGGGCCCTCAAGGCCACGAGACTATTAGACTATTAAAGTTTGATCAATTCCTCATTGAGCTATGATACTAAGATCATTCCACACGACACGATCTTGGTCCCCTGGGAAACTTTACCTTAGAAACTTTTAGGACTGACCTAGAACTTCGAAATGATCTGATAGTGACACATGGAAGGGTCTGGGGAGGGAATCAAAATATTCACAAGAAAATAAAGTAAATGAGTATGGAAAGCATTCGAACGAATAAAATAGGCTAAGGCAAACTTACATGGAACCTGGACCTCAACGCTCAGTTTAAAAAAGGGCCCAACACAACATGAAAGTTTGGCCAACATGGCCTAGTTAGACCTACATGTGTGGCCAAGGCAAATAGGCATGGACAAATGTTTCCCGTGAAAGACTTAGCCAAAAGACTAGGCAAGAACATGAAAGAAGTAATAAATCAATCCACTTGCATAAAACGGGTTTAAAAATCCAACTACATGGAGAATAAACAAAGTATTTTCAAACAAACTAGATAGTCTCCAAACCAGTGGTCAAAACAAAGCTGGACCAGGTTATCTTCTTGGAGGAAAAATGATTTAGATGATGAAATAAACCAAGACCTAGCACATGGAAATTGATTCAATAGCCTAAGTTTTCAATTAAAAAGCTTTTAAATTTAGATTTAGCCATGAATCCCATAGTAAACACAGACATTTACTGGATTTAACCATTCACAAAGATGCAAAAGCCCACCCCCAAGCAAACTCTCAAATATAAAATGTCCCTTAGACCAAATGTAGCAACATTCAGATCAGCGAAGAAAAAGAGGGTTCCCATTTTCAACTTGAAAATGGGGCATATTGTGCAAGCAACAACAAAATTGACAGTAAAGGATGTTTATCAGGGTTTAAGCTTTATATGTAGTGCAAGACACCTAGGTCATCACAATGATATGGATCGGAGTAAGAGAAGCATTTAGGCATAGTGAGATGGCAAATGTGAGCCTTTCGACAGTAAGAAGTACAAAATTGAAGGGTAGAGCCTTGATTGATATTTGTCAAATGTACAAAATATTGAGATACTATAAATATATAGTTTTAGTATCTACATAAACCACCTATCAGATGATCACTAGAGTGTGGCATGCATTCCAAGTAGCCATGGCTTCCCACGATACGAGTCTAAGTGTAAGGTATGTTGCACACAAAGAGACTATTTCTCAAAGTAAAATGTGTAAGACATGTAATAGGGGTAGGCTCGAACAACATCAACAAAGGCTAGAATGCAAGGACACGAGCAGGGTCTCCAGGGAGGTCCCAAATTCTCAAAGCTTGCCCTAACCTCTGACTGTCCGTAGTGGATGTTGCTTTTCCAACTAACCCCGCTCTCTAGCTTTAGTTTGCGTCGGTTTTGTTGACTCGTCTACTTTCAATGCCACCGCATCCTCTGGTTGTTGATTCATTGAAAAAATGCATACCCCGAAGCCTTCTCCTCAAATTCGTATTGGACCCTTGATTGTCATAAGTTGACGCGGGAATATGGAAACAGATGAGAGATTGTTAAGTTGTTATTGACATATTTAAGTAATTGGCATGATTAAGTGCCCCGATGGAGTGGCATTTTGGAGGCATAGGTCGCAGGTCTTTTGATAAAAGTTATTGATGTATATTTAGATGAAGCCATGTCCATTGCCTTGAAATCGAGGTGATCGATTGGATAAACAAAATGCACAGCGCACAATAACACTTGGTCAATTACTTGCTTATGAGCATCAACATCAACACATTTTGGTAAATGCAGGCACAAAGTTTATCAGCGCCTTACAACATGTTACCTTGTTTTAGTTAAATAGTCACGTTCTATATCTCTCCATTGCGTCCATCTACTTGTCATGTATCAACCAACTCAGTGAGGGTATTTCTCAAATTTTATAACAATGGTCAAAATCCTTGATGGTGTTTTATGTTGTTGCTATGTAAGTCTCTAATTTGTGTTTTTCATCTACGTGAGGAGCTCTGAGGCAAATCTTGAGATAGTCATGGGAATATGTTGGAGCCACATGGTAAATGTTTTCATATATTTTGTAACGGTGCAAGTTAACAAAATTTTCTAAAAATGGCGTGCATAAGAAGTTGTGCCACGTACTTATAATATATGTGATGTAGTATGTAGAAAAGTAGATAGACATTGATTATTCTTTGATGTATTATGGTTGCGACTATATACGTTGTATGGATATCTATTTAGAGAGAGATTCCGGTGACTTTCCTCTAACACAATGGTTTTGTATGTATTTTTGGATGCTTATAATGGAATTTATTCTATTCTTGCATTATGATGTTTTGTGTTGCTCATATTATATCTAGTTTATGCTTTATTAATCTTGTCTTATGTTTATATAGCATTTGAACCACCAAGACCCTAAAGTTCCTTGTTGTGCACTTGGGTAAAATACTCTCACACTTTTACCAGTTCTGAATGAATTGCGTTAGCTGTACAAGCAAACATATAATATGAAAACCAAAGTTTATTGTAACCATTGTACAAAATGCAAAAGGCTAAGATAAAATATAAGGGCTTTTATATACATTCGAATAATAAAAAAATACCTTATTTAAAATTTCTTTATAGAAAACAAATGTGTTTTTTTATAAACTCACAATAATTTGATATAAAATTAAATTTCATGTGAACCACACAACTACACCAATACAACCACAACCACTTCAACATCAATATATCTAATATATCCACAACAACTTAAAATAAAATAATTTTGAACTAAACCAAACAACTTCACCAGCCACTTCCCATAAAATAATTTTCATACCCGCAAACATAAAATACAGGGCACTTCTTTTTCCAAACATTCATTGTGGATCAAAAGAACAAAGGGCCAAATATTTAAAAAACACCAGCCTCTAACAAAATAATAAAGCAATGACATAAAAGAGAAACTATGATTCTTCATTGTCCCATTCATCCTCAAACAAAGCTGTCGAACAAATACAATAAGCTCAAGTTCTCAAGTAAGGTGCGAATCCCTGATCAAAATCTGTGGAAACCCATCAGAAAATCTGCCATATTCCCTATCTAATCTGCTCTCTACCACTACTACACCATTGCTAACTTTAAGAAGTAGAAGAGCATATACCATCCCAGGGGCATTCTCTGCTATAATAACTAAATTAGAAATAATATATGCCTTGATATACTCTACCTCACTTCAAGACTATCATAGCTTTGCTCCTACATTACTCTGTCATTGTCTGTAGGTAGGTATGTTATGAAACTCATCTAAGTTCCAAAGCTTTTTGGCTTCATCCTGTACATACCCTGTGAACAATTACAGAGGGACTAGCCTTAAAACCTCTTGGAAATATGCACCAAATCAAGCTCAGTCCAATATAATGTTTCAGAAAAACCCTTAGATTTCCTTGCCTTTCCTTAGCATCAATCATATGTATAGATAGATAGACAACAGATAGACAAACATATATTATCTGCGGCCGTATAATGTTTCCTACAGCTCTTCAGATACAAACAATACATATGTTAAGAAGCCTTTTCCTGTTTGCAGAAAGGATGATGGGCAGTTCTCTTAGTGCATTTTTTATGCAGCAGCAGCAGTACTGTTTGAAAAAAATCTCCCACAGCAAGAAGTATCATTTGACGAAGATGGTGGAGATGCAGGAAATTTCTCACTTCGTTCATCCATCAAAATCTGTTGGTAACGACATTCCACACTGCAGAATGCTTTGTCACCCCTGCAGTAATCAGAAAACAGAGAATAAGACTAAGTCTTCAAATAGATACTCTGGAAAAAAATCTCAAAGCCAAGATCTAGACATTCCTTTCATCTAAAAGAATTAAAACTCAAACTAGA
Source organism: Torreya grandis (assembly GCA_037957365.1). Taxonomy (NCBI): domain Eukaryota; kingdom Viridiplantae; phylum Streptophyta; class Pinopsida; order Cupressales; family Taxaceae; genus Torreya; species Torreya grandis. The sequence goes on along the minus strand of JARHVA010003383.1, from coordinate 446,599 downwards.
TCTTGAAGAAACAAGAAATCCTATTTCCAATTTTTAAAATGATTTGACATGATAACAATCCAAGAGATCAAGATGGCTCTTAACTTCTCTCATGGCCAAAAATTTTGGAATAATTTTAGAATTTAATTAGTGTTATATCAGTTACAAAATCACCCAAATAAGTCAATGGGCTTCTAATAGGAAGTCTTAACCTATCTCCAATTGAAATTCAAATTAGATGGTGAAAAAGTAAGAAATCTTATTTTTATATTTTTTAAATATTTCATATGAATATAATTTATTTGTTTTTATTTATTATTTGTAGTTTTTTTTGGGGCAGTGTCTTGATCCCTTGATTTTTTTATTGTTGGGAGAGGGAGTTTGAACTGATCAATTATAAAATAGTGGAATGAATACTTTTCAGTTTTTGATATTAAAATAAAAAAATGGTGATTTATTTATGCATCATATCCATAATTTATTTATCCTTTAATTTAAAAAATTACCAAAATATATCAATGAAACTATTTTGAAGAAAGAATAAGGGCTCAACCTGTTTTCAATTGAAATTCAAATTATATTGTGAGAAAACAGGAAATCCCTTTCCTATGATCACAATCCGTTAAACAAGTTGGCTCCTAACTTTTTTAATAATCAGATTTTTAAAATAAGTTATAATTAAATTATTGTTATATTAATTACAAAATAGTAGAATAAATATTCTTCAATCCTTGATATTAAATTGAAGAAAGTCTATTTATTTACGTTCCTATATTAATAAAATATTTATCCTTCAATCAAAAAACCACATCTAACAGTAAAAATACAACTATATTGGAAAAAAATAAGGTGAAACGAAAAAATAGGAGCTCAACCCATCTCCAATAAACCAAAGAAAAAAAAGTAGAAAAAGTCAGTAAAAAAAAATGTTTACCCACATTATGGGTGAACGTCAAAATAGCTCGTGGATCATCCTCTAGGCTTTGGAGTAGATATTCTTTAGAGAAAATCTCAAAGCCAAGATCTAACTATTGTACTCAAGAAAAGCAATTCCAAAGACATGGATAATTTGCACAATATGCATCTGCTAAGGTCACCTCCCAAATAGCTCTAAAATTCAAAGCAGTTAATCTGAAAACCTTATGTTCCACAATGCATAGATAATTTTGTTGCCCACAAATCCTATGGATTTTCAGTGGAGGTTAGACCAAAAATAATCAATTTTCAATCAGATTAAGTTAAATCATGATTAAAGTTTTAAACTATAGCGAATAAATGAGACTGACATATTCTAAAAATGGTTTACCATGACCAAAATCCATCACAGAAATGAATCGTCTCATGATCAATATTCTGAAAGAAACTAAAATTTGATGGGTGCTTGTTACAACAGTCCCTAATAAAAAATAAGATATAAAAAAAATTAATGTGATTATTTTATGCTATAAAAAAATATCTAGGCTCTAGCAGAAGATAAATATGATCATTAAAACGGACCTGTACATGTAGATGTCTTTGCCGTGGCTCAAATGTCTTTTGCAGAGATAGCAAGCACTGAGAAAATCAGCAGGAGGAAAACCGGGAAGATGGGAAAAGATCGGAGGAGATGAAGGTGACGATCCAACATCCCATATGTCCTGGCGCTTCCTAACAGGAGAATGAACAGTTTCACTTTCTAAACTGCAATGATTATATATTCGCTTTGTGCTAGATTGTGGACCATGAGATGTGACACAGGTATAGCTTTCAGAATGCTCCATTTCCGTCTGAGATGAAGGTTTTGCAGGGGACCCAATTGGTATCGGCTCTGTTTTCTTCACGGGAACACTTGAAAGGAGATTGGAAGAATTTGACCGGGTATAAGGTAATTTTAAGTGTGCATTACAGGAGTTTAAATGGGTGTGAGGAGATTTAATCTGGCCTTTTGGGGAAGCTAACTGCTTGTGAGCAGTAAACAGGTTTTGATTTGAACCTACCACAATTTTGAGCTGTGATCCAAGGAGGAGCCCTCTGCTACTAGTAAGGGCAGTGCCCCCATTGTTGACCTCACTGTTGCTGCCGCTGCTGTGGAGGGCTGCAACAATTCCCAGACCAACGCCCTCAGAGTCCCTTTTCTCCCAAGGCCTTGGAGAGACACACTGCAAACCTTCAAGACCAGACCTTGGGGATCTGACTTGTTTTTCATACCAATACGAAATCCCAACTCCAGAAAATGTCTTGATATCCAGTGGAGATGTTGGACTCCTCACCCCTTCTGAATCTGAGGCTCCCTTTGAACTACCGAACCCTATGAAAAGCCTAGGAGTATTGAAAAATTTGGCTTTTTCTTCAGAGTGATCTTGTGAATCAGATGGGTTATCAGGATTCAAATGAACCTTGCTAGGTGTCTTCTGAACAGGCCTAGAACGCTTACCAAGCATCTTTCTCTTATCTTCCTCCTAATGCAGCTAGTGGAGTTTCTCTATTTACCCTAGTACCGAAGCTTGCTCAGCACACCACCTTCAATTAGTAAAAAAAAAAGTGATGCTAATCCATAAACTCCTTCCCAATGGTAAGTACACAAGTCCTCCCAAGCGCTCTCTAATTTCAGGTACACTGTCAAGAAAAAGACTAGAAATCCTTGGGACTTGTGATATGCTGCAAAACTAGACCTCAATCTACTAGACCTCCGTGTACCTAGTTATGCATACACTTGTCCTAAGATAAGCCCACAATTATCCACAACACTACAACTCCTTAGCACCTTGAAATCTTAAAACTCCTTGGGATCTTGAGGTGCTCCAGAAAGATTAAAACTCCTGAGAACCTATGGATACCTATATTCAGTGTTACAAAAAGACTCAAACTCCTTGGAGCTTGTGATGTAGACAGTATGATTATAATATAGAGCTTTCCCACAAATACAGAATTCCTTCTCCAGGACTGGATAATGCACACCTAGACTCTTGATTTTCTGGACCAATTTGAATCCCACCGCAGGAGCACCCGGTACCCCTCAAGCACCAATCTAACTGCTATTCTTCCCCAACAAGGCAGAAAAAAAAAACCAACAGCCTCACTCGCGCAATGGGTCAGAATAAACTCCTGATCTTCCCCAATGCAGATTTTTCGGGGATGGTTGCTGAGAATGCATGGAAGAGGCTTCTTTCTCTGATCAATTCAATGGAGGCCTCCAACGGGTATGGTTATGCAAACAAAATTGGATGTGAAAGGACAACAAAATTCATTACAGCTTTTGAGGTCCTCATCAATGCACTCAAAAATGGATACTTGTTCAGAGATAAGGCTTTTAAATTCCTTGTACACTTTGAGAAGATGCTACACCCACATTCAGTGAATCTGATCATACGCTCTGAAAAGCCGTCAACCTCTTACAATGAACGCCCACATCCCAATACCGAAGCAACAGGAAAATGACAGACAATCTTCACCAATATCAATCCTCCAAACTTTTCCCCACAAATAGCTAACACCCTCTTCACCAATACACTAAAAACCTACTCCAAACTTGTGGAATACTACAACTGTCTATTCCCCACCCCTTAAAACAGCAGGAAAACCCTCTAAGAATGTCAGAATGAGGTGCTTCTGAGTGTATGGGTACACACAGCAAGAATCTTGCTGAATCTGGATGCATACAGATGCAGAGGACGAGGTATAAGCAACACCCAAATGCCAAAATTTATTTCTGCAGATGCCTGAACTCAATCCCCACTTGTGACAACTTTCTGCAGCTGATCATAAACCACCCCAATAATACTAACACCTACAATAATTATACCCTTTTTTAATTTCTCCAGATACAATCATTCATCAATTCTTCAATATATTTTTTTGTCAATTATTACTTGCTACATTGGCTACTGCTGAATCAGCTGTTATTAAAGTCCATAAATACTATACTAAAATAGAAAAATAATGGAGGTCGCGCCTACAGTACGTAACCCTAGGCTCTAACCTTGGATCATATTTCAAATTATTAAATTTCGTATATAGTCAAAGTCCCCACAACGCGCCGGGTAACTCAGAGTTGACGTAAGTGAAGGGAAACTCTGTGGTTAATCTTATTCACTTTTATCGGTTTTCCTCGTACTTACCTAACTCTACAATGCCGGCTAAGAGACGGTAGGGTTCACTTTTAACCGTGGGTGGGTCCCTGTGGTGGGACCCATAATAACGAGACTAATGATTTTATGCTTTCACCTTATTAAAGTGGCACAAAATGTTAATAGTGATGGAGACTCCATTTGGTGTTGAAACTAGGGAGGGTCATTCGGAAGGAAAAAAGGGCCATGGTTTAGCATGTCTTAAGAGAGTGATGTTTTTGTCTCAGGGTTGGAGGTGATGGGAATGTTTGTGGGATTGGTAAAGATTCAATTATTTTAGTGTACACGGTTAATGTTATGGTTAGTGGGTCTATTCAATCTTCCAATTGATGAATTAAAAAATATTATAGACACTTTTTAAGTTATAGTTTTGTTAATAAAATTTTAAAGTTTTTTTTTTGAAATATAGTTGAAAAATTAAAGTCCTTTAAAAGAAATGGACGGTCCTTAGCTCTCAAACATCTTTTTTCATGTACCGTGTATTATTATTCAGGGACGTGTGAGTTGGTCACAAGTAGGGGCCTTGCATATATGAGTTGGATGTCATTAATGATATTCAAACTCCGCAATATACAAAATATATTTTTTGACCATTGGTTTACCTTATATGGAAGTTTTGTGATATAAAATTAATAGATGTGTGTGTGTTTGATCCCTAAAGGGTAGGGTGTTTCTCCTAGTAACTAAGTTGTTGTAGGAATGTACGGGTTGGGGGGTGTGATTGGTCCATGTAGTGCAGGGTGTTTCTTTTGGTAATTAACTCTTCAACTTGTAATTGAGTCATGATAAAAGATAGGTAAAATAGGCCCACAAATTTGGGTGGATTTCAAAGAACCTTATACCAATAAGTTTCATTGCATGCAAAGTTACCATTAGGTGAAATCCCAAAGATCTTGGAGGTTTCCTTGGCCCCTACCAAGGCCTTTTAGCCCTTTACATTTTATCACTCCTACAGATATTTTTCACATACTTGAAGCACCCAAGATCCCTTTTTTTTAAGGGTTCATTTTTCGACCATCGATAACTAGAGTGTGGATCTAACATGGAAAGAGGTCACACCCCCGACAAAAATAGGCTTGTAAACTTGGGTGGATTTCAAGGAAGCTTATACAAACAAGTTTCATTGTAAGTAGAGTTGCCATTAAAGGTAAAACCCAAAGATCTTGGAGATTTCCTTGGCCCCTCCCAAGGCCTTATAGGCTCTTTAGATTTTATGACTCCCAAAGGGATTTTTTGCATTTTTTGAAGGACTCAAGAGATCCCTTTTTCAACGAGTTCATTTTTAGACTGTTGAAGACTAGAGTGTGGTCTACCATGGCAGGAGATCATGCCCCTACAAAGGTTTGTTTTTTTTTCATATTGCCCTCTCATATCCCCCTATAGGGCACATTCCTTTGATGGACTCTATCTTGAAAACAATGCACCAAAACTAGATGTTGTTTTTAGGTTACAAGTTTTTCTAAGAGGATTTTAATTTTGTTCTCATTTTTTCTCCAAACTGTATGAAATCATTTTTTTGAGCTCAAGTCCTTCATGGGCCCATTTGGAGTACATCTTCACACAGACATATCTTTTCAATTGTAACTCAGATTTGAGCGAACATTTTTTTACCCCTATTTTTTTTCCAAGTAGAATTCATAATAGTGATAAAATTTCATTTATAATGTATTGCAATAGAACTTGTATGTTTCCCATTTTCATGAACATTTCATATAGGGGAAATTTTGATGTAAACTGTGTAATTATAAAAATTCAGAGGTTTTTTTCATCTTTAGGGTGTTTTTATTTTAGTTTAAGTTTACTATCAAGGTGATGATCTACCTTGATTTAGTTTAATGGCTTTGTACAAAGACATCCACACCATAATGTAGGGAAATAATAACCTTCAGTTGAAAAATAATATGTTGTTCTCTATGATTAATTTTGTTTAAGAGAATAGGAAACTTAAAAAATAAACAACCCTATACCTCTCACAACTTTACAACAAAGATGCCCTCATCACATTCTTATAGGAAATTATTGCATTGTTGTAACAACATATTGACACTATAGACTCCATTGCACCTACTCCACATTTTTCCTTTCATTAGACTTTAGTATGCATCCTCTTGATGCAGTTTTGGATTAAAATCTACCATTGATCATGAATCAAATTTTATATTTTATGTACATGTGGTTACACATACTAAATCCCTTGCTTCTTCCATGCATCTTGTACATCTTCTTGCTTCATTGAATAAACACACTACAACTTTTGGTTCTCATTTAGTCTATTCCATGGGTTATTCTAGTAGAAGAATTGGTCAACATGGTTAGAGAATTGTTATGCCTTTTCAACCCATGTCTTAGAAAATTTTCCATGGCATAGGGTATCATACACCTACTTCATCTTCATTAGGACCACTTCCTGTGAGCTTAACACCTATATTTATTCACTCCACTCTTCATGAGGATATTGAGCTACATATGAGATCTTCTGCACAATTTATCTAGCATGTAAAACTTGAGCCATATTCAGGTTTTATCATGCTAAAAGTTATGACACATCATCTACCAATAGGCATGAGAGACTTAATTACTTCCATTAAGCATGAGACTCTTAACACAATATTAGATTCATATATGCTTGAGAGTATTGAATCTAATTTAGACGTTTCTTTGCATACATTATTTGTGCACATGGAATTGACAGATATGCCAATGTTTTATGTTATTTGGGGTTTTACACAAACACACTCAAGCAAATAAAACTATTTAAAAGAAGTAAAACTATACTCATATTCACATTAAAATATAGCCAATAATACAAACTTACCTAATTTAGCACATACAATAAATACAATGCAATCAAGGGATAAAGAAATCATATCTTATTCAAAGTTCAGATCTGAGATATGACAATGATCTAGAATAATTTTAGAACATTTATCAGGCTCTTGGATCTGCTCCCTTTGTGTTTTTAACTATTTCCAAAACATTGATTAGGCTCTAGGATCTACTCACTCTATGTTTTTAACTATTTTCACCCATAATATGCTTACATCAACCATAGACAGTTATAACAATGTAGATGTCCAAGTTCGATGTAGGTGTTGAACATAAAGTATACACAAAAATGATCTAAACTCCTATCAAACCTACGTTATCACATATGTGCCTATTTGGTACCTTAGAATATGTTTGTTTGTGTGTGAGATCTAACCAATAAGAAAAACCATAATCGTATTGCCTTTGACCTCCTGTAACTTGGTAAAATGGGGTTAGCATATGAGTCAAGCTAACCCTAACAACCCCAAATGTTGTTAGGTGATGCTTACATAGCCAAAAATCCAAAGAAGTTCTCAAATTCGCATGTAGTTCTCCCTCTTAGGCATTGTGTAGAATTGTAATTGTGTAACTATATGCTCTTTATCCTATGGTAACCCTTGGTAAAAACAATGCAAGAGTATATAGTGACCTTTTGAGTGCTTCATATATTCAATATAGTACTAGAGTGCAGTTTGATAGCTTAGAATATAAAATACTTGCTAATTAGAACTTGCTTGATCAAATTACCAGATGATGTAATTAGATCATAACCTTTGTATAATAGGGATCTCTTGATTTTGAATTAAGACCTAGTGGCACATGAAAAGCCGATAATAGGATGACCAAAGGGGACAAAACAAATGGTCACCAAGTGAAAGATACATAAAATGATAAAAAGATAAGTCTAGACACTTGCATTGTGATTGGACACTTGTATTGATGCAAGAGTCCAACATGGATGTAGGTGTCCAAAGGATAAAAACATAGGGATAAGAAAAAACACATGTGGGGATCCATAGGATACACTAGATAACAAATAATTTACAACATATAGTCCCACAGGGGTAGATAAAATAAGTGAAATAAGATGGAACTAAAGAGATCCACATGAGATTGTACCACTAGATATTTAACTCTTAGTCAAAATATGTATATAATCAAAGAGCTATGAAAACATGTTATGAAACTATGTTTGTACCAAATATGGGTATCTATATTTACCCCCATTTAATCTAGTAATGCATAAAACTGAAATTACTTGTTTAAAAGAAAAGAAAATGGATACCTTGGTGTGTATAACACACCTTGTCTTCGCTTGAACTCTCTTTGGACCTATTGTTTGAATATTACCTATAATAAAGGGCATGCCACAAATTAATCAAGACATATAATTTGTATATGAATAATATTATAAATTAACGTAAATAAGGATCATGGACAGAATACACATGTGTATGTGTTGTGTAGTAATGGCTCTAGAATGATGGAAACTAAAGAAGTAGAAGGGGACTTGCAACCTCATCCATCTTCTAAATAGGAAGATGAGTGAGATCCCAAGTGGATAATTAGGTCACACCTTGGTGGTGTTATATCTAGAGTGAGGAGAGTTGGAAGGTGATCATGCCCTTTACCTGAGATAGGAAGAGTAGAGCTTTGGTCATTGAGAGTATCATCTCCCAACCAACACAACTCAAGTGCATAACCTAGTGAGACTAGATGATTTAATCACTCCAATATATAAATAGAACTAACCATTACATATGGATAAGGCCCAAATAACATTCTGCAATAGTCCAATTTGGGTGTCAGTCCATGATGTGATAAAGGCCATGATATAGTAACAGTCCATAATGTGGTAAAAATACATGATAACCTAGTGAATATGAAATATAGATCAATGTTTGAGTACCTAGAAGGAATTAACCCTTGTTTATGTCCCCTATCATATATAAAGTGAATGCAATAGTTTATTGAGACTGTGCCTTTTAGTTTTATATAAGTACCTATTGTGGAATGAGATTGCATCCTTGTGGGGGATTTATTTAGGCTCCTCCACTCGCAATCACAATATGGGAACAACCTCAAGCTATGGGTAACCTATGATGAGGTTGAACCTCTGGAGAAGGTCGAATTCCTCTCGATGGATCACCTATACTAATGCTACTATTGAGAAAAGGGCTATAAAGGGGGAAAAGGGCTCCTAAGAAGGATAAAAGGTGATACACCAAATAAAAATGGAATACTCCCATAAGCTTAAACCCACACTAGATCATCACAAGATAATGCTAGCTCACACAACCTCACAAACTAGTTGATTGCATAAGTATTTCATGGACTAGGTTCATGAAGAACACTAATCCAGACCTATAATAGCTTGAAAACACCATAAAAGAGGCCAAAAAGAAGGACAATGGATATGGAAGAATCTCCTTCACAAGGCCATCATGCACAACTCACTCAACATAGATCCAAGGCAAGAGACAGGTAAAGAAAGTCTTTTATTGCATCAAGAGGTAGTTCTTACAAATGCTTGATAGGGTTTAGCCTAATCAAGATGAGCATGTTTTGCAATATCTCAGAGAGTCCCCTACTCTTCTAAGATCAAAGAGTCCTTATGAGAGTCTAGAATCTAAGAGAGAGAGAGCTTACAAATGGGAAAGAAAAGGGTAAGATAGAGAAAGGGAAAGAAAGAGAGGAAGAGCATGCATCAAGAAATTAATTAATGAGTTGTCACCACCTTTATTGAAATCTCTGCCACATTTTAATCCAATTAGGACTAATCCTTCATTGAAAAATTAGCCTTCATTTGCTTTAACAGTCTTCAAACTCTTCTCATTAACTGATAAATGCACTAGAAGACTAGAATTAGTTGAGGTTGATGAGTCATGGTCTTATTGTTGGAGAAAATATTTAAAGGCTCTTAAATAGAAATGAATGCTCCAACTTATTTCTCCAACCACTAGAGTCTTTTACTTTGATCTTCCATGCTACCTTCCACTTGCTTTCACTGTAAGGACAAAGTCCTCATACCTTGAATCTAGATAGGGCCATGCCATGTCTGCTTTGAGTGGTAGTAAGTACCACTTTATCGAGGATATGGCCATGTTGATAGATGAGACATTTCTCCATAACTATATATCACACCTACTACAAAATTTGAGCATAGGTTTTTATTATGGATTGAAAACCAATCCAATTTATTGGGCTTTATATAATCATTATATCGATGAAGATCCGTAGATCACTAGCTTTGTTCTAGACTATATTAGGTTTAAAAAACCTACTATGCGTTTGATTTTTAATGGTAATATAGCCTCACCATTAACAACCTTGATGGTATAACTATATCTAATTGTGAGATTTGATCAAGATCTAATGGTGACATAGCTCTTTGAAGCATTTTTCTCTTGGTTCAACCTGAACCATGTTTGACCTCCACTCAAAAACTCCTAGCTTTGACTTTTGATATCAACCATTAATCTCGATATGGGCTTCTCATATTGTGCCAATTGTTAGCTCTACATTCATCCCATGGGTCCTATAGTTAGTTCCATCTTATTCTTACACTTGCACCATGTGGAAAAATCACATTCATCCTAAGCTTGGTTTACCCTTTGACCTTATGTGTACCATTGATCTTCTTTAGCATGGCTCAAATGCATACCATTGATTTACCTTATGGTTGCCATGGTCATGACACTTAGCAACTTTTCAATCATTCTTACGATCCACTAACTAGTTAACCTTTTGCTCGCTATCAATTTTCTTTGGTATGATGGATCTCACACCATTGATCAACTTGGACCCATTAGCTTTGTCAGTCACCACACATCATTAGATCTTTGTTCAAGTACCCAAGATATTAACACTTATCAGCCCCATGCTTAATTTTAGATCTACTTACTTTTTGACCATAATCTTACCCACGTGCCATTATATCATTTTTCCAAGCTCTTGAGATCATGCCACTTGGCAGTTACATATTCAACTTCAGCCCTTTGAGGATTTTGAATCCAAATGGCTATTTTTCATAGATTTAACTTGACATCCCCATGCATGTCCCACTCTGTTAGTTCATCTTTGAATGCTTATATCTTGAGATATCAAGCTCATCAAGATACAAAATTTATAGAGCATGTTTATGGGACCAAAATCATCATGTCCATACATTCCTTTAGCTTTAGTTAACCTTTCAAGTGCATATGTCAAATATGCAACCAGATTGATATGTTCATTCCTACATGACATGTTGATGATGATCTGGTTGTTCAAAGCTTGCTTTTTCCATCTTTTGATCATTTATAGGTCATGAACTCTGATCAGATTCTCTATCTAGGAAAAATATTGATATGTGGACCAAAATTGGCCAACATCTTTGGTGACTCATAGGGAAGCATGCCTGTTATGCTTCAGAACCCAAACTAGTTGCCTTGTCTAGTCCATTGGGCATGGAGTCTCAAGTCTTTGCTCTTAGTTGACATGAAATGATGAAAATCTAACTCTCTAGATAACTTCCTCTTGAATCAATAGGAAAAACAATAAATAAAACAAATAAAGTTCCCAAGGCACTTTAGAAAAGGAAACACACAACATGAAAAGAATGTGCACAAGGCACTTTAGGAAAATAAGAAAATTATTCTAATATGTATCGGGCTGTAACTTACAAGTATATTCCTCCTAGATCAAATGGAAAATATTTAGCATCACTCACTTGTGATGGACCAAGATGGAAAACACCTTGCTTTTGAGAGCTCATGATAGGTGAGCTAAGATGCTTGATTGCTGACTCTTTTGGCATGCTCTCGAGAGGATGAAATGGGACAAACATGTCTCCAATGTAGACATACTAGTCCATCTATTCAAGGTTTGATCCAAATTGGACTATAGGAGTACCTGAAACCTCCTCATCTGATGTCTCTTTTGAACATGAAGGTTGATTGTCTAGGCTTAGGCAAAAAATCTCTAAGTCATCCCAAAAGGCAGTTTCCTCTTGGTCATCTAGGACAATGCTAAATTCAACACCACCCTTGCTTTGATTACTTTTAAAGGAGGCATATGGTAGCTCATCAACCCATCTAAGTTTTACCATGTCATATCCATACATTTATTTATTTGACCATTCTCTTTCATTCTTGAAGACATCAGTACTACCTTCAATAGATAATTCATCTTGAGACTGGTCAACTTCTATAACCTAATCTGTAAGTTCATTTTCATGCTCTGAAAGAGGCATAGGCTAGTTTAGAACCTCTACCTGGTCCATGAAGTCATGGTACATCTACTTCCATACTTCATCCTAATCCTCCTTCTCCTTCATTTCTTTCTCTTGCTTATTTATGACCTCTTCAACCTGATCAGCTAACTGGTTGACTGTTGTAACCACATCAATTTCTATACTTTTCTCATCCTCATATTCAACCCCAAAAAATGGAATCTCTTGTAGAAAATAAATATCCATTTTTCTCTTAGCTACACCCTGAATACACCTCCATTTAAATATGAAGGCATCAGTATTACCTTCAGGATCTAATTCATCAGTATCAAAGCCATGCCAAGAAGTCTAATCAAAACCTGACTTTTCCTCTCATAAATGAAATGGAATACCTATCATGATATATTCATAATAGACACTTGAATTATCCTCTTCAGGATCACCTATGCATGCAAGCTCCTCTTTTATTCTTTGTAAAATAGGTTCCTCGTCCATGAGGGAGATGGTGGGAGGGTGAAAAAGTTCACCTTGCTTACAGCTTAAGAGAGTGTCCTTCCAAATAGGGACCTTGAAGGCTATTTTAGGTGGTTCTTGGGGGAAGGAGAGAGACTCTTGAATCTTTTGTAGGGAAAGCTCATTGAGCTAAGTTAACACCTCTTTTTATTAAACTTGTTCCTAGACTACCTTAGCTAGCACTTCCTCTTCCTTCTTTGTGCCCACCTTGATTGATTTCCATGAGGGGAAATCATAAGGCTTGGCCAACTTCTCCTTTTCTTGAATGAGTGTGAGAGAGGGTGGTTTCACAAGAGAGTGTATCACATAGTTAGGCTCATTAGCATAGGAGAAGATCCAAGATGGGATGGCTTCATGCTCCTCAACTGAATGGTTTTTAATGACTTGTTTGGCTCTTGACAAAGATGAGGTTTGACAAGGTTGACTAGGGGTTTGGTTTTGAGCATAAACAAGAGTAGGAGAGGTAAATTGGGGTCTAGGGTTGGCTGTTCTCATTCCTAAAAGTAACTGATAGTCATTTTCTTTTCTAGTTTGGTCTTGCCTAACCAAGCATTCTTCTTGAAACCTCAACTCCTACTCCTGAACATAAGCTTGGTATTTAAGATTTTGTTGTTGCCTATAGTACTCTTCTTCCCTATCAACCTCTCTTAATTCTTTTTCAAGATCAAGCCATATCTCCCTAAGGCTCTTTTCTAGTTGACTAGAGAGAGGCAAGTTCTGACAAGGCTGGTACATTAAATCTTAAGGGCTACTTAGGGTGAAGCCATGAACATTGCTAATTTTATATGAAGGATAAGGAATGAAAGAACATGCATTTTGATCAAATGAGTGATGATACATACCAAATAATGGTGATTAGGCACCTAAGATACTTATACCAACTGATGTTCGTAGTGAAGTTTCCATTGGTGTTTGCAAATGTGCCTCCAAAGGCTGATTGCATTGAAAGGCAACACTAAGAACCTTTTAGTGAGATGCATAACATAGTAAAGTCCTACCGGGCTTGCCATAAATTTTTGTGGTATGAGATTTCACCCTTGTTGGGGGATTTGTTCAGGCTCCTCCACTCCTAATCATAATATGGGAACAAACCCAGGATGTGGGTAGCCTATGGTAGGGGTGAACTTTTAGAGAAGGCTAACTTCCTATTGACGGATCACTTATACTAATGTTACTACTGAGAAAAGGTTTAAAAAGGGGGAAAAAGGCTCCTAAGAAGGCTAAAAGGTGATGCAACAAATAAAAATGGAAGACTCCCCTAAGCTTGAACCCACACCAGATCAACACAAGATAATGCTAACTCACACAACCTCATAAACCAACTGATTGCATAAGTATTTCTTGGACTAGGTTAAGGCAAAACACTAATCTAGACCTGAAATAGCTTGAAAACAACTTAAAAGAGGCCAAAAAGAAGAATAATGGATATGTAAGAATCTCCTTCACAAGGCCATCATGCAAAACTCACTCAACATATATCCAGGGCGTTCTTAGAAGTGCTTGATAGGGTTTAGCCTAATCAATATGAGCATATTTTACAATATCTTATAGAGTCCCCTACTCTTCCAAGATCAAATAGTCCTTATGTGAGTCTAGAATTAGAGAGAGAGAGAGAGAGAGAGAGAGAGAGAGAGAGAGAGAGAGAGAGAGAGAGAGAGAGAGAGAGAGAGAGAGAGAGAGAGAGAGAGAGAGAGAGTCAAGAAATCGATGAAGGAGTTGTCACCACCTTTATTGAAATCTCTACCACATTTTAATCCAATCAGGACTAATATTTCATAGACAAACTAGCCTTTATTTGCTCCAATAGTCTTCAAACTCTTCTCATTGACTGAGAAATGTACTAGAAGACAAAAATCTATTGAGGATGATGAGTCATGATCTTACTATTGGAGAAAATCTTCAAAGGCTCTAAAACATAAATGAATGCTCCAACTACTTTTCTGTAACCACCAAATCCCTTTGCTTTGATCTTCCATGCCACCTTCCACTTGATTTCAATGTAAGGACAAAGTCCTCATACCTTGAATCCAGATAGAGCCATGTCATGTCTACTTTGAGTAGCAGTAAGTACCTACTTTGTTGAGGATATAGCCATGTCGATTGATGAGACATTTCTCCATAACCATATATCTGCCCCAACTACAAAATCTGATCATAGGTATTTATTATAGATTAAAAACCAATCCAATTTATTAGTTTTCATATAGTTATTATATCAATGAAGATATACAAATCACATAGCTTTTTTTAGACTATATTAGGTTTAAACAAACCTATCATGCATCTAAGCTTTAATGGCAATAGAGCCTCATCATTAATAACCTTGATTGTATAACTATGTCTACTTGTGACATTAGACTGAGCTCTAATGGTGACATAGCTATTTTAAACATATTACTCTTGGTTTGACCTAAACCATGTTTGACCTCCACTCAAAAACTCTTGGATTTAAATTTTAATATCGATCATCGATCTCGATCTGGGTTTCTCATATTGTGCCAATTATCAGCTCCACAATCATCCTAAGGGTTTGAAGTTAGTTTCATCCTATTCATACACTTGTGACACATGGTGACCTCACATTTATCCTAATCTCAGTTGACCCGTTGACCTTACATGCATCATCGATATTCTTTAGCATGTTTCAAATGTGTACCATTGATTTACCTGGTAGTTTCCATGGTCATGACACGTGGTAACTTTTCATTCATTCCTAGGATCTAATAACTAGTTGACCTTTTGCTCATCATCAATTTACTTTGGTATGATGGATCATGCATTTTTGATCAGCTTGGACCCTCTAGCTTTGTCAGTCACTGTGTGCCATTAGATCTCCATTTAGGTACTAGAGATCTTTACACTTGTCAGCTCTATGTTTAATTTTAGATCTACTAATATTTTGACCTTGATCTTGCCATTGTGATGTTAGATCTTTGTTTTGACCTCTCAAAATCATGCCACTTTGTAGCTACATGTTCAACTTCAACTCTTTGAGGATTTTGAATTCAAATGGCTATTTGTTGCAGTTTTAACTTGATGTCCCTACACATGTCCCACTCTGCTAGTTCATCTTTGAATGCTTGTATCATCAAATAGGCGGATCATCAAGATACAAAATTTACAAAGCATGTTTATGCGACTAAAATCATCATGTCCATGTATTCCTTTGGCTTTGGTTGACCTCCCAAGTACATATATCAAATGTGAAACCAAACTAATCTATTCATTCCAACATGACATGTTGATGATGGTCTGACTTTTTAAAGCTTATTTTTTTCCATATTTTGATCATTTATGGGTCAAGAACTCTACTCAGATTCTCTATCTAGGTAGAAGCTTGGTATGTGGGCTAAAATTTGCCAATAATACCATTAGTGTGTAATATGTGTACAATGGTAATACCAATGTATAAAATGCTAACGCAAATATATATCTAAACCATATAATGTGTCTTAGATATATATATTTTTTATATGATCTAAGTGTGGAAGACATGTTTCCATAACATGCCCCCCATTATCATGTGGAGAATATAATAATTGTGTACAAATGTGGGCATGTTGCCAAAACATGCCCCTGTTGTAATCTAGATATGTTGATTACTGAATAACTATGAATATATGGAAGCCAAGTTTCTATGACATGTCCCCATTTACCCCCTTTTAAGAGGAGGGGAAATAGAATATGTTAGTCACCTTATCCTATAAAGAATAAGTGGCATTGTCATGTATTTGAGTGTATAGTAACCAATTTTACCCTAGTAGTGTTACTATCAAAGAATCTAATATTATGTCGATAAGACTTATGATTTGGAATAATATATATGTGTAAGTAAAATTTTAGGTAATTTTTATTATTTATTGATTTTTTTTGAAATTAATATAATATGAAAGGGCTCATTTCCTCAGTTCTAATGCAATTCATGTTTTTGAATTTGGACATCCAGTACTCAAGATATGTGCGTTTGAAGTTTTAATATAAGTTGTGTATGAGGAGTTTTGAATATAAATTTAATTTCATTTGTACTTTTATTCTTTTATAATTTTGATATCTGAGTATAATAATATAATGTCACATGGTACATCCCTATGAACACTATAATTTGAGGTGTTCCAAACAACCCTAGATGGCTAAGATTTTGATGAGCTGTTAAGTAGGTTAAAGTGTGAATTGAATGGTAAAGTTAATTTTTTGCAATTTATTCCTTTATATCATTTTTTTGGCTTTTAAGGGTCGATGGATGGACACTTCCATTGAAGCTTGGGATAGTTGCATCTAGGTCTTGATGCTAGTATCTAATTTTTGATGCAGCTGTCTGACATTTCTATCTTGTGTCGATGCTAGTATCCAACACTACTATTTTTCTAATTTTTTAGTTTTAATTATAAAATCTATATTTTATTACTAGAATATAATAGTTAATAATTGTTTTTGATATTTTTTTATTTTGTATATAGATGTACATATTTGAGAATTTTGGCATGGTAAGCATTTTGCCACTCTGGTAGAGCTAGGGCTAGATGTGGCCAATTGGGTCATGATAGATCAGGCTAAATTGGGCCATGTGGTCTGATTAGGTCAAGTCGCATATGACATCCACATTCTCATAACACTATCTGAGAGGTGGAACCCAAATACGTATACCTCTTGGCTCCCAAAATGGGAGATGACAATTATATTAGAGGATATGTGTTATATTTTTTGATTGCCTATCAGAGGTGAGAGAGCATAGGTTGCAAGAGATGGAAGTCATGGTTACATTCAATGGTCTCATAGATATTTTACTAGGCATAGATAATTATATGTAGATTTGAGTAACAAGGTTTCCTTGATATCATTATTAGAGGTGATGTTATATGATTATGGAAGTTTATTTGTGTACTATTGGTCTCATTTTAGCAATGGAGGATGACACAGTTTCAATTTCATATCACATGTATCACATAGTTTGACAAATTGAGCTGCAAGGTACTTGATATTCTTTTGGTCATACCAAATTGGCCCACCTATATAAACATATGTACATATTTGCAATGGATAACTAAGGTGGTGGTATTGAATTTAGAACCTTACTACAAGTGTGGGCTTACAATCATATTGTATTAGTTGGCCCCTTGGTGGATCGCTAATAGTTTGGGCACATCCTTATATATTTGTATAGATGTGGGTACACCCTTGTGGTAGGTTGCATACCATGATGGATTACTATACTATTTTAGATAGTTGACATTGGATTAGATTCTCTAGTGTTTATATAGTACATTTGTTGGATGACTTAGGGATGGGTATGAGCTTCAGAGGATTTATATTAGCATGTGGTTAGTTGACCAGACTCCTGGTGTATATGAGTTGTTATAATATGATCATGTTTTATGGAAATTTAACTTATAATAGGGAGTCCCATCATCACCATATCCATGGAAATGCATAGTGTGGAATGGGCATATGCCCAATGATAAACCAACACCACTACCCAGGGATCTAGTATCATGTCCTATTGATGAGAGAGATCTTGTGGTTCCCCTAGTTATAGGGGATGATGCAAGGTGTATGAATGGTTACACATAGTGATGGGTAGGGGCATGTTATCCATTATTGTTCCCAGTTATAGTTGCCTAGCTTGGTGCCATACCTATGGCACAAGGAGATGTAGGGGAGATGGAGGTAGTGGTTCTCCCATAGGACCAACACCTATAGATGTGATGGCTATCAGATCCACATGTAAGTAATTTACTTTTGAATTGTTTTATTTGATTGAAATAATACTTGGTGTGATAAGTATAATGGATTTATATTTTGTATGTCTTGTGTGCAGGTGATCAGGAGTGGACTACCATGGTAACTCATGTGATGCAAGCTCTCACTTGGAGTGTACCCATGAATCAGTCAGTTATGGATTTATTGAGAGAGTTATCAATATTCTAGGTGCTCATGTATCCATGTTTGATCCATTATCAAGGGTTTTAGTCGTGTATCATATTGCTTCCACTGAGAATGATGGGCTGCGTGTTGAGTTACATAGATGAGACATACTGTAATGTAGTGCCTTAAATATCATGTAGATTTTGGTTGATCAATATTACACTTTATGACATGATCATGAGGAGACAATGCGCTACCTAGGTGCATATAAGGAGAGAGCATGTGAGTTATTTCGGGCACTGATGCCCATACTAGATCTAGGTGGTTCCACATCAAGAGGCATGAGGGTAGTTGATATAAATAGTGATGATGAGTATACACTTGGGGTATGACCCCAACATATGACTTATATTATTATTTTTATAAACTTTATACCATTTTGATATATATATGACATTATTCACATGGTTTATTTTGCTTCAAATAGGTGTGCAATGTTTAATTCTTTGTTTCTTTTTGTATGGTTTAATTAAATTTATTTCTGTAATGTATGTTTGAATATGGTAATTTTTATTAAAAATATTTAAATTCAATTAAATGATTGTATTGTAGTGATAATAAATTAATCACCATGTGTAATGAAATCCAGTTGGAAATAAGAAAGATTGACTATAATGATCATGTGGTAATGAAACTATTGGTTTTGTTTCTGTTACTGACTCTGAAGTAGTTGTAGAAATATCTTGTGAATATGTATGCATTTATTTAGGTACCCATATATGTTGTGTAGGTACAAATTCTCCACATGTCTCTTTATGAATGACTTTATCAACCAATGGTCTCTTTATGTAGGATAAGGACTTACACCAGTGTTCATCTTTAGTGAAGGTTGATAGATCATGTGTTCCTCAAAAGGAACAACATGGGATGTCTCAACCCTCTTAGAGTATCCTCTAGAAGAAGTATGTGAAATAGGTCTAGATATGTCTTTTTGAAATGTAATAATTTCCCAATCGGCTAACTCTATAAGATTTAGCTTAAGAGCAAAATAATCATTATCTCGTTTCCCATTTATACCATGGTAAGTGCAAAAATGTTGTCATTTTACCTTTTCAAATATGTGTGGTGGATAATGAGAATTAGGAGGAAGATTTATCATTTGTTTATCCAATAATGTGCCCAATATATCATATGGTCTATCTCGATACCAATCAACCTAAAGTGGTTATCTTATTGTAGCAACATATGGTTTAATTGTAGGGGTATTCGATAAGTATGTTTTTTTCCCCTTTATTTAGTACCTTCACAATTTGTTGTTTAGAATGCACTGTGGGTTTTGAAAAAAGTTTGTGAAGTAGTTCATGACCCTTCCAAATTCACTTATTTGCTTTAAAGATGTTATTTGTAACTTGTTTGGGTTTAGGTGGTAAAGTAGGTAACTCTATTTTTGTATTCATTAAAGCATGTGCTTGTTTATGCATTTCCTAATATAAAATATCAAATGAAGCAAATGACTTATGCAATTTTATTTCTCTAAGAGGAAAACAAAGAACCCTAATAAATATGAATTGCACTTCTAAATTTGAGGGGGTATAGTTTAAGGAATATAATATGTCCTTAAATTTGATAACATAGTTTGGAATGGACTCATTCTCATTTTGTGTTAATAGTTGTAAATGTTGCAATGGCAGTTCAGGTAAGGTATATTGATGATTTTTTGATAAAACCACATCTTCGAGTTTTTTGAATGTTGACAAGGAACCATTTGGGAGGATATAAAACCAATCAAGATCATCTTGAGCTAAAATTTGTTAGAAGACCTTCAATAACAGGTGTCCATCCTTAGTCTAATGTTCAAAATAATGTTTATATTATTGAAAGTGAATAACATCCCCATGACCATTGAAGTGAGATAACTTAGGCATGATAAAGTTCAAAGGGTAAGAAGACTCAAACACATCTCGAGTAAGATGTTTATCTTTTAACATATTCTCCTCAAAGGTATCCTCATGAGATGAAACGTGTGACTTAAGAGTATTAACTTGTTGTTGAAGATATCATATGTTAGTCAGATGGATAACATATCACAAGTAGAGGGTGGTGAAGAATTTGAATATTTGCTTAGAGGTTGTAAACTACCATTCATATGAAACATAAGAAAGATAGATTCTTGAACACCTTCTAAAATAGGATCATCACATGGTTGCATAATATTTGGTAAAGGATTATCCATGGCTAAAGAGAAAAGTATATCATTTTAGATGGCATGAAGGTTGATATCATCACCATTACAAGGTGATATATTTTTTGAAGTTTTGTGACATATAATAGGAGTAGGGGAAGGAACTTCACTTGTAGACACATGCACCTTTTGAGCATCCAAGGCAAAAGAGGAAGGAAAAGATACATTTTAAACTTCATTTGCAACACTAGGAAAAGAAAAAATACAAGTTTCAATTTCATTTATACTTTTCAAAGAAGGGAAAGGAAGTGTAATGCTACTTTTGATTTTATTTTCATTTTTCCATTCAAGCAAGGGTGGAGAAGAAGTAGTATATGCATTTTTCTCATTACAATTTTGAGAAAGAGAGGTACTTTCACTATATTAAATTAAATGATCCAAATAAGGGATAAATTTTCAAGATTATCATCACTTTGACAAGAAATAATACACTCAATTTTTTCAATAGTTTCATTATTGGAAGGAGAAGAAGAACATTCAATTTATGATGCATCTAGAGAATGCATAACAATCTAGCTTACAACATTATGAATATTAACATCTTGATTATCTATGGTATTGTTCATTTTGAAGTCACTAACAAAATGTATTGTGCTTGAATTTTTAGACCCTTCATTATAGAAAAGAGTAGAAAGATGAGAACTAGGATCTACACACCCAAGATTTGAAAGAATACTATGATCATTACCATGTTCATTTATACTTGTATTTTCATCATTAATTCTTTCATTGTCATAGTTATAAGCAAAATAAGAAGTGTTAGCCTATTTTTGATTTTCCATGAGATCTTCATAAGCAATGCAATTATCATCAGGAATATTAAAGAAACAATCCAAAGGGTGGGATTTGTAGGGCCTTGTATAATAAAATCCATAATAACTTCAACTTTGTACCTAATCAAAAAGAGAGAAAGCAAAATCACTAGAGAAAATATATAAATAAACATTCTTAAGTGATGCCCATGCAAGAAATCAGATTTGAAAAATAACTTCAAAAACCTAAGTAAACCTTTTTAAGGAGAGAGCCCTAATATGATAAATAGGGTTTAGTTCAATAAGTAGAGGATAGGTTCACCATAATGTTTTATGATATTTAGGGTTTTAAAAAAATAGACTTAAGAAAATAAAATTGTTTGAAATAAGTAAGACTATATTCAGATTCACATTAAATAACAATCAATAATACAAATTTGTCAGGTACCCCTAGAACAACAAACATGCTCTGGTACCAATTGATGGGGAATCCAAGAACAAACACACCTATTCTGATCCCACTTGTTAGGATCTTGCTCCTCAGAAAGAGCACAATATGATTACCAAACTTAAGCAATTAAACATGCAGAAATATACCAGAAACACAAGTAACTAGAATTCACAAATAACACAAAATATGAGAGACAATATACACTCTTATATATTAATACTTGTACAGAAAAGAATACAATAAAGAGCTGCCACACTCTTCCACCTTACAGAGGCTTCCCACACCTCAAGTGTACAGTAATTCTTATTCAAAACACTCTCCTACCAAAAATGGTCCCAACACACAACTCACACACAGAATTGGTGTTCACCTCTCCAACCAGTCAGTAATAACCCTGCTAGTTCACCAAGCACTCTATAGTACTTCAAGTTAATCTCCCATGAACCTGCAACCTGCAATTCAACAGACCATACTCACAATGGAAGGATCTTCCTTGCCTTCCTTTCTAGCTCATAATGGAACTAGGAGGAACACACACTTTGTTCTCTTCACTAGCACACTTTACAATACATGCCAATGGGTTTATAAATAGATCCCAGACTTAAACAATAACTTATACTTCTATTTTACTAATAATAGACACATAGCTCATGACTCGAAATAGCCTTTACATGCAAACACTCCATTCACTAAACTAATTGTTCGTGCAACGAATAGTTATGGAACACACAGGTGACCGACGCTGGTCCCTGCTTGCCTGGTTCTGCCGACGTCGACTGACTTACTGCCGACGCTGGTTGCCTTCTGCACTGATCATGACTGACGTTGGTTATGCTTCCGATGTCGGTGCTTCTGGGTCTTCAACAACCTCCTTTTCTTTTTCTGTAACAAGTGAAGCTTTTAGCTCCACACCCTAACAATCTCCCACTTGGAGATAAATAGATGCAACTGTACCTGTACTTGTACATCATCTAGTTTGTTTCCTTGGCTCTGTATCCCTCTTCAAGATCACCCCTGAAGACTACCCACCACAAAACCTGTAGTGCAAAAACCTATCATCCAAATTACCTGCTACATCCGCATCTACAAACCATGTAGAAAATAACTTGAACCTGCATAGCATGTGCACCTGCTGCTGGTCCCTCTAAGAATCCACTGAACTGCCCTCCAATGCTTCTTTCTCGGATTGGCTCCTAACTTTCTGACAACTCCCACTACTTTGGAAAACTCAGGTTTAGTACACATGTACTCAACCTCATTATGTGAATCAAGACACTGTTCTGTGAACTGTCCAACCATCGGCGTGCTAACCGGTCTCACACAATCATCCTGAAACAAAGCCAACCTGTGACCTTCCATGTCCCTAGAACACACTCATGCCAAAGAATCTTTTTGCTCCCAGATTCTCCATGACACACCCCTGAACTAGCTTTACCTTTAGTTCAACAATACCCTGTATATGTAACCCTACAAAAAGCACATCATACAGTAATAGGATAATGTAGCTAATATTATCCAACTTGGTAAAGAGAAACACAATGATCAAACCTCCATTGCCCTGTAGCTTACTCAAGACCATATACCCTGATCTTCCGTATCACGTATCCATTTCCGCTCTTCTTCATCCTGAACATCCATTCGTCTCTCAGTGCTTACTCCCAGCTAGCAACTCTACCAACAAATCCCTGTTTGGTTCTTCTCCAAGGACTCACACTCCTCATCCATGCCAAGCTCCCACTATTTCTTGGATCTACCTATTCTGCTTCTTTAACAACTTTCTAGTTTTATACCATCAGTGAGCAACAAGTAGTGTAAAGAAGGGAAATGACAAATCTGAGGCTTACTTACCCTTTAAGTCCTCCATATGGGTGCTTGAGACTCCTTGACAGCTTGCTGTCCACCCAAAATCCATCTCAGTGACCGATGCCGGTCACATCTCAGTCTGCACCCGACCGACGTTGGTTCCATGCGACTGCCGCATCGCCGACGTCGGTTCCCCCCTAATTGATGCTGGTGTTTATCTGCCCTGAGTCACCGATGTCAGGCTACACATAGCTGATGCCGGTCCCTATCTGGACATCGATGCCAGTTTTCCTGCCGACGTCGGTCTCTGTGTTTTGCTTGTGAGAACTGACTTTTTCCTGTGAGCTCCTTTTGGATCAAACCCTTGTCCAAATCACCCTTGCTTTGCTCAAAATTCTTCTGCCCCTTGTGCTGAACTCTATCCGTCACCTTCTCCTTGAAAACCAAGGCTTTCTTGCTCTTGTCACTAACATCGGATTCCTTAAGAAACGTCACCATCTTCTTCTGCATACAGAAATCTTGATCTATACCCTTTGGCTCAAGAACATGCATCTCCTTCTTATTCATGTGACCAAGCCTATTAAGCCACATCTCTGAATCTACAGCTGAAGTAGATAACCCAGAAAGAGAATCAATAATACAAGCAAGTAGATAAAGAGTACTTGCTTTCTTACCACCCGCTAATTCAAGTGCATCCGCTGTGAGAGTTCTTGTGCATCTCTCATCACCCAAATTTCCTGAAGCAATTAGCCGCATCTCCAAGACTGGGACCTGCATGACCTCCTTTAACACCCATGTGTTACCTGTTTGCAATTTCAACTTCACTTTCCCTTTGCCAACCATCTGACAAGGCTTTCCATCCCCTAAACAAATTTCTCCAAAGTCTCCCTGGACATACTCATGAAAAAAATCCCTATTTGGGGATGCATGAAAAGAGGCAACAGAATCTAAAACCCAAGATTCTACTTTATCCAAAGAACATACCAAAGCATCTTGTGCAACGTAATTGTGCAACGTAATTTGCAACATCTGCTTCTTCTTCATGTCCTTCATGCTGATCTACTACCAACCAACAATCTTCTTTTCCCTACTCTTTCTTTCCACATTTCTAGCAGGTTATTTTGCCATACCTGAACTTGGACCTCCTGATATTAAACTTCTCCATTCTTAGCTTACTGTCTTTTGCCATTGCTCTACTCCCACTCAAACAGAAATCTCTATGAGTAACCTGTAATCAAAACACACTAACTAGATTTGAACCAACTTGTTAGTATCCCAACCAAAAGCTCTGATACCAGTTGTCAGGTACCCTTAGAACAACAAACATGCTCTGGTACCAATTGATGGGGAATCCAAGAACAAACACACCTATTCTGATCCCACTTGTTAGGATCTTGCTCCTCAGAAAGAGCACAATATGATTACCAAACTTAAGCAATTAAACATGTGGAAATATACCAGAAACACAAGTAACTAGAATTCACAAATAGCACAGAATATGAGAGACAATATACACTCTTATATATTAATACTTGTACAAAAAAGAATACAATAAAGAGCCGCCACACTCTTCCACCTTACAGAGGCTTCCCACACCTCAAGTGTATAGTAAATTCTTCAAAACACTCTCCTACCAAAAACGGTCCCAACACACAACTCACACACAGAATTGGTGTTCACCTCTCCAACCAGTCAATAATAACCCTATCAGTTCACCAAGCACTCTATAGTACTTCAAGTTGATCTCCCATGAACCTACAACCTACAATTCAATAGACCATACTCACAATAGAAGGATCTTCCTTGCCTTCCTTTCTAGCTCATAATGGAACTAGGAGGAACACACACTTTGTTCTCTTCACTAGCACACTTTACAATACATGCCAATGGGTCTATAAATAGATCCCAGACTTAAACAATAACTTAGACTTCTATTTTACTAATAATAGACACGTAGATCAAG
The DNA here is from genome assembly GCA_037957365.1 of Torreya grandis. NCBI lineage: Eukaryota > Viridiplantae > Streptophyta > Pinopsida > Cupressales > Taxaceae > Torreya > Torreya grandis. The sequence continues at coordinate 420,908 of JARHVA010003383.1, read as the reverse complement.
ACTCAAAATAGCCTTTACATGCAAACACTCCGTTTACTAAACTAACTATTCGTGCAACGAACAATTTTGGAACACACAGGCGACCGACGCCGATCCCTGCTTGCCTAGTTTTGCCGACATCGACCGACTTACTGCCAACGCCGGTTGCCTTCTGCACTGATCATGACCGACGTTGGTCATGCTGCCGATGCCGGTGCTTTTGGGTCTTCAACAACCTCCTTTTCTTTGTCTGCAACAAGTGAAGCTTTTAGCTCCACACCCTAACAAAATTTACCTAATTTAACACATTCAATAAATATAATTAAATATAATGTAATCAAGGGATAAAGAGATCATATCTTGTTCAAAGTTCAGATATGAGATATGATATTGATTTGAAATCATTTTATAAGATTGATTATGCTCTAGGATCTTCTCACTCTATGTTTTTGACTATTTTCACCCACATGATGCTTGCATTGGCCATAGATAGTTGCACCAATGCAAATGTCCAACTTTGAAGTAGGTGTCTAGCCTAAAGTAAATAGTGGGACAAAAATCTTTCCATACCTATGCTATCATCTGTGTGCATTTTTGGTACCTCAAATTATGTATATTTGTACATGAGATCTAGCTAATAAGTAAAACCCTAATCTTCTTGCCTTTGACCTCATGTAGCTTGGGAAAAAGGGGTTAACACGTGAGTTGAGCTAACCTTGGAAACCTTAATTATTGTTAAGTATTGGATACATAAACAATACTCCAAAGAGGGCCTCAAACTTATATGAAGTTCTCCCTCCTAGGCATGTGTGTGTAATGGTAACTATGCAACTATATGCTATTTCTCCTATAGTAACCCTTGGTATAAATAATGTAAGAGTATAGTGACCTTTTGAATATTTAATATAGTATTGTAGAGTAGTTTAATATATTAGAATATAAATTACTTACTAATTAGAAATTGCTTGATCAAATTTCCAGATGATGTAATTAGACCATAACCTTTGCATGTATTGGGATCTCTTGGTTGTGAATTAGCAACTAATGGCGTGCAAAAATCTGACAATAGGATGAATAAAGGTGAAAAAATAAATGGTCACTAAGTGAAAGATACATAAAATTATAAAAAGATAAGTCTGGACACTTACGTTATGATTAGACACTTGCATTGATGAAAGAGTCCAAAGGCTAAAAACACATGGATGACAAAAAACACAGGTGGGGATTCCCAAGATACACTAGATAAAATACAATTTACAACATATAGTCCCAAAGGGGTAGATAAATTAAGTGAAATAATATGGAACTGAAGACGTTCACATGAGACCATGCCACTATATATATATAATCCTGTCAAAATATGTATATAAGCAAAGAGCTATGAAAACATGTTATGAAATTGTGTTTGTACCAAATATGCTTATCTAAAACTAAAGACTTCTTCCACCATCTGCATTATTTTTGGATGGATTGATGATCAATTATGGTAGCTTCATGATCACTCCTTGCATGGACTCTACCAACACAGTTCCTCCACTATTCAACTACATCATCTGCATGCCATTCATAATACCCAGTAGTGCTCCATTATTAGAGTAAAACTCATCTTCATGATGGATTATTTGATATATTGATCAAATTGGATTGAGTGTGGAGTGACTTATGGTGACTCCATCATATTTTAGATAGTTTTTGGTGTCTTTTGGATCTATGTAATGAATTTACTAACACCAGAAGTGAGACTCTTGCAACATATCTCATGTCTTAATGCCATCTTATTGCTACGAGATTTTTTTGCCCACTCCATCCATTCAAAATTATAAAGGGAATTGATGTACCACTTTCTTAAGGTGTTATGTGTAACCTTATTGTTATGCTTGTGACACATATTGGCATCTACTTATAACATTTATTTAGTGATGATTTCAGCCCATCCAGTGAAACTTTTAAGATGGATTCAAGCCATCGAGTATACATATTTAGTGATTGATCGTCTAACCTTTATTTACATTTATTGTTCATGGGTACCTCATTGTGCCTATTTTTAGACCCATCTATGAGTTTGAGACTTGTATTTTCTTTTCAGTATCCCTAATTTGCACTTAAGATGGGGTATTGATGTAATCATTTAGATGCACATCTTTTTTAGTTTGCTTATTTAGGTTAGTTTAACTAGTTTAAACTTTAGGTTAGTAACATAATATATAGCTTAGGTATTTATTATTAGTCTATCTTTTATAAAATAATAAATTAGGTTATATTTTTCTTAGTGAATAGGATTCAACCTTTCCCTTATCTAATCAAAATATATTTACATAATTTTAGCACATCACCCATTAAAATATCACTAAGCATGAGACTAGATTACCTCTCTTATCTAAGATCCCAACCCCTATAATAGCCCTATGCCATTGCATATCTAGTCTCCCATGTAGTGTCCTCCATCACTATTACTTGCCCTTTAATGGGGATCTTTAAGACACACCACATGTCTTATAGGATAGTAGGGACCTATCCAACTAGTATCCAAAATGTACACGTGTTTTTTCCCCATCCATTTGCCAATGATGTAAACAAAGGTGCCACATATGGGAAATTATGTTATCAACTCACATGTCCCAATCCAATAGCCTAAAAAAAAAATTGATCATGCACACTCAACCCTAGAGCCTAAATGGTTTATATCACTTGTCCATGACACAACTTGTGAATATGTTTATCATTTTACATCAATAATGAAAAAAAATTAAATAACTTAGAAATTAAATGATGATGTAAACAAAATAAAACCTAATTTATCAACAAAAATATAAATACATGCTTATAACCAAAATCATATACTATCCTACTAGAATTATACTATATTTTACTATGATTTAACCATATCCTATTAGGATTGACTTGTATCCTACTAGGATTAAACCCTATCTTTCTAGGATCGAACTATATCCTTCAAAGCTTAAACTCTATCCCACCAAGATCAAACTATGCATGTTAAGATCAAATTATATATGTTTGGAATGGACTATGTGTTTTATAGCTAAAACTTCTCCCCTTCCCATATTGAACAAATTCACTATATATTTTTAAATAAAATCAATTTGATAAAAATCAAAGGTTTTTGGTGCTTACTATCTCTATCTCCATGCCATTTGTATATGCCTTATGTACAATGCTCTATCTCCATGGAACTATGTCTTGTTAAGCAACATCATTCTCTCTCGTAGCTCAAATCACTATAATTAGAAAGTGCAAATGAACACATTATTTCTATTTTTAAACTAAATTATACTATATTCCTAGTGTTTTGATGGAAAAGCACACAATGGATATTACACCAAGTAAGAGTACACCAATCCATAAAATTAACGCAAAAGTCAAATCTAATCTAAATATAGTGAAATAGAAAACAAAGGTTTGAGATGTGCCAAGAATGACATGTAAATTGAGTCTAAAAGAATGATTGAATTGATAAATAATTTTATGAGCACATATCTAATTTTAAAATTACATGTACTATAATAATCACTGTAAATTATGAGAAACATATCTAATAATAATGCAAAAGAGAACCTATAAATATGACATAAATCTAATTTAGTGACTAGTATCAGCTTATTTAAACAAGGGTAGACCAATATAATATTATTATAATAGTAATATTATGTCTAGGTTGTTAGAGTGCAGTGTGTTTGTCTAGGTTTTTGGGTTGTGTTTTTGTTTTCGTGAGCTTGTTAACCTATTTTAATGGTGTTTTAAAAGGATTCTTTTGCCATAAAAAAGTTCAAAGATATTTTGACTATTTCTATCAGTCTACAAGGACTGTTCAGTCACGAACATTTGTCATAAATGGTTCTTCAACTATGGAAAGATTTATATGATCAAATTTTGTGAGGTAATAACATATGACACTTAAAACATATGTACCAAATTTCAAATCATTTGGAGCTAACATAAAATCATACCAACTATTACACTTGGAAGGAGGTTTATTTAATTTTGGTAATGTTTCAGTATGAATTTGATGATTAAAATTTTTGGGATCATATAGCCCATCACTTAAAACCTTTGTAAAAAAATTTAGATCATTTAGAGTCACCATGAAGCTATATCACTTGATTTTATCACAACACTTGGCAGATGGTTCTTGACCTTGAAAAATATATGTGCTAATAATTAAGCTACCAAATCTGAAAAGGATATAAAATATAGTCAAAATAGTGTGGTATAAATTTTACCTCAATTGGATAATTAAGGGTAAAGTTATTATATTTTTTGTAACTATTATCTAGCCAAAAAATGAACTTGTCTAATCTACAGATATTTCTTTGCCTTGAAAAATGTGAACATTAAGATTTGGGTTACCAAATTTTTATATGTGGTAAAACATGCATCTTATAATGTTTTTTCAAAATTTTAGCTACACTGGATAAGTGGATACAAAATTATGATAGTTTTTGTAATTGTCACTCAGCCATAAAATGCATCTGTGTAGCCTAATGGTTCATGACCATACGATAGAGTTAAGGTAATAATTAGATTAAAATTTTTTTGGGGTTACTATAAAATATAGTAATATTTATATTTTTAAGATATCAGATCATTTGGATTAACTAAGTTAAATTTTTATAAGTTTTAGTAACTGTTATTCAACTTGGAAATGTCATATGTGTAGTTTGTGACACTTAACAAGGTTGTTCTTTACCTACGATAACTTATGGTAACATGTAAAGATTTAGAATGTAAAATTTTTAGGGGTGATTTAAAATTTAATATCAATTAGATTAACAACATTATAGTTATGGTGGTTTTTATAACTATCATTCAACCTAAAACGTTACCTGATAGTCTCTGATAGTTAGGTGTTGATCTTAAAAACTAAAGGTTTCTTGACTCTTGTAAATTATGTGAAGGTAAGGGTATTTTAAGATACATCCAATAAATCTTGGGATGTTAATATTAATAAGTTATTGATATAAAGTGATTTTTTTGGGGAGAGAGGGGAATGAGCTATGAAGGAATAAAACTCTCTAGGAGTAGAACATAGAGATGTATCAATTTAGGAGGAACTGTATGAGAGTCAAAAACTATTTCATGTGATGTAATAAGAATGAAAATGTATGTGTGGGTGTGGATGTGTGTTTCAGAGTGTGATTTTTTTTCCATTATAATGTTTCTATATTAATATAATGAAAATCTATAAGTGTGTCAAGTCTGAGTAAATGCTAATGTGTGACTATGAGTGAAGGTCCAACTATAGAAACATAGAGATAAAGGAGATATTAATTAGTCTCCTCATATTTATTATTTCACCAAAATTATATAATAATCAACCAGTGTATACCTTGACAAAGGTTCTAACTAGAGAACAATCAAAACCTTCACAATCTAGAGTTCTTGCATAGAGAAAACTTTAACAGAGTCTAGCTTCTGCTAAGAGAGATTTCCAAATGATGAAAATGGTCAAAAAATAAAGATTTTTATGTGAATTAGTTTTTTAACCACTCATTCAATGATATTGATGATGATGTGTATACGATCTTAGTAGATATTCACTATCTCCAAAGATAAAAATCCACCAATTATTAACTTATATTTATCAAATGAGTTTATCAGGTGTTTATAACTTCACCAACTTTTCCACCTTATTTCCAAATCTCAAGGCTAGGACAATGTATATACTCAATTCCAAATCAAACTTCCAATAAATATATCTAGCATGCTCCACTAGCTTTTCTATTGAATGCATTTAAGCTAGGGAACAAATCAAAAAATGCCTTGATATTTAATACATTTAAGACAAGGGTAGGATATTATATTTATTTTAATCAAATTCACATAAAAATAAACCAAGGTTTGAATAAATTTTAACATATAACTTAACAAACATAAGACCCCTTTGAGCATATCACATGCCAACAAAAATACCTCCACCAATGGCTAGACAAATATACCATAAGATTAATGATAAGGACCTAGAATCTTAAATAAATGATGATCATTATAGATTCAAAACATATGTTACAACCATATTATAACCTATAAAGTACCATATTAAATTTATAATGCATAAGAGTGATTTCAACATTTATAAAAGACATTGCGGCAATGTCTGTGGAAGAAGATTTTGCATCATATAATTGTCTATTCTAGTTGGAAGAGCAAAATAATCAAACAATCAAATTGTACATGTTCTTAGCTTCTCATCATGTGTTAATTCAATCTATTAACAAAGGAATAAACTTTGATTATCAATGAATGTTATCATCACAAAATTCAAACACCAAAACATTGCACACCCATAATATCAACTTTGTGACATTTCAATTTAATGCTCTAACAAAATAAATTATGTTGTAATTGTAGTGTTGACTGTAAGCAAAATTGAATCTACCATTATGACAATCAAGAGTGCACATAGGTTGACTTACCAAAGATACAAATATAAATATTTATAAATTCATTAAATACTTAATTTATATATATTATGATAGGTATTACCTTGTACGAGTATAAAAATCATTTTAATATAGTAATATTTCATATTCATAGACATAAAGAAATAATTGTTTAAATGAATGCAAAAAAGATGACCCCCACCATCAAATTTAGATGTTTTGACAAAAATTTTCATATGGAAACACTAATCATGTCAATATCTTTAAAAAAAATGAAGGTTACTAAAATTAGGCATAACAGAAGGTAGCATGCATGACAAGTTAATGTACTACTGAGATAGGTTGACAGTAGCCAAAATGACTAGCTAAAGAAGAAGGAGAAAGATAAAGAAGATAGAGTATGGGTAAAACATTGATGTGTAGACATATACATCTTGATGGAGACATCTATGCTAGGGATTGATGTTTATAAGGGAGGCTAGGTGTGCCCAATATGATAGGTCTAGGTGAGTCCACAAGGATAATATGTGTGGTGATTTGAGAGATGAGTTAGAGTGATGATGTGTGCATAAACTACTCCAATAATAGTATGATTAACAAATTTTCATTTGAGGTCCAGTTGTTTCTAGGATGAAATAAGAGATTTAGGCAAATTTTGGTACCATATTCCCTTGGAATATTGATATACTAGGATGTCACTTTGATGTATTATTGTAGAAAATAAATTGGTACCCTTTTGTGATATTGGCCATGTACCTAGGGTAGAATGCACATAGATATATGTTATGGGTCATTCAAAAATTAACACCTTTATATGTGAACATGTGGTTAGATAAGATTAAGTAAGCACATATTCATGTATTTGTACTTTGGGACAATTTTATGAAGTTAATGATTGGGGCATGGGTAGGTGAGTTAGTTATGATAATTTATAGTAAGTAGGTGGGTCATGTATCTTTATAAACATGATCCCTACACATGTGAATATTATTATGAGTATGAGATATGAAGGTTCCATTCAATTCAGGTATTGGAGATAAATTATAGGAAAGACTTAACATTGGTGTATTCAACTACCCCTTTATTGCCACAGGCAAAGGAGGATTTTTTCATGATGTGGTAATAATCAAGCTCAATGTGTTTACATATGTGATATGTTATCATGAATTATGATGTGTTATTGCATAGTAGATGGTTTTAGATGGTTGTTCATGTGTGGAATGCATTTTTCAAGGATGCAATAAGTTAATCAAGAATTATGCAATCTCCTTAGCTATCTTGTTTCATAGATATGGGTCTTGGGAAGTAACCCATTTTGAACCTCAAGTGATTAGTTCAATAAGAGTTGATACATCATTTTTTTGATGTTTTTTATTTGTTGGATATGTGTCTTCATGTGTACAACTAATTTTAGCTAACAATAAAAAAACATCATTTTGTGAAAATTCAAGACATGAATCATAGAAAGCTTTGATATGATGTGAAGGATCACCTTTTTCATTGAATAATTCAAATTAGGTGCTATAAAATTGGTAGGAAAAGGGTAGATATGGACCTCATGATCTTGTAGATTGAGTAACATATAATGAGAAGTAACTATGTTACTTATTTTTTGAGATCCTTATGAAAGTTGTTTAATTTATGCTTTCATGTTTTGAAAAGTTTGGTGAAGGAGTACATCTTGAAAAGTCAGAACCAAAATATAATTAACATCAATAGGAATAGATGCCTTATTGTTTTCAAAAATACCATGACCAAAAGATCTATAATGAAAAATAGGTCTAGAAATAGGAGGCACAAAATAAGAATTAAGTTGAAAAGGAATTGGCATATTAACTTGAGTAAAATCAATAGACAGAGACACATGAGTAGAATCAATAGTAGCATTAGCCTTTTTACATAATGTGAAAGGATAAACTCTAGTGGGTAGAACAAAAGCATTCAAATATTTATTAAAAACATAAACTTCTTCGAATACGAATTATGTAATTATATTTTCTTTTGTATTTCTCTTAAGATAAGTAATATGTCACTCAATTGTTTAGGATGTTCCTTAGCAATTTATTTAAGTTCAACATGTTTTCTCTTTGTTTGCCCACCTAATGAATTCAACATGTTTTCTCTTTCTTTGTCCACCTAATGTTATTTTATATGTTTTGAGATCCACTAGCACCATTACATTCATATCAATGAAGCATTGGCATAAAAGTCCTCTTTATTTATATCATTCATATTTTTCCCATTTGTGTTATCATAATTAATATTTAAGGAGAAGGAGTTTCATCAACAATCACTATTTTATTTTTGAAAAAAGCATGAGTAGAAAGCAAAGGAATTTGAACCAAATCAACATATCTACCACTGAATCTATCACTTCTCCTACTAGGTGACTTAAATATAATTTTATTAATTGGTATAAGATTAAAACATAAAAAACATGTAATAGGTTAGGGCTAATGATATCAAAATAATAAATGTAACCATAGATAAATTAGAATTGAGAACGCATGAAAATCAAGTCCTTAAAGGGAAAATAACATAAAACCTTAAGGTTAAAGTGTTCTAAAATATGGGGTTCACCATAATATTTTATGTGGAGGATGCACAAGTGTCAAAAACATTACAACTACATAAAAGTGGGTCTTAGATAAATTTTACCTAAGTATAATAAATAAGATCTGTTTAGGATAAATGGGAGTTGATGAATGAAAGTATCTTGGGCAATTGATAATTGAAAATGGAAATACAGAGATGTGTGCTTGATTTTTACCTCAACTAAGTTTTGATAGAGATTAAATGTGTAAAAGAGAAGAATATGATGTAATGCAGAAGAGTAAACTAAAAGGAGACAATGATTTTAGATAGTGATAAGAATTATACCATATAATAGTGACAAGGATAAAAATAGATTATTTTGATAGTGGCAATCCCTTTGAAAGTGGTCAACCTATTTTGATAATGGTTATGTAGGTCCTCACACTATGAAACTTTATGAAAAAATTTGTTATAAAATGATTTCCATAAATATTTATATGTTTTAGATTAAGGTAAAAGCAGGTTTTGAAGGGACCCCAAAACCCTTTAACAGAAAGAGAAAGATGAAGCGATAATGCCCAACAGGAAGAACATACCTAAAACTTACTGTAAAATAGTATCAAAATCAGGTTTTACAGGGACCTGAAACCACAGACCAAAACCATAAAAAAAATACCACAGGTTTTACAGAGACCTGGAAACTCAAAATAAGTTTTAAAACAAAGATCCAAGTGTTAGAACCAGTTATAACATCCAACATTAAGGACCAAAACAAAAATAGTAACAACAAATAATACCTTAGTCTTCTAATTCCAGGATCATCTTCACAGCCTTATTTCCAACCATAACTGTATCCTGCATGGATATTGTAGCCGATGTAGCAGCTTCTTGCTGGGCTTTCTTCCTCGAGCTCTGCCTAGTCCTCTTGCTTGGCCCCTCCAGAGATTTTATTTCTTCATTAGCTCATTTTCCAAGGTTAGCTACAGCCGCACATATGCTAGAAGTAACCTCCTCCATTTTCATTCTACTTTCCTTTATGAGCCTTCTCAGATTATTCTCATAATCCTTTAGTTTAATTGGAATATCACTCATTTGCTTCTCCAGATTATTGATTTTGATCCTATCAGCTTCTTGGTTATGTTTCATTATCTCTACTTTCTTCTTCAGCTCCATCATTTCCTTGTACATCCACGAATCAACTTGGAAAATGGCATCCACTTTGAATTTGGCTGAATTCATGAAGGAGAGCTTATTGTCCCTCTGCTGAACGTCACAACTGTCATCTGCATTCTCCTCTGGAAAGGACTCATCCTTTTCAATTTGGTCTTCCCTTTCCATCATTTTCTCCTCTTTTTTCTCTGCAGGGTCTTTATGTTGGTTGTGATCATCCTTTTCTTGTTCTCTGTTCTCCATAGCATGATTGGAAACTAGAACCACATGTTCCTTTTCTCTTGTCAAAGCAGGATCATCAAGAAAAATATTTGTGTCTTTAACACTTCCCCCCACCACAGTCTGATTATATTCATGATTAGAGTTATTCTATTCTGTATTGTCCTCTATTTTTTCCCCTTCATTTTCTTGCTCACTTTTGTCTTCATTCTCCTGATAACCTTCCAAATTTGAACTAAAATCCCCAGTTTTCGTCCCTTCTTCTTCCTCAAAACATTCTTCTCAGAACTTTCTATATTTTCCCACTTAGATTCCTCTTCAATATTCTGAAATATTTATATGTTAAGTATATTGATGTGCAAAGATTCTAAAATTATTTCTCTTTCACTTGAACTCAAGTCCACACTTGTTAGGGAAATTGTTTTGTGTTTTGTTTTAGCGACCTACCTTAGTCAACCCCCATCTTGTGTTTATATAGGTATGAATGTTTAGAAATTAGCACTCATGCATGTCATCAAGAAAACCATGTGTGTGATCTACCCATCCCTCATACCAATGATACATGGGCTAGTAAACAAAAATATATGTTTTCTCAGTAAAGCAATATCATTATTTTGGTATAAGTATGCAACAACAAACCTATAGTATATAGAGATTGGGATTAAGGGCCAAATTATCAATGTGTGAGATCCTTGATAAGAATTGATGGCTTAGGACCTTATGAAGTTCATTATGGAATTGTATACACCCAAATTTTATACAATCTTATTCTTTGTATCATTTATTTTAACTTTTTACGCATAGACTATTAATAGAAAATGAGACATAAATTGGCACATTTTACTTGAATATTTATCTATTCCAATCTATAAACTTATATATTTTTTATTTATCTTGCCACTTTGTTATGGAGATCCCCAATTTTGGTCTTTTGTCCTTCTAAACAAGCCCGTAGTATATATATAGGATCAACCTGTGACCCTATCCGTTTAGCTAGACTTGTCCTTGCATACATTTCAAAACTCTTTTTGAATCACATTTCATTTTATTCATATTTTTGTATGTTGGGTATTTTCTTGGATCAAAATTTACATTCTAATAAATCCTAAATTCAAAATAAAAACATTTATAAATGCAATATTTTTCTAAGGAATTAAAGATTATTCTCCTAACTCTCAAAATCTATCGAAAGATTTTCATGTTTATCTATAGGTCTATCGAAACTATATTCAAGGCTGAATTCTCATATGTATACTTGTACCAAGGGTAAAATATGAGAAATAACATCTAGGTTTGCATTCATCATTCCACACACACATGCATGTAGTATAACTAAATTTGAGTTTGAGCCCTCTTCAAAGTATTGACAATGTAGTGTAGCACTTGGTCATTCAATGGGGATTATCCAAGATCAGTCCAACATTTGATTCTAATTTGGTTTGTATGCAATAATTAATTTTTTTTCATTATAGGCAATTCACATGGTAATACAGAGCTGAGAATGTATCCACTATCATAATTAATGCATGTTAAAGTGGTGAAATAATTAGTTATGTGTTACAGTTACTAGGGACAAGTCTATAATCAATATAGTTGAGTGAACTATGTTGTTCTCCACTTACTATGGTCACATCCACATATATCTTCCACTTCTACCTCTGATCTTTCATTTCCAAAATTTTGCTTTCTCTATCTTTTCCCATCAGAATTTTATCAAATTCAACTGAGACAAGTATACAATCAAAGAATTAGAATGCATTGCATTGTTGTCCACTTACAATAGACCTCTCCAAGTTCTATTTTTGTCCCTGATTTTGATCTTAAGCTTATATAATCATCTCTTCTTCATCTGTTTATTATTAGATAGTCATAATAATCAACATGTATATGTGTGTAAGCTAAGTATAATCCTTCTTAGTGTTTTCTCAAAATAGTAACTTTCCATATTTAACATCTTGTCAAAATTAGAATTGCTAAATATTGTATATCTTTAATATTTTGATATTTCTAGTTTTGCACCTATTAGAATATTACAAAATTATTTGTTTTATCACAAATAGGGTAAAACAGGAACACGTGTATATATAGGTTTAATTTAATCAAATTAAGACACATTTACCTGCAAGTAGACAATGTAGAAGCATGAAAGCCATTAATCAAGGCACAAGGAAACATAGAAAGATGGAGAAAATGATCTAAAATTTTAGTGTATAGTAGTGATCAGACCACTATTAAAATGTCATGATTCTGGTCATGCTGAATTAAGCTCAGGGAACATAGATCAATAATTCTATAGGAGTGTGTCTGAGTATCTGAAGGCAAACAAATGATAGATATGAACATGTTTATGAGAAAATGGTGACAATAAAGGTCCAAGTGGGGTCCAATGTGAAAATAAAGTATGCCAATAAGAACATTATGTGCAATAATGATCTAATTGTATGAAAGAAAGATAAAAACATTAAAATTATAGTACTTATACCAAAATTAGGTGTCTACAATTGATTTGAAATGAAAAGGAGGGTTAATTTTATTTGTCTTGAATTTGAATAATTAAGGAGATGGATTGTTGTTCATAACCTTATTTATCCGAAACATTACTTTGTGTTACATCTCGATGTTGAACCAAGGTCTCTAATATAAGAAATTAGTCAATTTGTTTGTTGATCAAAGCATTACCCTTTCTTTTCTTTTATGTGTAAATGTAAAATAATCATTTGAGGATGGTTTTGGTAATTCAACTTTTTAAATAAAATTATAAAAAAAAATCATTAATTTATTATTTAGAGGAAGATCTCCTCTCTTCTCATGGGGGAGGTGAATGAGGTTAAAGTATTCCCCATTGTATAAAAATTCATTTCAATCATAGAAGGGATCAAGTGAAAAACATGAAGAAATATGCCCACACTCATCATAGTTTGGTGATTATTTTGTGGCCAATTTAACCTCTTGTAGTAAGTTTGGATAACAATTTAATATCATTTGGATTATTACTCTTCTTTTCTATGGTTATCCACAACATCTAATACTATAAGATATAAATTTCATTTGAAGTTATTTTGTGGGGATGGTTGATGCATTCATTGATAAGGGATACTCACTCCTATGTTGATCTAAATTGATATAGGGTTTATAGGTCTCATTTTTCCTTATCAATTTGAGATGGGATCATATCCTTTGATTGATCATTGAGTCTTTTTAGACTAGAGTGACACATCTATTTTATCATTCTCTATTCTCATATCCTTCACATCTTTGATCACATAATGCTTCGATAGTGGCATTCCTCTTGAAAGTGATCAACCCCTTCTGACAATGGCTATGTAGGTCCAAGTTATTTAAAAATTTATGGTTTTTTTCTTAGAAAACCATGTCCATAAACCTTTCTCTAATAATTATATTGACATGCATATACTCCAAGATTCTTTCTCTTTTACTTGAGCTTAGGTCCACACCTTTTAGGGCATAAATGTTTTGTGTTTTGTTTGAGTAGCCTAACTTAGTCAGCCCCCATCCTGCATCTATATAGGTATTAATGTTTGGAGATTATCACGCATGCATGTCATCAAACAAACCATGTGTATGATGTACCCATCCCTTATACCAATGAGACATGGGCTAGTAAATAAAACTATATTTTTTTCCACTAAAGCAAGATCCTTATTTTGGTATAAGTACATAACAACAAGCCTACACACAGACACACACACACACACACACACACACACACACACACACACACACACACACACACACACACACACACACACACACACACACAGTGGGGATGGTTGATGCATTCATTGATAAGGGATACTCACTCCTATGTTGATCTAAATTGATATAGGGTTTATAGGTCTCATTTTTCCTTATCAATTTGAGATGGGATCATATCCTTTGATTGATCATTGAATCTTTTAAGACCAGAGTGACACATCTATTTTCTCATTCTCTATTCTCATATCCTTCACATCTTTGATCACATAATGCTTTGATAGTGGCATTCCTCTTGAAAGTGATCAACCCCTTCCGACAATGGCTATGTAGGTCCAAGTTCTCTAAAAATTTATGGTTTTTTTTTAGAAAACCATGTCCATAAACCTTTCTCTAATAATTATATTGACGTGCATATATTCCAATATTCTTTCTCTTTCACTTGAGCTTAGGTCCACACTTCTTAGGGCATAAATGTTTTGTGTTTTGTTTGAGTAGCCTAACTTAGTTAGCCCCCATCTTGTATCTATATAGGTATTAATGTTTGGAGATTAACACTCATGCATGTCATGAAACAAACCATGTGTATGATCTACCCATCCCTTATACCAATGAGACATGGGCTAGTAAACAAAACTATATATTTTTTTCACTAAAGCAAGATCCTTATTTTGGTATAAGTACATAACAACAAGTCTACACACACACACACACACACACACACACACACACACACACACACACACACACACACACACACACACACACACACACACACACACACACACACACACACACACACAGTGGGGATGGTTGATGCATTCATTGATAAGGGATACTCACTCCTATGTTGATCTAAATTGATATAGGGTTTATAAGTCTCATTTTTACTTATCAATTTGAGATGGGATCATATCCTTTGATTGATCATTGAGTCTTTTTAGACCAGAGTGACACATCTATTTTCTCATTCTCTATTTTCATATCTTTCACATCTTTGATCACATAATGATTCGATAGTGGCATTCCTCTTGAAAGTGATCAACCCCTTCCGACAATGGCTATGTAGGTCCAAGTTCTCTAAAAATTTATGGTTTTTTTTTAGAAAACCATATCCATAAACCTTTCTCTAATAATTATATTGACATGCATATATTCCAAGATTCTTTCTCTTTCACTTGAGCTTAGGTCCACACTTCTTAGGGCATAAATGTTTTGTGTTTTGTTTGAGTAGCCTAACTTAGTCAGCTCCCATCCTGTATCTATATATGTATTAATGTTTGGAGATTAGCACTCATGCATGTCATCAAACAAACCATGTGTATGAGTTACCCATCCCTTAAACCAATGAGACATGGGCTCGTAAACAAAACTATATTTTTTTCACTAAAGCAAGATCCTTCTTTTGGTATAAGTACATAACAACAAGCCTACACACACACACACACACACACACACACACACACACACACACACACACACACACACACACACACACACACACACACACACACACACACACACACACACACACACACACACACACACACACACACAGTGGGGATGGTTGATGCATTCATTGATAAGGGATACTCACTCCTATGTTAATCTAAATTGATATAGGGTTTATAGGTCTCATTTTTCCTTATCAATTTGAGATGGGATCATATCCTTTGATTGATCATTGAGTCTTTTTAGACCAGAGTGACACATCTATTTTCTCATTCTCTATTCTCATATCCTTCACATCTTTGATCACATAATGCTTCGATAGTGGCATTCCTCTTGAAAGTGATCAACCCTTCTGACAATGGCTATGTAGGTCCAAGTTCTCTAAAAATTTATGGTTTTTTTTTTAGAAAACCATGTCCATAAACCTTTCTCTAATAATTA